>JAODLD010000052.1:11656344-11679312 GCA_026781065.1 Mormyrops boulengeri | reverse complement strand
CCCCCCCCCCCCCCCCCCCCCCCCCCCCCCCCCCCCCCCCCCCCCCCCCCCCCCCCCCCCCCCCCCCCCCCGCCAGTCTGGGGTGACATTTCCAGAACATTCACATAACATCAGCACCACGTCGGTTGTGACAACATGACTTGACAAGCAGTGTGAGTCTTGGTAGAAGCCCCACACAATCACCACAACATCAACAACAGTCTGTAACAAAATGAAGCAGGATCAGCAGACGGTGTTTACATGAAGCAGGATTTCTCAGTTAGCTGGGTTAACTTAAGCCAAAAGTCACGATCGTCCAAAAGGAATGCTCCTTACCTACACCCTTATTGGACAGTCATGACTTGGCTCAAGTTAAGCCAACTAATTGAGAAATCCTGCTTTGTGGAAACACCCCCCAGGTAACCCGGTCACAGTGAGGAATGACAGCAAAAGGTGTCCATTCGAGTTCCAGAAGGGGGAGTGTCACTGTATTCTTGTACAAAAGACTTAATCTTAATATTGAGCTGTATAAAAGGTTACGCTGATAAACTGCATAGAATACATAGATCAATTAAAGTAATTAAATTATTATTACCAGTAGCATTATTAACTATTATTATTAGTCATATTAATAATAATAATATTCATCACACAAGTGCTTATTCAGCAAGTAATGTGAATTTTTTCAAGATAATACAAGTAAGTCAGCGTTTCTCAACCCAATCCTCAGGGATCCCCAGACAATCCACATTTGTGCTCCCTCCCAGCTCCCAGCAGACCTGAACCATACCATCAAAGACACCGCATCCCTAGTACAGGTTTCTTGGGAACTGGGAAGAAGGAGAACCTCTGACTGTCTCGAGGTCCCTGAGGACTGGGTTAAGAAACACTGAAGTGAGTCCTACATCTGGGACTCGCATTAGACATCTGAACGCTTTCGGAAACGCAAACATCAGCAGCTACACGGCTTGTCATTTGACACCGGGACTGAAGTCACACTCACAGGGATACGCCCCTCATTGAAATGGGCGAAGGTGTTTTTCAGCTCAGTGTCCAGGACCTTCTGCGGGACCACGTTAAGCCTGGGCAGACTGCAATGACAACGGGCGTCTGATCAAAGCAAAAGCACCAGTACAATATCATGGACGTCGCCGTATATGCAGATGAAATCTTCAGAGGCCTAAAAAAAACCCAGACAAAGGGGGGGGATGGGGGAACAGCCTGCAGGGGGCGCTGTGGGCTCTTACCTGGCAGCCATCTCAAAGCGATTGTTGATGCTGCTGACCCTCCAGCCCGTGGCCCCCGTCCTCTCCAGCTCGGCCTCCCAGTCGGAGGCGATGTCGAACCAGCACATGGTGGCGTCGCGTTGCCGGTTGCTGAGACGCTGTCTCATCTCTGGAGACGAGAATAAGACTCAATTTCATCCATCTACTCTGTAATAACAGACGTTGTGTAAATGGAGTCCTTCAGTGAAATAGGCAAAGGTGTCCTTCAGTTCGGTATTCAGAATCAATGTAAGCACACAGTGGAGAGTGGGCCCCTTTGGAATGGGGCATTATGGGTAGGCTACATGAGTCACTTACCCACACTTCCGAAAGCAGCATTCAGAAAGGTCAGCAGGGCTCCAGGCTGAAGAGGTTGATAGGCCTTAGCAATAGCGCAGGTTATCTGTAAGGATATAACACACAGTCTAAGATGGGAGGAGACTAAGACAGTGAGGCCTACAGCAGTGATTCTCAACCCGGATTCACAGACAGTCCACAAAATATACACAAAAATGTTCTGAGAGTAGAACGGAAAATGATTGGTTCAGAGAGATAACCAATCAAGTTGTAGAGGAGGTGAGTCCAAGTAACTAGAGGAAGCGGGACCAAGACATCTGATTGGTGGTCCCACCTCCTCTAGTTGCTTGGACTCACCTCCTCTGCAATCTGACTGGTTCTCTCTCTAAACCAATCACTTTCCGTTCTGCCTGCAGAACATTTTTTCTAAGTAAAGCTCCCATGAGCACTGAATGCCTGGTTCAGGTGGGAGCTGGGAGAGAGCAAAAACATGGACTGCTGGAGGTCCCCTAAGACCGAGTTGAGAAACACTGGCCTATAGGAACTGATATGACGGGTTCCACTCACCTCCATGGCCTGGGTCTCAGGGGTCAGGCGATCGAACAGGAAGCCGAGCACCCGGAAGTCCCGGCAGTACAGGAGCAGCTCCTCTGGGACGAACTTCAGGGTGGAGGTGGGCGTCATGGCCTTCATCCGGGACGGTCCCACTGGGGCACAGCAGACTCCAGCTTGTTGGCCTCTTGGCTCACAGTCAGTTACTCCACACTGAGGTCTGGAAATAAGACTTACCAGCCACCACTTTCTCAACGCAGGTCAGTACCACGTCATGGTCTTCAAGCAGGATGGGGTCAGTATCTTCCTGAGCAAAGGATCACAGCATGAAGCAGAACTTCAATAACCAACAGACTGTATATCAACCTTCCAAACGCATACCCTGGTCACAGTCCTGAGGGGCCTGAAGCCTATCCCAGACAGCACAGGATAAAACTGGCAGGGGTACACTCCAGACCCAGTCCCTAACACAACACAAACATGCACACACTTTCACAATAACACACACTGAAAAATGTATGGATACCAATGAACGTATCTGCATGTTTTTGAACTGTGGGAGCAAACCGGAGTACCCAGAGGAAACCCGAACAAGAGAGGAAGAACATATAAACTCCACACAGAAAGGGGAGGTGGGATTTAAACCCACAACCCTACAGTCGTCAAGTAATAGCCTCAATATGACAATGCAGCAGGTCCAAGCCGATCATTACTACAGCAATGGATGACAGACCTGGACACTTACGTCACGCTTCAGGTCATCCTGGGGCACAAAAGCTACCCTGAAGGGGGTGCAGAAGAGTGTGCCAGCCAGCCAGCCACCCCCCTCTCTGCACGGCAGCTTCTTCCTGACCAGGACAGCCTTCTGGAGGACATGTTCACCTGAGGAAGATAGGCCTGACTGAATGAGTGCTCAAGCTCTCAATCTCAGCCCAGAACTTGGTACCATGTTGATATTTTAACTTCAAAATTACATCCCAGATTAATTTAATTTATGAGAAATGCAATGATTAGAGTCAGGAAACTCAGGATTACGCTGATTAACTAAGGAGTAATAGGAAGGAAAGTGAGGTATCAACCAGACATTCACACATAACAGCCTCATAACCCATATAAGGCTAAGTGAGTAACGGAGCTACACCATGGTACCCAAACTCCTTACATAAACGCCCACCTGTCTAACCTATTCCTCAAGCCAAAACCCTAAACTTAGCAATAGAGGAAAGACTGTCTGGTTAAGTTTCCAGTTCCTTCCTGAGAACAAAGCAAAGATTATGTTTAAAGTGCTCTTGTCTGTTTTCAGCATCCACATTGCAGAAGAGATACAAAAACATTACAGAAATGTTTTGAAAATCCACCTAGAGAATAAAAAAAAGTGTGATCACAGTGAGTACCGGACCAACCCTTGTACACAGACTACATTCCACAGAGAAAAAACAGATCAGGCTCATATAAAAAAAAAAACACTGCAGAAAGATACTGGTAATAATCAGGAAAGCTTTATCCGGAAACGTCCGAAAGAAAAAGTTTGAGACAGTTCATCAGGTAAACCTGTTTTGTTTGCAGCAAATATTTGTGTAGCAGCAGTCAGAAAATACAACTTGACATTGATAAAGTATCTGTACAGTTCTGTGTGGATTAAGTACAGATTAATACAAGCAAACAGGTTATTCCCTTAATGACCACGGCCCTGACACTAACATATAGCATGCATGCAATCCATCCATCCTTCTCTGAATCGTTACAATCTGTCGTCCTACCCCACTGGGCTGCTCTGGTTTCAGTGGCTCTGTGTGGGGGGAGTCACCTGAGAATGCAGTGGACTGGGGCAAACGTGCGGTATGTACAGCTACTGGGGGGGGCCAAGTCAGCAGGAGACCTGCTCTGCCCAGAGATATCTGACCACAATCATCTTACATTCTCCCTCGACGTTTATTTCCTTTCCTGTTTAATGAGAAAATATCTCTCCCCTTACTTCTTAACTAAAGACCATCTTTTGTTCTCCGTGTGTATTTAAACGGGACGTTGGCAGGAAAGCTCGTCAGGCAGGGGATACATCCTTTGGAGATGATGTGTTATCTTTTGCTCCTTTCTGTAGTTGTACAAAGCAGGAATAGAAGAGGCAACTTTTTTTTTTACCAAAAAGTACATCTTGCTTGTCCAAATTTTGCGTGATGCAGACACAGACTTCATTTGTTGTGAGAGCAAAGAGCCCTTTTTATGAGTGGTAAGGGAGTACAGCTCCATTTAAATGAGAGACACAGACCACAAAAACACACACACACACACACACACTTTTCCTGTTAATATTTAAATCTCTGCCCAAGTCTAGTCTCTGAAGCTTCAAGCTGGTATCGAGTAAAACTGCATGTAGATCAGAAGTGGGACAACTGGGAAAACATTAATGGGGGGGCTAGGAGACTGACAGAGCAGTGACCGTGACCGTGACCGTGTTAAGTGGGCCTAAAAAAATTAGAAAACCAGACCAAACATGACTGACTGTATCTCATTAAAATGTGACATTCTGTCAGGCCTTCAGATATACAAACAAAAATTCCAAAATGAACTTAAGATAAAGGTCACACTCTCCTGCACCTTTCTATCTTTCATGTCTTGTTATATTTTTCGACTTGTACTGAATATTTTATTCTGTATCTGCTCTTAAAAAACACACACAGACAAATTTAGTACAAAGTTGAACAACAGACTAATGTGGAAATAAGAAACTTTTGCTATCTGAGGACATGGCGGCTTCGGAGTGACACAGATGGAAAGCGTGAGTGAGAGTTTAGTACTGACGCAGGACTTTGGATTCAGGTTCAGCCGGATGTGCCACCCCAGGCGCCCTGACCAAATTAGCCACATCGTGGCGTGTAGAAGCTGCTGACTCTGACAGCCGCAGACTCCGTAATCAGACCTACTGTCTGTCCTCGTCACGTTAATTATCATCTCCGCAGAGGAGCGCCACGACCAGTCGGTATAAAACACCCCCCTCCCCCAATTCCAAAATCCACACTTGTCATCCAGATGCAACAAATACAACGAATACTGTAGTAGCTGAAATATTCAAACTAATAAGACTATTTCAACTGCTAATATTAATGAAGTTTCAATATGGCTTCTGCAAGATTTTTTTTATCATTTTTTACTGTTAATGCATACACTTACATTAATTTAGTTATGTTTGATTTTGTTAAATATTTAAATATATACATTTATAAATATATAAATATTTAGTTATAATGCATACATTTACATTAGTTATGACGTTTGATTTTGCTATGCATATATTTAGTTATAATGCATACATTAGTTTACATTTATGCATACATTAATGCATACATTAATTTAGTTATCTTTGATTTTGTTATGCATGTTATTAATATATTAATTTAATTATAATATGTTTGATTCTGTGATATATATTTTGATATAAGGTACACATTTACATTAAGTTGGCAGAAACTTGCTCAAAGTGACATACTGTACAATCAAGACAGTACGTACATCACAAACATATAGCTGTCAAGGAACCAACAGGTCATAATGCAGCTAGGCTGAGCTTCCAGTGAGTGACCAGTAACTAGGGCAAGTTAGCATTGGAACCAGGGCTATACAATGTGTTAGACACATAGCGAAAGAACCATTCAAATCAAAGCATGAATAGATATTATCAGAAAGAAGCACTAAAAAGTGTGGGGAAAAACTATTGCGTGATCTCTGGTTTTGAATACGAGCTTTATGATGTAGCTCTCCAGGATGGCGCCATACTTAGCTGAGCAACAGCCCGTCAGACTGACCTGGCAACAGGCGAAGACCAAGCGTCCCTCTCTCCCCCACATCCGAGCTGCCATGGGACAGCATTTTGTCCTACGGGGCAAAGGAGAGGCAGACAGTCATGAGGCGGGGGTGAGGAGGGGGTCCTTACACGCTGTACAGTTTCAGGGCCATAGGTCCAGGCACAATACAGGATCACAGACAGTACATCCCCATCAAGGCTGAAGCAGAATAGACAGATATCCTTATTACAACTATGCGTATCTGTTATCCAGAAATTCCACAGTTATCCTTCGATTCCAGACACAGCTAACAATATAAGATCGCAATTAGCATTAAAATGAATCACAGAGGAACTGGAAGTGCATTCTAGACACCAGAGGGCTGGGGTACATTCTATATGGGACCCCAGTCCATCATAGGGCACATACATGCGTGTGGCTCACTGGGCTAAACCTGTGTGCCTGTATTCAGAAGGTCACTGGTTCAAACTCAGCCTCAACATGACTGTGGGTCCTTGAGCAAGGCCCTTGACCCCCAGCTCCCTGGGCGCCCCAACAGGTGGCTGCCCTTCGCAGACAGCTTAATCTACAAAGAACAAGTTGAGGGAGGAATAAAAAAGACAATTTCCCCCACAGGGATCAATAAAGTATCAATCATTATTATTATTATGCGCATGCAGTCATGCATCACGGACACAAGTTAGCCCAACTGCACATCTCTGTACTGCTTGCAGAAACCGGAGTACCTGCAAAAAGCACAAACGCCACACGCAGAGCAGAGGTGCGACTCAGAACCCCAACCCTGCATAATACTAAGCATATCCACATTTCTCACTTTTTCAAATGTAAGAAATGTATGTGAAAAACAGAGAACTTTACCTTCATTAGTTGAAGCAAAAGAAGGTTTACAGCATTTCAGTGATTAAAAGGACATGAGAAGTATGACATAAAACAGGACTGAGAGAGGCAGAAGCCTCACTAGAGATTTATGAGAGGAGGGGTTAGGCTTTACGGAGGGATTTTCATGAAAATGAAGAAAAACACACTATTTAAACTAATTAGTGTACCTGTATTGGGGGGTGCTAAAGATCATTTTAGGGGTGCTAAGCAACACCCCAGGAGAGGAAGAACGGTATAGCATGCAGAGATGCATAGCTGAGGTCCAGAAAGTAAAAATCCAGACCACGATTTTGTTTCAACCAACCAGTTCAGCACAAAGAGCCACAGTCACAGAGTATTCAACTGGTTGGTTGGAACAAAACCTTGGTCTGGATTTTTACTTTCTGGACCTGAACTCTCCATCTCTGATAGCAAGAGAATGGGAAACAGATAGGGCAGAAGTGAGAATGATGTGTGTCTGGAGGAAAAGTGAGAGCAAGACGGGGTGAAACCTTAGCACCAACCATCCCGAGACTGTTTCCACCACTGGCCAGAGACTGTAGGCTCAAATGCATCGGTTCGCCCCCCCAAAGGAAAAATGTATCAACCTTAATAATAATAATTGTAATTATTATTAAGAATACATGTAATTATTATATACATGTAACGACTTTTTTTGTCTTGCTACCACTTTATTCAGTGTAACATTACGTGCATCCGACTGTACTCGTTACAGTGTTGCTCCAAAAAAGAAAGAAAAATAAAGAAATCATGAATCAATAACAAAGGAAATCCGTCGTCTAAAAATACATAATCACTTTGAAGTGCTCCCCACCTGCCCCCCCCCGAACTAAAAGCAGCTTATGAGCGTGCTTTTGCTCCCATCGGCTGAAAGTGCACAACGTTAATGGCAAATCACGCCAAAAAGTCTTAATCTTCAGTGCCGCGTGATCGCTACTGTGATCTGCATCAAGGGAGACGAAGAACAAAAGACAACCATCAATCACCAACACGACAGTCCGCCTATTGACCCCGAACTTAAGATTTATACAAAACGGCACGGAAGCAGCCGAATGCGCTGCATTTTCATGCAAACGGAAACCAAAGAAAGAAAATTAGATGCTAATCACGCCGTTGCGTGTCATCGGCCTATACACCAATGTTTATCAGCAACAAGAACTCCTATTTCCTCTTTATCTGCATCTAAACGCCCACCTGTGCTCTTTCCCTATCTGCTTCGCCTTACAGATTGTGCTGGTATATTAGCAGCGCAATAAACTTAAAAATAATAACCATTAACTTAATTGATATCGATCTGACAGGGTCTGGAGGTCACGGGAGGTGCAAATCATGGGAGGGTAATTAAATATAAATTTGAAACGGCGTGCAGCTCACGGTCGTGAATGTTTAATGTGAAAATTATACTTCAACTCTGAGGAGCTTATACCTTCGCGCCGGAACTTTCCTTCCTATCATGACCGGCTCACCAGGATTTTAAAGCTGCCACCGAGGACCAATACTAACACCGTAGAGCTGAGGCTTAAAAAGTAAAAGAAACACATCAAGACAGCTAGTTGTTTGTATGCATTCCACGTCATCCATACCCAAATGATTGGGGGGCAGCACGATGAATTTGCATGGTGCAACAGCAGTGCAGTTCAAAAGGGGAAGTGATGCTCGTAATTTATCTTTTAATAAATGAAATTTGGACAAAAATGAGCGGACGAGGCAAAACAACAAATAGGCGCAGCTGGGGCTGGGATCCTCAGCGGCCATCCGGGCTGAACCGCATCCACACACCACGCTTCCATAATATTGTTTCTGTCACAATTACCGCTGAAGCGACTGGGACAGACTGTCGCGGACGAAACGCAGGTTTTCCTGTCTCCACCCACGTACTGTTATTTATGTGACTGTATTTGGATTGTTTGCAAGGTGCATCCCGCGTTTTAATTACGGTTAGAAACCTGGACCCTCTACCGATAACTCATACAAAGTTTAAGGGACACAAAATTCAAGCTCAGAAATGATAGTTCTTCGCAACCTAATACTGCAAAATAACGTTTAGTCGGATCAGTCGATTGTCGCATGGCTTAAACTCGAGTTATCACGTGCTCATTTCCCAGAAACAAGACAAATGACTTCATGTTCTTACTACATTAATCTCAGAATCAGCACCTTCATAAAGTTATTTCGGGACATTGTATATTTACAGTCTGCGGTAGATCAACCCCTGTGCCGCGCTTACTCACGTATCAAACCTGGCGGGCGACGTCACAGAAATGAAAAATTGCATATATTAATAAACTGTATGTATATTTTGCGTCAGGTCATCAGAATCACACAGCCACCACATTACGTTAGCCCCTAAATTTTACAATACCTATTCAAAACGTAAACAGCCTCTGTCAATTAAACAAACTAAACTTCCCTATTAGATAGACCAAGCATCTCTATTAAAACTGATAGCTCCACAATAGTAGAGACGTGCCCAGGTCTCCTCTTCTGGATTTTAGTGATTTTCCTAATGGCAATATAATAAATAATTAATAAAGTTTTCTACCTACCTACCTAATAATAATAATAATACATAATTTTGTATGGGCCTGGTTAAGAGCAGTAGTGCTTTACTAAATATTTACGTTACACACGACCTCACGCCTCACGTCACTAATAAGGATCAAATTAATATTATGTGGAAAGTGAAAGCGTGCCAGAACCTAGTCAAGTGGCTTTTTATTGTCATTTCAACCATATACAGTACATAGTGAATGACAATATAATAGTATACAATACTATATACACAATAGTATACTTTCACTACACATTAGTGTAATTAAAACAAACGTTATCCTATCAAAATCTACAGAGTGAAAATACAGCTTCCTATGCGTATTAGGTACCTTAACGTCTGGGACACGTTGTCGGGCTTTAAAGAAGCTCTTGGGTCCCGTCAGCATGTCGATGGCCCCAGTACAGTTTGCGACGTTATGGACGGATCAACAGCCGAAACCGGGTCTATAATCAGTCGTCGTGCAGAACGAGAAAGTTCTTCTCCCCAAGTCTGACAGACACAAGCGTTTATTTCTGCTACTCCGGCGTTTAGCGGCCCCGCTTCGACTCCTCCTCGGTTCTCAGTTGGTCTGCGGTTTCTCGGGTTGCACTTCTACAATCCATTTATCACTTTACTCCTGTACACCGTATACTAAGAGTGAAAAGCGCCCCTTCTAGGCTTAGGGAAGTTGTAGATCTTTAGCCCGCAACATTTAACACTCCTAACTAGTTTTTAAAGGCCTGTACGGAGTCACAGCGAGATATCCGCACATTGTCGGTTTGCAGTGTGTTTATCTCCTTTGCTGTTGAGAAGCACATTTTCACGGGAGGCAGCGGCTCAGCGTCTTAAAGGGCCAGTAGACGATTAAAATACCGTAGACTTGCACAGTGTTCAAACTTTATGGAAAGTAATTTGATACGAGTTGGTAAATTATCGTCATACTAGTAAACATACTACTCAATGTCCTAACTACTTTACCATGTTAAATGTAAAACTATTGGCGAGTTACAATGTGACTTAAGATTAACTTAAGATTTACTGCTGTGGATAAGGTTGGCAGTAATGTACTTTTGAGGGTGAACAGGTGCAAAGAACAGTCTACTGAGCAGTAGAAAAATTCACATGGTCAGATTGGAGGACCTACGTCCTACTTAGACAAGTACATGTGTGGTCCAGATTAAAGCAGCCCACGCAAGAGCCGTTTTCCCCCCACGTACACCGACAGGGTTTTGCAGTGGGGAGGACCTCAGAGTTAGTGCCTTCAGAGCAGGAGCCAGGTGTGATTTAAGTTTCCATATAGGATGCCTTGCAGGGAAGGTGCCTCAGGCATGTCTAACCTAGAGACAACACTGGGAGAGACCCAGAGCTCACTGGATGACCATCTTCCCACATAAACTGGCTGGGAAGAGGGAGGTCTAGGCATCCCCTGTGCAGACTGCTGGTCCTGTAACCCAGCGGGGGGGGGAGGAAGCCCCATACCCTGAAAGTGCAGTTCGCATTATTGAAATTAATCTGTTTTTAGAGTGCCACACAAAACTATAATTTGCGGAAATTTAAGGCCGGCAACTTCTCCCATGAGACAGTGGGTTTTGATTATAGATGGACCCCACAGCAGCATAATCCAATCAGCTGAACCAGGTTTTAGGTTTTTTTTTTTTTAAAAAGTCCTTATCACAATGTGACGAGCCAATAGCTAACTTTCTCTGCTCTAGTTGAGACTAGTAAAAAACGCACAAGACAACAAAAATAAAGCCAATATTTATTGACATCCATCTTATCGATATCCATTTCACTGCTGTTGCTGATGTCGTGAACGCCAGATGGCAGCTCCCACCAAGGCCACTGTCCCGAGCACAGAAACACCTGCCGCTCCCCACACGGTATAGCCGAGTGACTGGGGCACTGTCAACAGAAGACACCCGTTACATTCCCGGTTTGATCATGTATGGCCATCAACGCACACTACAGCCTAACCATTATGCTGTTGCTTAATCGGGGCTGGAGGCTCAGGAATAACACTGAACTCGCCACTGGAGACCAGGATCTTCTCACGGCTGGGGATGTGCCGTACAGCTCTCCCTGGAAGGAGTATGAGGTATGAGGGGGAAGTGTGGCAGGAAGAGACTCTGCAAATCAGTCCCCGCCATAAAAGCTCACGTTTCCGGGAGCATCCCTGTGCACAGCCGTCTGTGGCAGATGGGGTGCACACTGCAGTACTGCAGTGGATGAATACCTGTCAGGAGAACATGCAAGGGATAAGGAGGCAATCCTTTTGCGAGCCTGAAGGCCAGATAAGGGTCCATACCTTCTCCTTCAGGAAGGCCGTGGAGATAGCATCCACAAAGGTGAACATCTGGACCACAAACCTCTTGTAATGGGTTGGGAAGGGAAGCCCAGAAGATGCATTTACAGGAACCAAGGTGGTCAAGTACTTGTCACTCTGGTTGGGACACCTGCACATGCCTATAGTAAGCAGACCACCAGAGCACAACCTTCACTAGACAGTCGGCTACTTACCCATTAACCAAGAGGCTCCATAGGGGTTTGCTGAAGGGGTTAGGGGTGGTTGTGGCCCAGCAGCTCTCCAGAAGCAAGACAATGCCGGGGTCCGTCCTTCCCAAGATGTGCACCTCAACATACACTGGCTGCTGGAGCACCTTGGTAACAGGGTAGTCAGTTGCCTGGTAGTACGACGTATAGGCAGATTCTCCTGTATGCAGCCAGGGATGGCGATTACTACATAATCAGGGGCATATATGGAAGCACCAAGACCATCATAGCACCTTCACTGCAGCCTTTCGAGGCACACTGGCCATTGGCAACCCTCAGCTCAACCTGGAGAGGCCCTGGAGCAGTTACTGGAAGGGGTGGTGCCACAGTGTTGATCTCAGCCACCAGGGAAACAACATCCGAGCCAGTGTACTTGCACTGGAACAGCAGACTACAGACAACACCATCAGTTCAGCCATCCCAGTCATGGAGAAGGTCTCACAGACCATACTTACAGGTAGACTGGGTCTCTTGTGATGGAGCCTAAGGGTCCAACCACAACGTCATAAGAGGAGGACATCCTGTTCTCATACACTACAGCATCTCCCTGCATCTAAGACGGATGCCAGAGTGTTACCAACAGCACAGTAACGAATATAGGTGCCACTTGATTTGTGGTACTTACAGTAGTTGTGGTGCCACAGGCAGTGACTGGGAAGTTGTAGATAGCAAAATACTTCGTTGTACCAACAGGGAGACAAGGTGCTCGTTTCTCATCCCGCAATGCGAGGGAACCCACATCCAGCTGGGGCACAGTGGAACTTGTGGGCACCACAACCACAAACTGCCCATCCCTGGTGCAGTGCACAGTTACTGAAGAGGATTTAGAAGTCACTAGCCAGTCAAGGTAGAACCACATACAGTGCAAAGTGGACACATGCAGGCTAAACCATCTTAAGGTGCAGGATTATGGATGTACCATCTGCAATAGTCCTTCAAAAAATACACGTTAAACAAACGTGAAGAGTCAAATTGACAACAGCATACTAGCTGGCGCGCTTTGTGACGGAATTTCTACCGAAAACCCACCTGCGTTACCGTAATAACACGTCTGACCGTCGAAACAGCAGTTTAAAGCGTCGCAATCGGTGCTACTAATAGCCGGGACGCCACACGGTATTTTTTCGTAAACCTGGCATTTATCACTCGATTGCATGGACGCCTTCAGCTCCGTGATTTGAGCGAAAGTCTCCACAAAAACAACAAAAAAGACCGCAGCTCGGACCCAAAGCCGTCCACCCCTAAAAGACGCCATAATGCGGACAGGAGAAATCAACAAAACAACGGCGCGCTATTTATGTGTCGTCAATCAGTTACCTCGTCATGTGATACAGAGTAACCAATCAAGATAAAGTAATAAGACTAATCAATTATCGCACATTTTGAAGGCGAATATATGTTATCAAGATACACTATAGTTTTTCCTTTCCCCTCTTATGGTAAACTGGAAGGAAACTTTTCATTGAATAAACCATTCAATAACGTACTTTACTTAAGTAAATTAGCTACATTAGCCTACGCACATAATTTCATATGAAGTCTATAAAAAATTTAAATATAATAATCTAGTGCTGGTTGATAGTTTTCACGTGACGCCCACCTGTAGTGTAAAACAAGGAATTATTAGAGTTGCCGACTTTGGTTAGTCAGATTTTCAGTTAGAGATAAGTCTGTATTTACATGTATGTAACAGATTTATTACCTTATAAATAGTCTGTAGGGTTTGCAAACTACCCCAACGCTTTGGATGTAACTACTCTTACGCTTATGATGGAATAAAAGAACCGAGAGAGGACGAAATTGTAGATTTGTGCTATTAGACTTGCCTCCGTCCCTGGGGAGTGAATGAAAAAATGTAAAATATCAAAAGGGCGCTTTCACACCGGGGACCTTTGTTAATGGCCATTTTCGTGTGTCGATTTCCTAATGCACAACAGGAACCGGGACCTTTATGCTAAATAAGCATGGGAGACGCAAGGCTCGTAGGTTAAACTTTACACGTGATTTCATATGAAACTACACAACCACCTCAAAACAATGGAGGATGAAGTCGTTTTGTTAGTCATTGGGGAGATCGACTGCGATCAAAACGGGACACAGGTTCTCAAAGGCACCATGCGAGAACCAGCCCAGCACCGTGTTGTGGAAACGAAGTAAGAGAGCATGCAAACTTCACACATTTGGAGCAATGGCGGAAACTCGAACTCTAGTCACAGAGGGGGGGCAAACCGTGTTCTGCACTGCGCCAGCGTGCCGCTCCACATGTAGGTCAAACTACCTTAAATCCGACATGTTATCCGGCTAAGCAAAAGAATGGCCTATTTTTGGTGACGAGTGTTTCAACCTGAATGACATCTACTGGAGGAACCCTTGGAAGAAGGTCACCGGATCCCTCTGCGTTGGTTTGACATTCACGATGACGGTGCTTTCAACTGATTTCAAAGCATGAGCAGGGAATTTACTCAGCTACAATCTGCGGGATTTCCGAGGCAAATGGGTCATTGTCACAAGTGTCACTAGGCAAGCTGAAAGGATGCAAGAGAGTGGATAATGCTGACTGTGTAATGTAACGATTTAAAATAATCAGAGGCATGTGTTATGCTTTTGGGAAGAAGTCATACCGAGTGGAAAATATTCCGTGCTGCTAATTTGAACAATTAATTAATATGTTACCCTATCAAAACTAAAAACGATTCAAATTACCCCCAACACACACACACAAACACATACACACACTGCAGCAGAGTAAATGACAACAGTACTGAAATAAAATGAGAATTTATTCAAACGGTGCAAAACACTTTGAGGACGTAAACTGGGTGTTCTCTCCCCTCGGACAGCATTGCCTCACAGTCCAAACCTCTATCAGGACAAGTTATTAAACACTAACAGGTAGACATTTTGAAGCTTTATTGCTAGTACAATCAACATTAAGGGCTCAATGGTCTTGTAATCTGCTATTGAAATTCAGCATTTTCAAGTCTGATGAGGCGATCAGCCAGAAATATATATAACTATATATATTGCGACGCTGGCTGTTCAGAATGGCCATTGTTAATTCCCATGATAAATCACTACTAACATGGCATGTTTTAACATCACATTTAACAATTAAAGTGGTGAATAGATTTAAAATGTGCTTGAAAAATGAACGGGGATGAAAATAGACACGAGAGGTCAGTTTGACAATGTGCCGCACAGGAAAGAACACCCATATTGTGTGAACTAAAACTGAAACTTTGGAAAAATCTTACTATAAATATATATACTCTCATACCAGTTCAGCCTGTCAGATTATTGATGAGCAAAGGAGTTTGTTCACTGAAAATGTTTGTGTTGAAGAGTCTTCTGTTAGACTTATTTAAAAGCCAGAGTCCATTCCAAATACTTGCTTTCACTTCAAGTCCAAGCTATTAAAACACAAGCTTATTTTTTTGTCCTTTTTAAATGTCCAACAATATACATTCTATTCGATCTTTAAAAACATTGAAAAACTTTGTCATTTAAAAAAATAACTTGAAGATACAGATTTGTACAGCTTCCCTCCTCCTCTTAAAATTACAAAAAAAGGTTAGAAATATCGTTTAAGTCCAAAGAACTGAAACAGAATTTCAATTTCTTGGTTCTTTAAATAAACAGAGAACTTCCTGCTGTTAGATGTAGTGAGAAACAACAAATGTACAAGAATAAAATACATTTTTAATAACTTAAGTCACACACTGAGCCCTTGTGCTTCCTCTGCCCGCAACACTCACATCTCCAAAACCCTCATAACGTTTCTGTACTGAATAGATGTTGCACATCTGACTCAAACACTCACACACACAAAACACTCTGGGAATTACAGTTGGGTTACTTTTTTTTTTTTAAGTCATCTTACATACAATGTCAATTCCGAGGAAAACTGGAATAACGGCATTTTAAGGGGCACTTTTATTATAAATTATCAGATAATTAATCATTTCTTATATTCTTTCTTGCATGACCTGGAGTTACTATCCCAAAAGGACTTCAACAGAATAAAAATTTTAAAAAGTAAAAACACAACGATGTACAGAATTGCTCAGGACGTCTGGTTAGCTCTAATCACACTATTACAACCATGCAAAACGGCCATCTACTGAACAAAGTAATGAACTACATATTTAAATAGAACCAAATTTTGTGCTTTAATTTACCATAGACATCTACGCTGGTAGCACTGGTGTGTCACACTTTCACTTTTTCTAATATGATGTTCGTTGTCATTTGAATTTTCGACAATTTAAACCTTTTTTGTACAGAAGGATCTGCTAATACACACATTATTCAGTAATTTGCAATATGTAGTTCACAATATGCATATTTTGATGTACCAGAAATTATCCACACTCTTTCAACAGCATTACATATTTTGCTTTAAGAAAATATAATCTTTCAACCACACTACACCTTAAGTCACTTGATTTGCAATAAAAGTTTTCTTTGGGTTTCCATGCCAACCCTCCCCCATTCCCCAAGGCCCTTTAAGCACTTTAATAACAGATTTACCAGTAGTCGAATTCACAACACCCCGTGTAAAAGTGGGCCAGTCAGCACACTCCACTTGTTTCCCCAGATTATAAAAAAATCCAGGCCTCATTCTTCTGCTTTTTAACTGGCTTCAAAGATGAAGGGAAAAAAATCAAGATGTGGGAGCATTAGTAAGACTCATAAATGTGAAGCTCACATCCCTATGGTACTTCTGTCATGAGAAGCATCTGAATGGACATCTGAAGCGCTCACACATACAGACACACACACACACACACACACACTACAGTGAACATGAGCCTCTCTGCCTGCACCACACCTGTACATCTGTTCCCAAAATGTGTGTCTGACTAACTATACTCAACCGAGGAGTCCACCATGTGCTGCATGTCCTCTGAATGACAGGCAATGCACATTGTTGGGTCGATGAAACATCAGCCTGATCAGAAAACTCTTTAGAGCCATCAGGGTACAGCAAGCGGACTCTTCTCACGTCAACAGCTGAACCGTCTGGGAGGGGGGGAAAAAAACAAACTGGCAAGCGTCTCCCAGTGGTCATTCATGGAAGTGCAGATGCAGATTCTAGGTCAAGTTCCATACTATACTTTAAATACATCCTGCAAACAAATCTGCACTTTCCCCCTAATTTGACACCCCCCCCCCCACAACCACTGCTGCACTGCACTGAAATAGTATGACTCCCCAGCACAGTGGTGCTGTAAACACAGAGCCACAGATTACATCACTGGCATCCAATAGGGATTAGGATTACATAACCATGAGGCTGCTGACCTATTAAGTAAATCTGACACCCTTTGCTTTGCCAGGAATTTGACCCAGTGCAGTGACCAGCATGTACAGGTATGACAAACAACACTTGTCACACAGCCCATGAAAAACTGCTTAAATCTGCTTTAAAATTAGTGTCTTGACTGGAACTCTATATAGTCTATATGCAGAATACAGAAGAGATGTTGTACATGACTGTTGTCAGTATAACGCAAACGAATAAAGTGATTGCAAACCTCGCCATAGGTTGGTTGGATACTTTTCTACAGACATTATGAGAAATGTTACGTTACAATGCCGAGAACCGTGTCGCGTTTTAAGATTCATTCAGTATTCTCAAGTTCAAAGCGAAAGTTTGTTCAAGACGCGTTTTAACAAAACCAATTTACAGGACGGCACAAAAAAAAAGGAAATCAAATCTTAACGACACTAAGTACAATCCCTTCCACAATTTAAAAAGGAGCAAATCTCCAGTAAAGAACCGGACTTTTCTGAATAATCACTAGTCTTTCCCATGCAGGTCTTCAACAAAGCCACAGTTGTACCCCAAGTACTAAAGGAAAGTAAACCCAAGACCGATGAACACGCCTCACTGCATTGCCCACCGACAGTACAAAGTAACACCATTGTGCAAATTCAAGTTCTAAATTCCTGGAGCCTGCACAAACCAACAAAATGCTATTCAATTTGTGGAGATGAAAAAAAATTTAAACGTAATAAATGCAGGTATAAAATATAGAAACAGATTAGTTTGGGAAATAAAAATACACTTTTGGCAAATCAGGACCAGGACCAACAACTGACTGAATGACCAAGACTGAGGGTGACATTGTCAGCAGTGCCTGAAATGAAGGGTCTCAGCATGTGGATTGGGGCTGCACCTTAGTGCACGTGTCTGAATTGGGAGGCTGGGCAAACCGTGTCATCAAAGTGCGTCCTGCTCAGGAAGAAATGTGTTCAAAGGTAATAGCAGCACATTGGGAAATCGTGCCTGGTGAAACCACAGCACCTGAGTGGTCTTAGATGGAATTATTGGGCATATTTCATTTGCATATTTATCAGGAAATCTTTATAAAGACCTCAAGATATACCTTTCGAACGTCAGGTATCAAAATGAAATCGGTATGAATGCTAGCCCATCTCGACCACTGTAACGGTATCATATGGAAAACGATGATACACTGATGAATATGGGAAGGAAATTAAGTCTGCCATTTTGGTTTGGGTGTGGGTACGCTGATCTTTCATTTTTTTCTCTCCACTAGGTGGAGCCCACAAGACGTGTTGGAAAAGCCTAGACGGTTGCCATTTGGTTCTGCGGGAGAAACAAGAAACACAGACACACACAGACACACACAGACACAGAAAGAGTAGCTTGTGGGTGAAATGTCAGAAGCTGGCTTAGTTGAGAACTGTGCAGAGCACAGGTAAGCAGCTGATTTTGAAAAGACTCATCTTAAAGTGGACTTGAGCCATTGTACAGGAGTGCAGGTAGGACAGGGCCCAGGGTCACACCCTGAGAAGCCATCAGACGCAAAAATCAGACGGGAAGGTATGCAGCAAGAGGGACAGCATCTTCCAGCTGCGACTGGCCCGAAATTCCACCCAATGAGAACGGACGGATTTATTACATCATTATTGCATTCTCTTAAAGAGGCTGCACAGAAGGATCCTGGGTAGATAAAAAGCAGAAAGAGCTCCAGATGGGGAGGGGGAGGAGGCGATGCATGGAGAGCCAAGTCTGCTCAGAAGCGGTGGATTTCTGCCTCTCTCCTCTTCAGCTCCTCCCGGTAGCAGTAGGAGCAGTAGTGGCTCGTCTCCGGATGCCCGTAGAAGTTGCAGTTGGGAGTTTTGCACTTAGTGGGCTGTAAGCTCGCCAGGCCGCCCGCACTGCCCAGGGAGTAGTGGCGCACGGGTGGTGGCACACACCGGCCATCCGATCCCGACCGGGCGTCCCGGAACGCGCCCCCATAGACCAGGCCCCCGGCATCACACGTGGACTCCGCCAGGAAGTCGAGGGTGTCCCGCTCGGATGGGTAGGGGGAGAAGCTCCGGCCACTGTGGGAGGGACTGGCTACGGAGGGCAAGGCGCTGGGCGGGTCCTGTGACAGAGGGCAGTGTCGGGGGAGGGTGGCGTACGACGGCAGGCCGGGATAGGATGCTGGGGAACCGCCGGCCAGCTGCCGCCGTGACTCCAGGTAGGTGGGCGGCTGTAGGTGCGATGTCAGCAAGCCAGGAGCGGGTTCGATAAGCGAGGGCCGGGGGATCGTGTAAGGGGTGGGGGGAAAGGCCGACGGCTTCAAGTAGGTGAAGGAGGGGGGCAGCAGCGTATCAGCCGGGTCCTCTTTGGGCTCGTACCCGCGGTAGCTCAGGTCTGGTGCGTCTTTCTTAATGGGCGTCCCATTGGACGGCGGCTGTCCCATGCTGGCCTTGCGCTCCGCCTCCCGCCGCTGTTCCTGCTCTGTGCGGAACCGCTCCTCAGCATCCACCAGGTAACGCTGGATCATCTCCTCCTGGAAGGGCTGCCGGTTGCTGGTGGTGAGCATGGCGGCGAAGATGAACTTCCTCTCGCCCTGCATGGCGGCGCGCAGGATGCTCAGGCTCAGCTTCACGTCCGTGCCATACTTGTAGGGCTCCGCCGTGCCGCCGCCGTTCTGCCGCTCGCTGCCCGAAGATGGGGAACCCTTGCCAGAATCCCCGCTCCCTGGGGGGCCGAGTGGCGAGCCGTCCTTGCTGCCCTTGCGTACCTTTAAAGAGCCCTTCTTTTTCTTCTCCTGGCCCTCCCCTCCTTGCTTGGCTCCGCCCCCAGCTCCACCCACCTTGCTGGTCATGAGCCCGCCCACATTCCTCTTCAACTTGCTGCCTAGGCTCTTGCCGAAACTGCCCAGCTTGTTGGCCACGGAGTCGGCCCGCTTCTTGTCCTTGTCTTTGTCCTTATCCTTGCTGCCCTTCTCTTTGTCCTTTTCCTTACCGCTTGTGCCTGTCCCCCCCGAGCTGGACGAGCTGGAGGAGGAGCTGGACGAGCTGGACGAGCCCCCGCCTGTCTTCGAAGCCGCACTCCCGCTGCCCCCGCCACCTCCAGCCCCAGTGCCCACCCCGTTGGAGCTGCTGCAGACAGACTCCTTGTCGGACTCTCCAGAGTCTGGGGGTGTGCGGGCGTCGTCTCCAGTGGAGGCCGAGGGGGACTCTGGCTGTGCCAAGGGAGCCTGTGTGGGCAGAGAGAGAGACCGGCCATTACAGGAGGATCCTCAGAGCGAGATCACCTCCAGTGGCGGAAGCAAACGAACTCCGTGGCACCTCAGATTTGACCTTTTTTTAAGAGGCAGCGAACGCCCAATGTGAACCTTCCCGAAGTTAATGATGCGCCACACTGCCGCTCCTCACAAAATACATCAGCCCCAGGCTGTGCAGATCGACCTTGGATCGATAAGAAGCACTGCGGAGGCAGGCTCGTGATCGTCCTGCAGGAAGTCCCCTCCCCCACCTCCCCACACCCCCCCAGTCATTAACCAAGATCTCAAACACTCCATTAACTGCTTTCCAAGTGTGTAATAAGCATGGTCTATAATCCCTCTCAGCTGATTGGTCCCCTGGCTCGCGAGGATGATGGTTTGGCTAACCAGGATGTGCGCCGAGGCTTACCTGCGTGTCACATGGAAGCGGCAGCCAGGTGACGGTCATGTAGCTGTGCAGCAGGTAGAGCTTCGCCTCCAGAGAGAGCGTGACGCTGTGGGGGGGGGGGGGCAGATGTAATCAAACTGCGATGAGCCGACTGATAGCCTAATGAAAACTGGGGTCAGTGACACCCAGTTATTAATAAGTTTAATATAATTTCCAAATATGTATACATAACTTAGAAAAACACTGGATATTGTCTGTATTTAAAGAAATTTAAAAAGCTTTCTTTAAACATGGTCTAAAAGGAGATGAATCCAGGGAAAAACAGTGACCTGTCACACCTACTTAACAAGAGCATGTTTCGCCTGGCGTCTCGTCTCTGAGCTTAATTAGAGATAATCCTCAGGTTCGTTACGAGCCGGCAGGGTAGCTAATCTGACAGACAGTCCGCGTCTAACCATGAGCAAACCCACTCACAGTGCCAGGGATCGTACATTTGGCTGGGTGAAGGTGGACGGAGCGCGCTCAGTGTGGCGGGCCGCCGGGCGCGCTCAGTGTGCCCCGCCACATCCTGACCTGCTCCTGGCTGGCTTCGTCCTACCTGGCCAGTTTCACGTTGTCAGTGTCGTCCTTGCCCCATTCCCAGTCTCTCCCAGGGTCCACGGCAAAATGGATGGGCAGCATCTTGTGCTCCGAGTCGGTCAGGGGGATCACAGCTAGGGCAGGAGGGGCACAGCGGAGTTCTGGTCAGTGTAATGCTTGGGGTGGGGGGGCATCGTTGGCTTCTGCAGGCGACGGGCTCGCTCACCTTGGTCTTTGGTGATGTCCTGCTGCTCCATGGACACCAGGGCGGAGAAGTGAGCCTGGTCGTAGGCCAGCACCAGCGGGGAGCGGTGGCACCTGATGGCAGGCACTTCCAGGGGCAGGTAGATGCCCCCGAATGGGATGGGTGCGAAGGCTGGGTGGCGGGGGGGTGGATAAACACGGCATCAGGACAGTCATCCTTATATAACAGAGCAAAGCCGCTTAGTCGGATGTAAACGCAGGTTACTCAGCGGGTAAGAGGCCACAGAAGGGAATGGAAAGAACCATTTTGTAACATTATATGTAAGTATTATTAATTAATGGGACAAGTAAAAATTACAGCATTGTGAGTCTAGCTTTTTGTTTCCCTCAGTGTTTCAGTGGCCAACATAAAATTACAGGAAGATTACATTTTGGGTGCGACTTTAAGCTTCTAATATTTCTGTTTTTTTTCCATGAGAGGAATTAAAAAAACATG
This sequence comes from Mormyrops boulengeri, assembly GCA_026781065.1. Taxonomy (NCBI): domain Eukaryota; kingdom Metazoa; phylum Chordata; class Actinopteri; order Osteoglossiformes; family Mormyridae; genus Mormyrops; species Mormyrops boulengeri. The sequence goes on along the minus strand of JAODLD010000052.1, from coordinate 11,657,256 downwards.
TATGGAAGTCAACATCTCGGTGTATTTTTGACAGGGTTTAATTTAAGGGTCAGGCCCAGAAAATGGTTGGCTCTAATCCCGGGAGATGGGCGAGGCTGTAAAGGCGGCAGGGCTCACCCTCCCCTCCGGAATCCCTCAGCATGGTGTCGGCCACCACCACGATGGCCCTCCGCAGCACGTGCGCCAGCACAAAGACGTGAAACTCCTCCAGGCTCTCGTACACGGGCTCCTCCGCCGTCTCAAGCCTGCGGGGGGGGGGGGGTCGATCCGCGACGACATATTGGGAATGTGCCACTCCGAACCTCATCACAATCACCCTGAATCCTCGCTTTACCTCGTGTGCCAGCCCTATCTCTATTTAATGTCACACACTGTATGAAACTATACTGAAATTCTGCTTAATTACAGGCCTCTGCCACACATTGGGCAGCTCCGCCCCACATTGGGCAGCTCCACCCCACATTGGGCAGCTCCACCCCACATTGGGCAACTCCACCCCACATTGGGCAGCTCCACCCCACCCCACGTTCCTCAGCTGTTGATCATGCTTTTGGCCGAGAGCTGAACGAGGCCTTCACCCTCCAGAAGTGCACAGAACTAGACACCACGACCCGCTCAGCAGGCTCTTACACTGGGGTACCCTGGACTCCCCTTGGGCTAGGTTAACCCTTAGTCAAGTGGGCACGGTGGGGGGCTCATGGGAGTTTTACTTACACAGAAAGTATTTTTTGAGAGAGAACAAATTGTAGTGGAGGTGGGTCCAAGCAACTAGAGGAGGTGGGACCAACCAATCAGATGTTTTTGTCCCACCTCATCTATAATCTGATTGGTTCTCTCTCTCAAACAATAATTTTTCATTCTGCAGTTCTGAACATTTTTGTATAAGTAAAACTCCCACAATCAGGTGGGGGG
>JAODLD010000052.1:11644583-11656244 GCA_026781065.1 Mormyrops boulengeri | reverse complement strand
TGATTAATCTATATTGCGATATTTAAACTGTGGAATGAGTAGCCCAGACAATTTTGCATCCATAAACATCCATCCATGGGCTGGGCCCCTCTGACTACTCTGCTCGTACCCGGTGCCGCCGTTGCTGCTGTTGGTGCTGTAGTGTATCCTGGGCTCGCTGGATGCCAGCTTGAGCAGTTCGTTCCATTCCTTCTGCCACTCGTCCTCCGTGTAGACCAGACCTGACTGTGGACACACATGGACATGGGCAGAGTCAAGTGTTGCAGCATCTCGGGGGAGAGATCGGGGGGTATGTGGCTGGGCGGGGGGGCTGGTCCTTACCTCTTTGTTTTGCTGGGTCTGTTGCCACCTCCAGCGCCGTCGCAGAGCTTCCCGTTCCTGCCCGTGATCCATGAGGGCATACAGGGACTTGCGAAGCATTAAGTCCCGGTCATGAAAACCCCACATTCCTGCGGAGAAGAGAAGCGTGTGGTGATGCTAGAGGACGCAGTGACACCAGCCCACATCGACAGGGGTGGCCTTTAAATCTCCCGCTAATGGCCTTTGGGCTCTGCAGGATGTGCTGATCTGCAGAACTTAAGCTCTTAATTTGCTTCACTCGAGTCGATGTCTGAATAATCAGTCACTCTACCTGTAAATCAGCCACTAATTAAAAACAAACAGTAAAAGTGACAGGATTCCACGGCTCAAGGTCACTCCTAAAAGGAGGGTAAAGGATTCTGCATGTAACCAGCAGATCCATAACTCCACACAAACAAGCTCCTACCATGACCATCAACGACTAGAGCTGCTGTACCCGGGCCACCAAAACACGTCTTGCCGTCTCTCTAGAGCATCCGAAGGCCCGACACAGACAGAGTGACCACGACGGACCGGCAGCGGCGACCGCGGGTGTGACTCACCCAGAGAGGCCGCGTGCAGCAAGCAGTTTCCATCCCCGCTCGTCGCCAAGGGCAACAGGCTCTGACAGCTGGCTCCCACCCGCGTCCACCAGTTCAGACGGCCTGCGGGAAGCGATGACAGATTACAGCCTGACGCTGGGTGATAACGCCACGGCCCTGAGATCCGCGGCTCGCACCGGCGGAGAGAAGAACGCCTGTGAAAATCCTGATACATCTCCGTATTTACAAAGGCCACTTTGTGCGAGAATGCGAAAAAACTGAAAAGCAATCAAAAGGAACGATATGTACTCAAAAACATACGAATTATTTATGAACCCACCTTTTGGCTAGATATTTATCTGTTAATTACCATTATCGTTTTTTAATTTTGATTTTATTTTTCTTCCCATTGCCTCTAGCCTCTATTGCCTTTTATTTTGTCACTGGCGTCTACTGTTTCACTGGCTGCTTAGTCTTGTCACTTTATTTTATTAACTGTCACATTTTGTTTTAACTTTTTTATTGTACATCGCATTCGGTGTGAGAAATACACATTACATAGAAAAATAATTATTAATATTAATTATTATTAAATCCTGTCTCCTTCCTTTTAACTGTTAACCAAAGAGAGGCAGAGGCAGACACGAGGCAGGGGTGGGTGGTGGTGCGAGCCGCAGAGGCAGGGGCAGAGGCAGTCACGAGACCCCCCCCCCGACAGTCACCTGCATGCTCCAGGGCCACCATCATGGACTGCTCGATGAGGTCTCTCTCGATGAAGCTGCGGAAGTCGTCGCGATAGACGGTGAGGTCGGGCAGCTGGAAGGTACAGAGCGGAGTGTCCAGTAGCGGCTCGCTGCTACCCCCTATGCTGGAGACGTGAGAGCGGGCCAAGGACACGATGGAGGAGCTGGCGTGGGAGATGCCTCGGGAAAGGCGCTTTTCTGCAGCGTAGGCGGGAGGAATGAGGCGTAGGACGGGGGAGGCGAGGAGAGGGAAAGGAGGACAGGCGAAAGAAATGTTATGTTATCAGTGGTTAGAGAGGACAGACAATGTCATTAAAGAGATCAGTTATTAATAAAGAAAGAGAGTGGGTATGAGCAGAGAAAACCAACAAGAGGAAATGAGTAGGCCGAGAAAAATGTTGTCATGGAAACATTCAGCAAATAAAGTGGATTTACAACCAAGCGGTTTCTGTTTTTCCGCCGATTCGTACCTTGGATCACGTCATCCTGCCGGTGCAGAAGGGGCCGCACCACTTTGGCCACCTCCTTCTCGGGGGGGTGGAAGTCCCTCTCGTCTCCGAAAGGATACGACAGGTTCCCAGCGTGCACCTGCCGCAGCTGCTCAAAGTCGCTCAGAGCAGCCGTGAGATCCCAGTTTTTCCCTATGGGAGAGATCGGTCGGGGAAGAGGGCGACATGCGGGAAGCCGTTACTCCAGGTACCAGCAGATGTGAGCGTCCATCCATAAACGACCGCGGGGGCCACCAAGTGACCTGTACGCATCTCTCCCCCTCCTCACCTTCCAGCAGGTCTCTGGCCAGACCCGGTTCTGCCCCAGTGGAGCGGACAAAGTCGGACAGGACTGCGTCCATATCCACGGTCATGTGATCATGAATTCACGCTGCTGCAGAGGTGGCGGTGGCCAGACAGAGAAAAGACAGGGACTTGAACTTCCCTGACCGTGCTGTGGGGGAGTAAGGGGGTGGGGGAGTAAGGGAGGGGGAAGGGGAGCTGGATGTGGTCTAATCCGCTTGGGGCTCTCCTCACAGCGACAACTGAGAAAGGGGAAAAAAAGGAAATGGAATGAAAACTGTCACTCAATGGATCTTCTGACCTTTATGCAAAACTGAGACCAATGACACGATACTTTCAACATCAGGAAAAGCAGACTACCATTAGCTTTCGATCAATAACGCTGCCAGTAAAGCTTTCTGTTAACTGTGCATACAGTTTGTATTTAACATGTAACTAACATCAACTGGAAATGTCAACGCGGTCAAAATCAATACAGGACAAGCCATGTGTCGACAGCAAGGTCAAAGGTCGAGTCGTCAGCGCCGAGAGCTAACAGAGATGCAGGTTTCATGTAAACCGCTGGCTGACACGTGCGGACTTCAGCGGTCATGAGGTCTGATGTGTGAGAACAGAACCGCAGGACTGCCACTCTGCGCCTGTTCTGGGAGCAGTGGATGTGGCAGAAAGGTTCCCTAAAGTGCCAACGGCACAGATCCCTCCCCAATCGGTGCTAATGCCTTTCGACCGCTGCCTTCCACTGCGGTGACACTTTTGGGACGGCCCTAGATGAGCACAAAAGCTGTGTGTGGAAAAATGCAGAGACTACAGTAAATCCGCAAAGCAGGTTTGGATGCCAAGCTGTTCAATGCTGCACAATCTTACGGGTAATCGCCGCATTGTTCATTTTACCTTTAAACCCCCACAAACATTAAGTTGCATGGATGAAAAAAACATTAAAACAAACGAAGAGAGAAAAGGAATCGTAAAGGAGCTTGACCGCTGGCGTTTCTAGTTGTCTAATTTCATCATAAATGATCTTTAAGAGAACAAAAAAAGACTCCATGTCTAATAGTAAGATCAAAGGTAATTCTGATATTTTGGTGTCATCCTGGTGCCATCTGTCATCTTTGCATGGTAAAGCTCACAGAACCACTGAGTGAAGGCACAGGACAGTAAATGCCCAATTTACGAGCCTGCCTGAAAAAAGTCACAAGGCTTTTCCAGCTTCTGCTGCCTCCAGTTTGGCCTGCTGTCCCCTCAGAGAGCGGTCACCAAAGCGACGCCACGGTCACTGGCAAGCCGGTCACTGCCACGGCCGTTTGATCCTGCCAGGCCAAGCTTTTGTACCGACAAATTATCACGAAAGAGAATGAGAACAATGGTGACTATTACGTCAGATCTATTAAGGTCGTGGGAGCTCCTCTGACGCTTGACAAACAGGTCCAACGTCTTTGCTTGATCACCTGTCAGCCTGAGAAGGGGCTGGGGGCGGCAGAGATGCAAGCTGGCATCCTGACAGACACAAAGGTCTTGAGACAAAAAACCCCCAAAGTCTTGCTATCAGCCAGTCAACAGTAATGAACAGCGTGGGAAAAGAAATTCGAATCGATTCTGGTTTAGCCTGAATCAGCGGTTGAGTTCCGATGTCCCGTCTCATTAAGGACGCAGAGCAACTGTGTGGCCTGACAGAGACTACAGTCATGCTGATCATTTCCAGTCTTAAAGTATGCCTCATTGGCTTGAGACATCTATAAAATTGCATAACAATCTCTTTTGACATTTTGCCTGCATAACACAATACATAAAACCACACAGACTTTAGCTAGTCTCCCAGGACTCTAGCCCTCGGTTACCGGTAACCACAGCGGTTTTATTTTGCCCTAGCCAGCGGGCATGTGCCGTCTATCCCACACGATGACATCTCCGAGAAGCTTATTTACAACATCTAATAAGAAAATGCTTCAAAGATTATTATCTTTATCCTTTAAAATGGTTGCATGTCCACTGGCCCCAGCTTCAGATATTCAGAAATCTGCGAATCTGCAGCTTTGCACAAGACGTTAGATATTTGTTGCCGCCTACAAAACAAACCGCATTTCTGCTGACTATGCGAGCAATTGCTGGACTGTAAACTCCAAGTCTGACTCAGTTAGCAGAGTGTTATCCTTATGGCTTTCAGGAGCTGGGGTGAGGTGGGGTGGGGGGCTAGGAAACAGAGGTGCTGCATGTGGTTCTCACCCAAAAACTGTAACGAGGCCAGTCTAAAAATAATTTGGGGCTTAGATGGAGTTCAGGACTTATGGAGAGCTTGGGTTACAACAGAGACTGTGGTGAATTCTGCGGAAAACAGAGGATGACGTGCAAGGTTTCCGAAGGAGGGTGGATGAAGCGGCGGGGCCCCCCCCCGGGGCCATCGGACACTCGGGACACCGGGAAGACATACGACATACGCTCCGTGACTTACCTACAGCTCTCCTACAGCCTTGTGGGTAGCTCAGAATGTCTACATCACCACAAAGCGTAACCGTGGAAACGTACGCTAATACTGGGTTTTAGACAGTTGAAGGTGGCGAGGCTATGGACTTGCTGGAGCAGGGGACAGAGCCTCCTCTCTGCTGGTCTCCCAGGCGGGCCTGGTCTCCGCGGGCGGCCCTTGCCAGCTGCTCTGGCTTCATCACCTTCTCCCACAATGCTTGCACTGACTCACAATCTCCCTTCATCTGCGCACAAAAGGCCGCCGCGCCATGTGTCACCGGGGGAAGAAAAGGCTCGTCAGCTGCCCCGCAAATAACTTCCAGCGAAGGAATCTTTCGGTAGGGAGGGGGCCCGCTCTGCCCCTCCCTCCCCTCGCTGCCTCCAACTCTACGGCTGCCAGGCCCCTCCTGTCCAGAGGCACGTCCGGCTGGGTTTCGGATGCAGTGGAATCTCGAGCTCTGTTTCCGACACCCGCGCATGAGACGTGTCGATATTTTCGCGTTGGCGACTCAAGATGATCTGCCATAAACAATGATCTTCAGTAAATACGAACTATACCGACTACTCATTTTGAAGGTATTGTGACTGGAAGGACTGCTGTCATCTCAAGGATTGAGGCCAAGAGGAGACAAAAGAAATGGACTTCATCAGAACCTTCCTGTAATGGGGACTGGAGTTGACAGACCGAATGCAGTAGGAGAGGAATCCTGTCCAGGCCCTGTCAGCTGACCGGCAAGGCGGCTCAACAATGGGGCTCTGTGGAGCTCTGAGGATCACAAGACCCAAAGCGGACACCCCCACTGCCGGGCCGGGACGTGCAGACCAGGGGATGGGGCTCTCAATGGGGAGCTTGTGCAGCCTGCAGGCCTGCCTTCGCACGCTTTTCACGTGTCATGGCTCCAGGGGGCGCTATGACGGCCTGGATAAAGATCAAAGACCGGACCTGGGGCGGAAGGATAATCCTCGAAATATAAAACCGGATCGTTTGATACCGGTCAAAGCTTTCACAAGATTCTGGGATAATCCGCTGAACCTTGGGGCCTGTTTCCCTAGAGCGGCACCAGAACCTTCATAAAACACAGCTAGACTCTCTAATGGTCCAGGGAAGCATCAACTCAGACCATACAGGAGGACTGGCAAGAACACATAGTATGTATGTGCAAGCAAAAGATCAATAGAACTTATTCAATGAAGCACTGATTTGCGATAAGACAAACGGCACACAGCGGAGGTTGAGGGCTTTGAGAAATAAATTAATTTCCTTGCAAGTTATACTAAATGATAGAAAAACACACAAGGAAAATAAGTAAAATAGTAATTAGGGCTGCACGATATGTGCACCTCACGATAGGTGAAGTATCACAAACAAAATAAAACTACAGTTAAAGAGAACTTATCTACCAAAGGAGTGTGTCAAATAACTTGGTGGTGTTGCTGCGAATCAGTGCTGACAAACGCAATGTAATTATTGTGTGTGCACGCGTCGCGATGACGGCGCTTAAACAATATCGCGCAGCCAAAATAGTAAAATAGTGACTTTCGTTTAAATAACAAAATATAATGGAAATAAACATATGTGCAAATTGTCCATATTAATACACCACAAATACATGCAACTGTAAAGTAACTGTTAACAGGAATTCATGATTGTTGGAGGGCCTGCGAGCAGGAAGAGTGTCACAGGAGACGGCATGTCGGAGCAGGCCGAGAAAGAGACGGGACGCGTCTCCCTGCGCTGAAGGCGGGGTCGCGACATGCCCGGTGGCAGCCAAACACCAGGCGGGGCTTAGGTCTCATCAGCACTGGGGGCTGCTGCATTCTGCACCCGTCCTGTAGGAATCTGCTCCTCATGGAGTCATGACAGAAATAGCAGCTTCATTCACGTATATTTACTTAACAGATGCTTGTGTCCAAAGTGAGGTGCAAGTGACAAGAACGCTCGTGATGCATTATCTGAATCACTAATACATCGCTTGGGACTAAACAAATGTAAATAAATACATGCAAATGGAACTCCTGTGCTCCTCTAAATCAGACAATGGTGCTTGAGGGTAAAATCAATCAAACAGTCCCATTAGACATGAGTATTACTGCTTCAGACATTTTACACTTTGTCTAATAAAGCACATTCGGCATAATGCGTCCACAAAGAGAGGAAATTAGGGTACAGGGGTCTTCTGGGTAACACGAGCAAACGTGGGACAGGTGCTCACACTGCAGTTTTGGGAGAAGCTAGACCAGCTCGATGAGTTAATTTATTTAGGCCGTCATAAAAAAAAAATATTCGACCGTCCATCAACATCACTGTTGCTGACACCCCCTTGAGTCCGCTGTCACTTCCTTTCTAGAGAATCGTGGTTGCTGAGAAGGTATAATACAAAGATAGAGCACCAGGGTGGGGCATTCAATAAAGACAGAGAATAAGGTATCCGCCTGGGTATCTCAGCACCCAGTCAAATGCCTGACAGCCAGCTGTTGCGGGATGTGCTGGCAAACCGGTCGACGCATATTCACAGTGCCCCGCGATCCGCTGCGCGTGCGAAAGCCAGGGGGAGGATTTACGGAATTTAACAAAGTGGCACGTGTCAGTGATCCGGCAGGAGGACCTTCTGACCTCCTGAACATGCGAGTCTCGTACCGAACGGAACACGTGTAACTACAGAGAAGAAATAACAAAATACATGCAAAAGAGCCATGTTGGGGCGGGCTTTAGAGAAGAGGGCAGGACCAAAACCCCACCCAACCAATGGGGACGCAGGGGAGGGGCCAGGCCGAAGGCTGGCAACTTAGAGGCAATAAAGGGGCGGTGGTGGTGGGGGGCTTTAGTCAGAGTGACGGAGACAGAAGCCCAGGAAATGGGATATTTAAAGCTTGTTGCCTAATTAAAATTGTCTGTGGAGGAGCACAGTTATTTATATGACAGCGCCTCCTCTGATCCTCCACACGCAGGAGTCTGCAGCAGCCAGAAGAGCTCCACACGGCTCCGAACAGCCAGCCCGCTAAAGTGCCAGCGGCACCGACTCACACGGGGAGCTGTGGGTCGCAGTGTTGTGGGAAAATGGGGGTCATTCACACCTTTCTTGGGACAGGCTCTCGCATGTTTAGCCGAGTCATTCTTCAACATTACCGAACAGTCTGGCAAGTGAAGACCAAAAGGAGAAAGAGGCCGAATACAGGAGGAGATAAACAAAAGCATGGTATTAAAAGCTAAGCTGCCGATCTTTTTGGTCTCCTGGGTCACCCTTAGGCCTCTGTATCATGGAGGCAGACCAGTGTTCTTCTGAAAAAGTAAGAAACGCCCCAAAGGGAGTGAGGATTTTCTGTGAAGTTTCCACTTTTCAGAGGAATGTGTGGGAGAGGGCGAGAAAGAAAGCAGATATGGGGAGAGAGGATTAATCTAGATGAGAAGGAGAGACAGTGCTCCCACCTTCCATCTGCAGCGCTGGCTGTCCAGCATTGCTGAGCCCAGCCCCCACCCCACCCCACCCCCCGACAGCCTCAGCTCTGGCCTGACCGCGGCACTGCATCCAAGACGCTGAATCTGCTGCATGAGAAGGCAGGGGAAACGGAAAAGAAATGCGCCTGGCGTCGCCGCACTTGAAACCACGACGGTTCATAAGAAGCACCTCCAGACACACTGCGATCATTCGGTGCTCTGCTGACCGCTGCATGTTCACTCACATGTCTTTCTGTCTTACTGAAAACAGTTATAAGACCAGAGTGGCGCATTTAAAGCAAGAGGGCCACCAGAACTACTGTAGGTTGTGAACTCAAGGGAAAAGGAAAAAGAGAGAGAGAGGCAGAATCTAGACAGGACTCTGGAATTTCTCTGCATTATAGACAAACACACATGCCAAAATATACAATGTCGGTCACAAAACGGATCAATTTTTTCCTAACCGTTAAACACCACTGCTATCGACAGGATGCCACTCTGAGCGATAACGGCTCCTCATTAAACAGCCCGCCAAATAAAGGTCCAATCAAACATCCTGGATGGAAGTAAACGGAATCGAAGGCATTCAAACAACGACCCCTCTTTCACCCGTCTAAAGGCCTCGGCCAAGGTTCAGGGCTAATCTCTGAAGCCAAAGACGCCCATGATTATGCTGTGCCAATTGTGTGGTTGCGGTGAACCATGTGGAAGAGGGGCGGCGGAGAAGGGGGGGGGGTGTGGACAAGGCACAACAAGCCCTTAACCTAGATTTCCCTCACTGCGGTTCTCCGTGCAAGAGGATCCCGAAATCGCCCACTTGCTGAATTTGCAGCGTTTTCAGGAAATTCGCAGGGAAGCCTCAAATGCTGCGGTGCATGACTGTCAAACTACACGAGCCAAAAGCGCCAGGGTCCAAATCAAACATTAAAAGGTGACAGTAAACAGTGCCGGGTGGGGAAAACATCTCAAATGTGAGCACTCAATGCATGACACTCACGAAGTATGCTTTAAAACACAACACCTGGAAAAAAACACATACAAAACATCAATTTCTGCAGCAAGACACCCTTCTTATGGAGACTAATGTGCCTGTCTGTGAATGTCCCGTCCTTTGCCTGCGCATTTTCTGCACGATTGCAACATAACAAGAATAGGCCTGTTTTCCAAGACGAAAATAGTCTAGCATATCGAGAGCCCAGGGACAACTCAGAGCACTGGATAATCAGGCCTGTTTTTCCCAATGGTAAAAAGATGAAAGGGGGGAAAAATCTCATAAAAACATCTTAAATGAATAAAGAATCTCCTAATCAAATCATATTATTGATCATTTCAAGGTGCTCCTTATCCCAGGTCAAGTTCAAAACTCTCTCCCTTGACGCAGACCAGTGAGGAATGCCATCCAAAATTAGAGTGTCTCCGTGACGTGCATACCTTTAGCATTAACGCACTGATTCACAAGGTCTCTACAGCCATTACGCAGCAGCGCCGGCGTCACCACGGCAGCCCTACAGCGGCCCAGCGGGGGCAGAGGTGACAGAGGCTCACCCACACCGTAGATCCCAGGCAGGAGGTTCTTCTCAATGCTACTGGCAGCTCTTTTTGCTGACAGAAGTTCAGCAGGGTGTGTGGCAGCAAATACAAGTGGAGATGTTTTGCACCTTCAGGAAAGCACTGAAAGTCAAATGAAAATATCTAAACTGGGAGAGGAATAAAGAACTTTGTGAGGAAGCTTACTGGCAAATGGCCATAATTAATCACGACTCAACCTTCAACATTCTGGGGTGTTAAAGCATTTCTGTGGTTTGCATGTCCTGCCCCATGGGCACTATAGGCTATAAATGGATGACTGTAGCTCCAGGATGCTTAAAGAGGAGCTCTGAGAGGATCAAGGGCAGCATCAAGTTGGTTGACGGCGTTGGTAAGGCTGAAGGTCCAGTCGTCTTGACCAAATGACGATCGCGTCACCTGACGTACTGTGTGCTCCAATAAAAAGCAGCGCTTGTATGTGTGTGTATTAAATAGAAAATGTGCCCCACATCAATCAAATGAACCAAATCACAAAGACTTCTATTGTTTTCTGGTGAGTCTGATCTTTCACTTTCAGAATTACACTCTGCTTTAAAGGGGGGGTTGGTTACAGGTCTCCCTGGGATTTTTTTTTCATTAACACTTAGCATACTGTTTGTGCCAAAATAGCAGCTACCGGAGTGAGGGCAGGACACCGAAGAATGCGCTAAGGGCTTGTTTTCATTGGCTCTGCACGCAATTCGCGGCCACCTTCAGAGACGGGAGCAAATGTCAGGTTCGGCTCCCGGCACAACATGGGCGTGGGCTCAAGTGGCCACAGGCTAACCTGAATCAAGCCGGACAGCAGCCAAGGATCCCTAAAGCGAAGTCCCATAGTAAAGCTGCTTCCCCAGACTCTATCAAGTAGCACATTGAGTGCAAAATAACAAAAACGACAAGAGGAGGAATCGCACGCCTGAGGAGGAACTGTTAAACGCAGATGAAAAGGAAAAGCTTTTCATTTACATAGACAGCTTCGTGGGTAAACAGATACACTTTATGGATCCCAAGCAGGAAAATTCTTCAGCTTTTATTCCGCATGCTTTATAACATCCAAACACAGTCACGAGACCAGCTTCAGGATTCGGTATGGATTCCTGTGGGAATGGTTTTGCGCGTTTTGGAGGTTTGCAGAATAGGGGAAGCCCATCATATGTAGAGCGGTTCAAACAGGACAGTCCGCAGAGGCTAATATGAGCTAAGCAGACGTAGAAAGTCCCTCACTTTTGCAGCCTTCCGCTCACACAGAGAACTTCGTAAAAAGGACTGAACATCGACTATTGGTTTTTCCTATGCGCATTCAGATCGGGAGAATGCATGCACTCAGGAGACACGGAGATCCAGACGGAGAACGGACCGGTCTTGTGCAGAAATCAAAAGCAAAGAGCTCTGCAAGGCAGCAGGAGCAACATTCCAGAGCCCCTTTTCCCTCCAGCACCCGCTCAGCACACTAACATCTCCATGGCACCTCAGCCCCCGCCCCCCCCACACGCCCGGCAGCCTTCTCTCCCTCTTCCCACGCCTCGGCTTGCTTGCTCAGCACGTACGTTGAATCCCCAGTCGGTATCATCTAAGCCCCCCCTTGGGAGGCCTGGAAGATGACGGCAGAGCCACCGATCATCACGGGTCCACGTAAGGCTTCAGAAACTGAGCCGTGCTTCAACCCCCCCCCCCCACCTCACAAAAGAAAAAGGTGTGGGGGGGGGGGGGGGGAATTCCCACAAGTTCCAAATTAAACCATAAAAAATTTTTGAATTTAGGGAACTATACGTAAAGTTTAAATAAAA
>JAODLD010000052.1:11613373-11639008 GCA_026781065.1 Mormyrops boulengeri | reverse complement strand
TGTGTGTGTGTGTGTGTGTGTGTGTGTGTGTGTGTGTGTGTGTGTGTGTGTGTGTGTGTGTGTGTGTGTGTGCCCTGTGATGACATGGCACAACCGCCTATCCACTCCCTGCCTGGGGGTTCCCCTGCCTTGTGCCCTGTGCTTCCTGTGATAAAGTCCAAAGTCCAGGCCCAGTGACCCTGTACTGGAGAATCATTATGGAAAAATGATAGACGAAGCGAAACTATGATCCACAGCTATGAATTTATAAACGAGCACAGCTTAATATAAACTTATTTCAGATGAACAGGCTGTGACGATCAGTCTTTAATTAGGCAAACTGCTTTGACCTCTGACTGGGTTTTCCATTAAGTAAGGCCAGACTGGTACGTAATGTGGATCTATGCATTTTAAAATCCCACTTTTCTGGTTTTGTTGTTCTTTTTTGAATGGTCTAAACAGTTACCAAGAATGTTTAAGTATTCTGGAAACATCAACAAAAGGTCTGAAGCCTGACATACTGTTACTGTTTTTTCATTATTATGTATTATCTTTTAATGCACTATAAAGACACAGAACTATAAAGTCACATCAGCAGCATTCAGAGGTTAGTTATTTCATAAATGGTTCTGCTTGTTCGCTAGATTGACATAGGAGTGATAGCCGTGTTAAAACTGACCCAGCAAGCACTTTAATCAACAAAAATGCAGATTAAAAAAAAACAGTCAGCCAAAATCAACCGATTTAAAACTGATATGAATCCAGATCATGATATATGAACAACCACCACGAAAACACAGCTGAACTGCAGAGGCGACAGACATCACGTCAGGAGGCCGTGTGCAAAAAACTGCAAATCAGTTCATTTGTTTTTATGAGGAAACTTCAAAATATTTACAAGACACATTATTAGATCAAAATGTCCGGACCACACCACTGCTGTAAATACAATTACCAGGCCTCACAATATACTTTGAAATATGAACTGTTGAGATTGTTTGAAAACATAGCAATTATCTTAAAAACCACATTCAAATGGGTCATCAACAAATACACAAATTACTGGTGGGTGTTGATTAAGATTAAGGTGAAAATGGAACAAAATTAACATGTAATACAGTTCCAGAATATCTAAAAATAGACTTCTGAAGAGTGATCGTGCATTAAAATAATGTGAAATTACCAAGAACTACGTTATAAAATTATCCTACATCATAGAAGATAAGTACTGCCAGACAGGGGCCCACTAGCACCTATCAGGTACGCAAAGAGGGCGACATATAGGACTAGAACCCCATTAGTGCAATTACAAACCACGACATCAAGAAACAAGCCCATCAACAGAAATCGGGGTAAATCGGTTTGCCATCTAGAAATCTCTACAATCCAACTAAAGATCATACAGAAAGGAATGTCAGGTTTTTGGTGAGTCATGCTATGCAATTATATAATACATAGTCTATCATACTTCTGTATCAAAAAGAGTTTATAAAAGTTATATAATTGATTAAAAAGGGTCTAACGATGTCTGATCATAGAGGCAATGTGACGTCGCTCCTCGAGGATTGCGAGTTTCGCTGTGTGACTTTGCTCCCACAGTCCAAAAACTTGCCATTAGGCATGATGGATGGATTAATGGATGGATGGATGGATGGATGGATGGATGGATCCAATCTACCAAAGAAGCCTTAAACACAAGTAGATATTTTATTCTCATTGGGCAACTGGCTAACAGTAATATTGAAATACTACCGACTGTTAATGCGCTCAATCCCCAGTAGCCCTATCCAGCCAAAGCAGCTGGATAATTGATGGATGGATGGATGGATGGATGTTCTCACCAGATTCGGAATATTTCAAACGTGAAGAGTCTCACTGCCCCAACCCAATGATTAAATACTGAAGTGCCCAAAGCAAACCATGACTCCTAACAGCAGGCCTGGTCCTCCTCGCCCAGGTCGTTCTGACAGGGTACTCAGCTCAGCTCCACTCCGCTTCGATCTGACTTAACCTGAAAGGCACATTGCTACTAAATCAGGCCCCTGTTACTGCAGCCAACGGCTGGCTGCATGCCCCCCCCCAGCCCAGTAGGATGTAGGCTGGTGCAACCTTCAGCCCGAACAGCGGCCTGCCCCCGCCGATGCCGCCCCTTACCACCGTTTCTCCCTCCATTTCAGCGCCTTGCCCAACAGCCTGCGATCTTCATCATTCTCATGAAGAATGCGGAAGACTCAAGGAGATGACAGATCGCGGGCACGTCCCTCACGCCGCGGCCCCCACATTTACACTCTCATAACGAACGCGGGATCACACATACCCCCCCGTATAGCAGGGCGCGTGACTGGGTGGTGTTTACACACAGACACGGAGGGCCAGTTCCTCGCTCATGTGCCTACTCCTGCCCGAGGGGCCCAGGCTGCTCTGGTAAATACATACACACACAAACACACACACACACACACACACACACACTACGCCGGGCGTTCGCAGCCGGGACGCCATCCCGCCGCTCTGGAGTGGGCCGGGGTCAACGGCTGGCTGCCAGCCTGATGACGTCACCCACACAGAGGAAAGCGCACCGCATCCCCAGAGATGTGTTCTCTGTGCCTAATGCGGTCCAAGCAATGCTGCGTCGGGCCACAAGGGACATGGGGTGGAAATCCTCTCCTTTAGCCAATATGTCCATCTGGCCAGACGGCTGCGTTAATGGAGTAGAAAAAGAGGAGAGAAAAAAAAGAAAAAAGGTCACACGGGCTGCCAAACTGCCCGGGACGGCCAGCTGAAACCAGCTCGGTGCCATGGCAACGTGGCCACGCCCAAACCCTGCACATACCACCATAAACACGCCTGTATCCATTCAGGAGCCATGGTGATTCACGGCCTCGGTTTCACTGGTATTTACAGTGATGAAAATGCCCGAAATACTGGAGGTCGCAGGCCAAAGCAGAAGCAGACGAAAGGGCGAGATACCTGCACAACCCCAGCCTTCAGTAACTTCTCGTTGTGCCGAGAGCAGTATCACATATCAATTTGGGTGCTCAAATGTAAAAGGACGCCAACCCCCACACAATAAAGTCCAAAATCAAAGCCAGCTTGATATAACACATTCAGAACTAATTTCTCTACCAGGGTATTCTGTGTGTGGACACTATAGCTCAGAGAGGGGACCAAACAGCGTTTCAGCAGCTCCTCCAGAGGCCGGCCTCGATCGGGAGCCTCGCCGCACTGCATCTACACACACCCTTCCCAAACTAAATATTTGCCTGTCAGTTGAGAGCCACCGGGACGGCCAAGGCTACACCGATTCTGGGAGTCACCTGATCAAAAAACCTGCCAACGCTTTCTTGACCTGAACTGATAAGAAGCATCAATGCGGACATCTGCAGACTCTCCAAAAAAAAGAAAGAAAAATACTAAGCATTTTCTGGCCTCCTTGAAGGCTGCAAATATTGATAGGAGCCGACATGGTGACTGAGAGATACACCACCAACATTCAGTTGAACAATGGCAGCCTGAAGATGCAGCCCTGAAATTTCAGGTGTATGACGTGCTGGCCGCGTCTTACATAACAGCCCGAGTGTGTACTGGGGTCCAGGCACAGACTCGGACAGATCATATCAGCGCTGCAGAACTACCCCATCTCAGTCTACCGCAACTCTTTTCTTGTTGCATGCCGACCATACCAGAGGCCGAGGAAAATGGAAGAGAAGACAGATGGCACTTACTTACGTATTTCCAAGCTCTCCTATGAGAATCTGTGCAGCAACTCGCAAACAAAAAGCACAACCAGTGTGAAAGCTGTGCACGAGGCCGGAGGAACCGGAGGGCACGACTGGAGAAGTCTGATCAGGGACGAGGAACTTCCCCGAGCTCTCTCACGATTTCCTTCCCAGACTTTTCACCCGTCGGATCCATTTTCAGTGAACGTAAAAATAAAAAGGACCCTCTCGGCACAGGAAATATCAATAATTTTAACCACCAGGCACCAAAGCAAGTAGCGGGCAGGATGCTACAATATCTATTTCCTATGTGAGAGGTAGGGAGGGGGAAGGCAGACTCATAGCCCAGAATGTCCCAAAGTACCACCTAGTATTTGTTAATGAACCAAGAGGGAAAATAAGAATTCCCCCGCCTTGGGATACATCTCACAAAAAGGGGTGCAAAACGGATCCGTCCTGAACCAGGGCTACTGCTAGGAAGGCGGGCCGGTTACGGCGGCCCATGCCAGACACTCCTGCAGAGCGTGCTTACCTGTCCCAGTTTCTCATTTCAGCTTGGCTGCCCATGCAGGACAACATGCTGACAAAAGAACTCGTAAATAAGAGACTGAATAATTGAAGCCGCAGAGTAAAGCTACACCTGGGCTGATCGTGGCCGGGTCTGTGCATGGCAGGGGACCAGAAGGCCCGTTCGGAGGCCCACTGTCTGCTTATACATCATAGATGCTTCCAGTTAAGACCCCACGTAGGCCTTGTACAAATCCCCACCTTATCTTTTCTGACATCTGTACTGACAGTGGGAAAGACATTGTGATCAGAATGTGAAAAATAGTGTGTGTCTTTCACCCCGTTGTGTGGTCATCAGATGATAACGAAAGCAACAAGGGTTATACTTCATGTGAGCGATACAGCAACACAGGCAAGGAGAGCCAGCACACAGTTTTAGAGCGGTCTAATAACACTGCATAGCAGATAATCACTATTAAATGATGACTATAACATCCAATGAATTTTTATAAATGCTAGACCTTCAAATGTTCTTGGCCTAGCTGGAGTTGGCCAGAAACCAAAGGCAGACTATCGGAAGTCATGTTTTACAGCAAAATCAGATGCTAACCAGAATAAACCATTGTTAAATACTTCCATAAAGTTCTGATCTTAGTAATGACCAAGAATAATGTTATATTACCAATATCCACATGCGTGTTATCCCTCTTGGTAATCGATTTCAATACATTAATGTTCTGGTTGGTTCCATAACCTATTTTAGGTAGCCAAAAAGTTAATAATTATTAACAAACAACAAATAAAAGTGCTAAAGAGCTGAAAATGTACGTTGAAAGCCATCAAGAGGCGATTACCTCCAGCTCCCTTTTCTGTTTGCGACAACTTTGAAGTTCTTATTCATTATGGACACGGCGATTTCAATTCATAAGCAGGCATCTGGCTGTATTTGAGGTTCCGTAAAAACATACATCGGAAACAGTAACCTCACCGCGGTGTAAATGATTCCGACGAAGGGGGACTTTGCTGTTTTTACTCCTGCCATTTCGTTTACGGGTTAAGTCCGAAGCAAACAAGACCGCAACTCGGCACTAACTAGCTGGTCGAGTCGGGCTGTTAACTCGCTTAGCCTTTAGCGGAGGACAATGCGGCCAGAAGGCGACGCTAACTGTTAGCCGCACGTCGATCGACCGTCTGCCCCTCGCCTCAACACGCCCTGGAGCGGCCGAGGACGCTTTCGGCTCCCGGATAAAGAGCAGCGGACGCCAGCCGGGGTGGAGATGTCGGAGAGAGCCACCGCGGGGCCTTGCGTGCCCGATCCGCCGCCTGCTTTAGGCCCCCGAGGACCTGACAGAACTCTTTCTGCCGCTACAGACCACATAAACCACCGCTTACCTTGAGCGGCCTCGGTGTTCTCATTTTCATCTCCTCTGTAGCCACTTTTTCACGTCTCAAATCGCAACGTTCACTCCCTCGAAGCCACTTTATCACCGACGCCGCAACAATCCCACAGAAAAGAAGCTTTATTCCCGCGACTAAAAAGGAACCAAAGTGATTTCTTAGTTACTTACAATAACAACAATGTCAACCCAGGCGCTGCTTAGACCCGCCCACCCGAAGGAGCCCACAGTCTCTAGCTTGTCGTTCACTGGGATGAAATGAGTGACGTTTCAGGGAGCCAATAAACAGCCAGTTTAGGTCGCCATTCCGCAAATGGATTGGGTCCTCTCATCCAATCACTGACCTTTATCTCAACTGTAGACCCTGCATTGGTAGGTAAATAGAGGATAGAAATTGACGACTGTGCGTTTTAACGAGTACCCGTCGCACTCGATGGAGGTTGGTCAGTATGTCTTTACTCCTTAAGCCAATAACAGCAGCATGCCTTATCTGCTCAAGTTGTCCAGGTGCTTGGTCTGCCCAGGTGACCAAAGAACCAACTGGAAAATAATAATAATAATTAACTTCGCCCACGGCGATTGGCTATATAACGAGAAAGACGGAGCTATCGGATCTGAAGAGCGTATAATTTAAACCGTGCGACATTGACTGACAGGAGGGGGCAACACCAGACTTTGAAAAGGCTTGCTCAGTGATGATGTCATCGGTAGCAGGCACTTTACATTCATACTTTGAAAGATTAA
The DNA here is from genome assembly GCA_026781065.1 of Mormyrops boulengeri. NCBI lineage: Eukaryota > Metazoa > Chordata > Actinopteri > Osteoglossiformes > Mormyridae > Mormyrops > Mormyrops boulengeri. The sequence continues at coordinate 11,632,662 of JAODLD010000052.1, read as the reverse complement.
ACTTACTGTGTTATATAACCGGATTAATTACTTTAGACTTGCTGAAGTTTGTGATAGACGTTTAATGTCATACGGAGTTAATATGAATTAATATAAACCTTCCATTTCAGAATATGACTATAAATCGAACTTCATCGAACTTTAATGGACCCGATCATGTGCACTATGTTACTGTTATACGAAAATCTACTTTAGATTCACATATTATATTCACAATGAAATGGATTGAATTGCTAAGGTTTATCTGGAATTTTTATAGTCTAAACACATAATTCCACGTAGTCTTCGGATTAATTTTTCACTTTGCCAAGCTTTGTCTACATTCATCTTGCATTTAGTACAGATTTTTGTTGCGACGTATAGTCACACATTTGTGTTCATTTATTCAGATAGATTCTATTGAAATTATTCCAACAACATAAAAAATATCATGTTACCACGGTCTCTGAGTGTAGTTATGTGCATAACTAATTTCATGCAAGCTTAAGGATATCAAGATTTTTTTCAGTTTTGATCACTACGAAAGATCTGTAATTCTACTGTTATAATATTCTTAGGTTAGTCTCACACATAGGAATGTACTAGAATTACAATGTGCCACCATTAGAATATTTCACTTCTAAAATATACAAAGCTTGATTTTCCATGTGTATATATGCAGTAAGAGCTGTAGCCAGGATTTTTGCAATACCCCTTGCTAGCTGTGCCTTGCAATGGATCACGGCCATTGGAGATGCAGAAAAAAAACTGAGGACTTGACCTCAGTGTCCTCAATGGTAGGTACCTGCCTGTATGCAGCATTTAGCCTGAATTACCCGCTTCCTAACCCAGTTCATGTAACATCCCCTGCCACTTACTAAAGAGATTCTCCCACTCGACTTGCACTTTCCATATTCATCTCATTCTATCCTGTTGCCTGGGATGCCTTCAGTGACTCAAAACAGTTCAGCTTAATTGCTGTAGAGGACTTGCTCTTTGCCTGTTTCGGTTCACCGCTAAGCTCTACCCATATTTTACACACTCCCTCTCTCACACTGAGACAATTTGCACTAAAGACTTTCAATTGCTTTTATATCTTCTCCTATGTACTCCACCTTCACTATTTCTTTCCTTGAACAATCATGCACTGAATTCTTACATTTCACTTACCTCTTCTCATCACTTTTTCCATAAATAAAAAAGCTGTACATCTCTTTTACGTCTCTGTCCCGCTGGAAAACCTTCACACCACATATTATAAAGTTCATGCGCGTTAGACACCTCTGCAGTAAATTAGCAAGTCAACTAAGAACATTTCAGGTTAATCAGCCTTTTTGCCAACAGGTAGCAGTTAAGTGCTAGCGAAGGATGAAATTCCAAAAACTATGAAATTTCAGCACAGAATTTCTGGGCAGCAAACCTCCACGAACCGTAGTCATATACAAAATCAGAGTAAATTACTTCGATGGTAACCTAGGCAACTCGTTCAATTAAGTGTATACAATACACTAAAATTACAATTTCCCTAGATGATTTTTCAGATTTCGCTGCCAGACTGCACGTCAGGTTCGATGAAGCCGGTAGGTCAGTGACAAAAGCATGTTTATGGTTAAATATTGCTCTGTTGAGTGTCTGTAAGCTAAGAGCAGGCATCGGCCCCCAGGCGTTTAAGTATTCAGTCACCTCAAAACGAATGATCATATCTCTGCATTTAGGAGGTATTTAACCTCCTTGTTATTTGCACAGTTTATATGTGGTAAAGGAATTTTATGCAAAGCAAGCATGCACATCTGAGCTTATCGCTTGGGTATATTGTGCAACCCGTTGCCTGCACAGAATTCTTTGTGAAAAGTTCGTGAAAAAAAATTGCCATTAACCACAGAGCAGTTTAACCCGTTCTAAGTAGACCGCTCTTTGCAGTGACCCAGTACCTGATCTCTACAAGCTGAAGACAAAAAAAAAAAAACAGAACTTGATATGACTTAAGACAACAAAACAATTTCAAATCACAAAAAAAGGTGCAAGTAAAAATTTTTCCAACATATTTAATTAAGTAAAATGAAATCCATGATAATGTACAAATTGTCGCAGGGAGAATTCTCCTTTAAAGTACATTTTAGGTCATCATGGACTGACTGCGACTATCACGAAAGCACGATAACACCGCAAAACATCACATTCTGAAGTTATATGCACTGATGTAATTTTGGTCCTAAATTTATTTTCTGGAGAACAGAGCTGTTTAAACAGACAGATAAAAGTTCATCCCAGTTAAATAAAATTGACGCTTATGCTACTATATCACCGCACACAAAAACCAAATACGTGAAAAAAAAGTTACTAAAATAACCAATCAAGGGGAAAGGGCCAACTCCATCTAAGTAAAATATGTTCTCCCTTTCCACTGGATGGTGGACACTGTGACTATGCGCTTCTGGCCAATAGCACCGCTGAAGGGAGGGATTAGCGCCGCCTCCTGTCTGGGCTTCTGCTTCGTCTCCGCCCACCTCTGCCAAAAGAAAGAGGCACTCATTCTCAACTTCAGATGACACAGCAGACCCCATCAAATAGGCTAGATTTGAAATAGCTTTCAGATCAAGAAAGAATATATCTATGCAGAAAGTTAGGGACTCCCTCAAAACTACCAGTACCAAAAACCTGAAGGAGCTTGTAGGTTTAAATCCTCACAGAAATACAGGACAACAGCTGTGAACTAATCCAAGCGTCAGAGGGCTCCCAGACGTTCTCACCTTCTCTTGCTTTTGGGTGGGCCCCTGACAAAGCACCAGTCCACACTGATTGGCTGACCCATGAGGTCCTGCCCATTCAGGCCCTCCATCGCAGCCAGGGCCTCTTTGTAGGTCTCGTACTCCACCAGCGCATATCCCTGTACAGCAGGCAAAACGAACTCATGACTCCAGAGGAATCTTAAGCAACGTAAGCAGGAAAAATGACCTCGAAGCTACTTATAATACAATACACACAGGAAAAAAGGACCTCAAATTGCTTAATTCATATATTTTAACACCCTGCAGCATTAATGCACTCATGTGTACACACAATGTTCTTTTCATCTCTCACGGCCCTTTTTATTTGTTCTTCCATCTTGAAATTCCACATTTGATGTTACCATTTCCGCTCAGGTATTAATAAAATGTTACTATAAATATGCATTTATGTGATTATTTTCATCGATTTTTTTTTGTAATTTGCAATTGACTCCTGTTACATGCGTTCACCCAATCAAATCTTGCTGTCTTTAGCTTTTGTATTTGTTGATTAATATCTGTTTTTTCTTCCACATATTTTGCACAAAACTGATGCAATACTGCCACCTTCTGTTTCAGCACAAAAGTGCAGAAAATGGTTCTTCACTGGATACTTCCCATATCCCTGCCACAGTGCCACAGACAGTGTATCATATTTCAAAATGTTTATGCTGCTCCAATCAACAGAAACAGGAAAGTGCTCACTATTACTGAAACCGCTGTACCGAGTCGCTGTATTGAATGTATCTCATTGAATTCACAATTGTTACCTTTAGGTACCCTGTCCGCCGGTCCAAGTTCAGATGCAGATTCTTGATCTCACCAAATTCTGCAAACTTATCGTGGATGTCTTCCTCCGTGGCCTCCTCGTGCACCCCGGTCACAAACAGGATCCAGCCTTCCACGGCTAATATGGCAATGAGAATCACCAATTCCAGTTCACGTCACAGCAGATGAAATCTCACAAAGACACCCACGACTTCCTAATGAAGTCCCACAGCCCTTTCAACACTCGGAGTACAGGGAGATATGAACAACTCTAACCAGCTAGCGATCATTAGAAACCACACTTTACGAGTACATAAGTATTATCTGACCATAGTGTAGTGTGTTGCTTAACCCAAGCTACTAAAATGTTGGTGTGCCACTATAGCTTGTGGTAATTTAATTTGCCACCCAATTTCTCTCAGAAGTACTGCCAAAAAAGGAAAACCGGTCTCAATTTGCTCAAAACTGGAGCACCATAAGAAAATTTACCCAGTCAAGTTCTTCCTTGAATCCCATCGAATAGCCATGAAAATTCTATTTTACCTGAACAAAAAAGGCTGACAGTAACATCCTTTAAAGGAGCTCCACATAACTGCTTAAATATCTTAATTGTTATCTATCTTTCAACCATTTATGGATGCCAGTTCATCACAGAGCATACACACAGACATACTGTACACTGAATGCGTCAGATGCCAATTAACCTAACTGCATGTCTTTGGACAATAGGAACAATCCGGAGTAGATGCAGGAAGGGGGATAATTTGTTTATTTTTGTCTTAAGTTTTTTCCACACCATTAGGCTAATGCACAGTACCGCTCAAAGAGGATATTCATAAACATTCATATTGTGAAAGTGTACACTGTCATTTCAAAAAACCCGGACACTATAGAACGGAAATGTTTACAGTTAATAACATTCCCTACTACATAACACAATAAAATACTCAGATAATTCTGAAGAAATTGCCTTTGTAGAATACATCCCAAAGCATTATATTTGATATCAAAATATACTTACATCTCTGTGGACCTGGTTCATCGCCATCTTGCTCTACTGTGTCATAATCTTCTCTGACTCTTGATCTAGCTCCTTCATCTATGAAAAATATGGTTCAACATTTTGCACACTAGCAAATCAACAATATGCTTTTGGAGAAAACGCTGTTCTGTGCATCAGCTTAGAGCAAATTGCACAGTCACCAGCATCCAGCACTGCTGGGGCAGATGCAGCTAATGAAAGCATATGAACTTATATTATTGCACCTGATGGAGTAATAATATAAGTTCATATGCTTTCATTAGCTACAGCTGCTCCAGCGGTGCAAGGCCGGGCTTCAACCTGGGACCTTCAGGACACAGTTAAGGCTCAGTGGGCTAAGTCTCTGTGCCTGTGATCGGACGGTCCCCGGTTCAAGCCCGGGCTCGGCACATCGATGGGCCCGTGAGCCTCAGCTGCCAGGGTGCCGCTACAGGCGGCTGCTCTTCGTTGCCAAGCTTGCTCTCACTTACAGAGAACAAGATGGGTTAGGCGAAAAAATAATTCCCCATGGCAATCAATAAAGTATCATCATCAACCTAGCAAGGTACACACTTCACCCGACCCAAAAACTCCATTTTACAAAACATGACATTTTCATATTTGGAGTCCCCGGTTTATAATGCAGACCACGGCAAACAGTCTTGCAGAATTCCTGCTGAGCATAACCCTAAACTTACCTGATCCAAATCCTCGCCCCTTCCTCCTCTTAGCCTTTTCTTTCAGTTTATGGATGCTCTCTGGAAAACAAGTATTGTAAAAAATGTTACTTATGGTTCCGATATTAACTCGGCTGCCGATTGCTGCCCATTAGCTGGCGATCGGAGAACAGAAATTAATTCAAACACAGTAATTATCAAGCACAAACGACACAGTAAAACCAGCTAGCGCTACCGACTAAACTACAAAGCCAAGTAATGAAGCTCCATTCGTACTCAGCTCTAACGTTAGCCTTATGCTAAATCACTTACATAGGCCCAAACCTTCACCGGGAATTACGATGGCAAAATAGGTCACTTAAAACCATATACATCCAAGATATGGCTGAATGGAGAACAATACAAACGCGGGTTCCTTTAAGTATTAAATTTTACCATCACCATCCTCATCCATAGGGAAATCCTCGCCCCCGGCTTCATGTAAATCCAGTACGTCCGACATGTTGGCTGTCCTGTTGCAAACGCAAGCGCAGTGATTGGGGCATTATGGGACATTGGAGGTCCATATATAACGCGCCAAAAAGACCGCGCGACCTGAGAGCGCAGCCATTTTGGGAAGGTCATGTGTACATGTTCAGAAAAATATGCATTTTCCCCATGTGCAACATATTTCTGGCATAATAAGTGGTCATATTCAGATAAGAAGTAAACAACACACTTGATTATTTGTTTACTGCTTTATTGTGTTCAAATCTAAGTATAAACCTGGTTTAAGTAAAAAATTATACTTGAAAATATTGTAGAAAATACATATAATAAATGTATCAAACAAAAACACTCTCGGAGAGATAACGGTTTCTTTAAAAAAGCATTTTAGTCAAACATGCAGTTTGTTAATAAATCATTACAAAAATTAAGAGAAAAGTGGAACATAATGTATTGCCTGCTCTTTGTAAAACTGACTTGGTCTAATCTTTGTTGCCGGAACAAAGCGCTGTTTTGTACTTCAGCAACAAAATACAACAAAACATCTAAGAACGTTTTGTCTTTTTAGGACCAAAAATCACATTTGTAAAATGTGGATTGTTTAATGTAAGAATAGTTGCAAAATGTGGACTATACAAAAAAGAATTCAACAGAAACTTAAAGAAGATATACAGGTATTTCAGGAACAGAAAGTAAAAAAAAAATCAAATTCTGTTTGCTAAACAATCACCAATGTGTGCATCTGTAAAGAACCACTTAAAATATAAAGTACGTGATATTGTATCTACATTCCTAGCATAGTATAATGACTGCAATACAATAAAATCATATTTTTAAAAAGCCTGAGTCCAGGATGTTCTCTCCTAGACTAAATTTACACTGCGAATTGCACAAAAGGTCAATATGGCTTTCGTGTAATATGCTGCCAGAATCGAAAACAATGAGACAACATTTCTCTGTTGATGAATACTATTCAGTCTGGGTCATTTTGAATTCTGACCACCTCATCAACTGAATGCTACTGTTTAAAAACAACAGACGGAAAGGAAATTCACTAAGAAGGCTGGTGTAGTGTCCCAAATCACGTCCCTTTAAAAGTAGGTGGCAGAACAGATCGTATAAAAACATATTTCATCCTAGTAAGCACTGGATGGTAAATGAGGCATGAAAGAGCTGAAAATGTTTAAAAACATTTGAACAAAAGGTTCCAATTTCCTGCTCAAGATCAAATTGTGTTCAATACATTGATTAAATATGGTTGAACCCTATAGGGCTAATATTTTAGTACAAAACGTGTGTCTCCAAAGGCCTGTCAATTCAGACCCACACAGTAACTTACGGCTGTTTATCTGGGAGGGATTTATAAGTAGCATGTAGCAACATGACAGAAACCAGAGTGGAGACTGTGTATATTGGTGTGGCAAAATTTCATGGACATTATTATGAAATGACTTATTTAGCAAAGCGAAATAAAAACGATAAATGACGCTCCACTCTGGGGGATCACTGGAAATGACATCGAACCCACCTGGCTTTTGGCTCATGGGAGTTTGAGTCCAAGTTTGAGGAGGTGAGTCCAAAAAACTGGAGGAGGTGGGACCAACCAATCAGATGTCTTGGTCCCACCTCCTCTACAATCTAATTGGTGATCTCCCTCAACCAATCATTTTTCGTTCTGCCCTCGGAACATTTTTGTGTAAGTAAAGTGCTGAATTTTGTTTGCATGCACTTTGAATAAGCTTATTTTATACACATTTTAATCTTTCATCCAGTAACTGGGCTCTAGCTATTGAAGTGTATTTTCTGGATCTGTGGCTACAGCGCTGTCTTGTACAATCATGAACAAAGGTGGGGTTGGGCTGAGTCTTCCACTGTTCACTCAGGTCTGCATCTAGCAGCCGGCGGGCAGGGTGGCGGAGTTGGCATTGCCCAGCTGTCCGACAGCAAGCATCAGGATGTCCTTCTTCTCCTTGTGGAAGCGTAGCTCCCGGCCTGCCAGGCGCGCCTCTTCCAGCTCCCGCTCTGTGGCGGCTAGCTCCCGCGCGATGGTGCCTGCCACGCTCTGCTCCCGGTTCACCCAATCAGCAGCCATCTGAGTGCGCATGTCATCATCCAGCGCCCGGTGTGAGTAGTGAGCCAGCACCTCCTGTGGGGGCGGGTCGCAGAACATTAACGACCAGTCAGCTAGAGCATCTAAGACTGTAATGTCTTAACGGTGATACGACAGCCAAAGAAACAATTCAGTACATATGTAGTTGCACACATGTTGACAAATGAAACTGCTACCAGTGAAACGCAGATAGCATATGAGACACATTATCATTATAAATACCAGAGCAGCCCACTAATGCACACATGGTCGTGTGGTATTCACATATATGACTAACAATGGTAGTCATGTTTGCACAAGAGCTAAGTGTTAAAGGTGAAGCCAAATTTACCCATAATGACATCAATGTATTAGCACTATGTGTGAGTGTTACACTGTCGGTATGTTTGTAATGTGCAATTTGTCACTTGTAAGTCACTTCGGACAAAAAACATCAGCTGAAAATGTTATTTAACCCTCAGCTGCAACATGGCAGATATCATGAGCTGGGCTACAAAAAAACAAACAAAAACGCCCTTGAACAAAAATGGACAAAACACTGACCAGACTGAGAAATCAAATCTAAAACATGCAACAAAGTCATTAGAGTGCATTCTTGCGGCTAACTTCAACTGGCCCACCCCCTCCCCCGACATTTCTGTAGAGATGAAAGTCATACAGGCAGATGAAAGGGAATGTCTAATCAGCCCAGGGACGCCGTTAATGAGTGCTCTCTGTTTCTTGAAATACAGCATCGGATTATATATTATACAGTATAACACATGAATGGAGATAAACAACAGGACACTGGCTGCATTACCCCAATTAGTTAAACATATTTTATATATTTGGGAATTCTGAAAATTGAAACGGAAAGTGTACATTGGCGTGATTTATCGCGAACGGTTTTATTAATTTAGGACAGTGTTTCTCAACCGGTGGGTCCCAACCCAAAAGTGGGTTTTGCGGGGAATTCTGAGTGGATCGTGAAACGTACTGTAAAAAAAGAAATAGCCAAATCATCACCCCACCCCCACACACACACACACACACACACACACAACTTTTAAACACTTTAAATATCTGGGTCGCGGCTGAATGACCAAGCGGAAATGCAGATCCTGAGACTGCGTTCCATTTGCCCTCGAAACTCGGAGTCTGAGTTCTGAAGCCGGAAGTGACGAAATGCGCGCTCCCGGAGCGGCAGAGAGACTCAAGAGGCTCCCGAGTTTAGAATCCAAGATGGCTGCGCCCATTATCAACCGAAGTAAAGTTGTAGTTTTATAGTGTTTAATTCTCATTTGTGGCTCATTAAATCGGTCGCACACACTATACCGTCCAACTTATCTGTGGACGTGGTGTTACGGAGTTTTATACGTAAAGCACCGCGCGTAATGTGTTATCAACTGATATTGCTAGCAATGGCTTTAACAATTAACCGGGCTAGAATTGGATTTCATATTAGTCGGATTATGTGTTGGATTTAAGGTAGTTCGGGCTAATTGTAAGTGAACGAAGATAATGCCATTTAAACTGAGGTACCTTAAATCCGAAAAGTTGTCCGGCTAAGCAAAAAATATTGCTTTTTGATACGAGTCCATGGTATTGCCTACTATGTGGCAAACGGAACGCAACCGACTCGGTTTTCCCCGAGTTTGTGGCGGATGTGACGCAATCTCACCAACCGAAACTCGGATCCGAAGGCAATTGGAACACACCAGTTGAGAACCACAGATTTAGGTGATTCTTCTATCCAGAGCAATGCAGGTATGTAAAAATGTGAAACACTAACGTTCGATTGACAGCCATGTGCTCTATGTTGCCTGGGATAGGCTCCAGACCCCCCCACGAGCCTGCTCAGGGTAAGCAGTTAGAAGACGGATAGATCACCATTTTGAACGCTGCACAGGAAAGAGATCGTCAGAGGAATTGGAAACTAAACACTTGGATGTTGAGTAAAATTATTCCCTGCGGTGTGATTCAGGAAAAATATCTTTCAGCATGATATTACAGGATACCCGCTGCTAAACGTGAGCTTCTCCAAAGCCTGCTTTGACTTGTACTGTTATATCACGACCAAACACAAAAAGCTTCCACTGCTGTGGAAGACAAATGGTATTTTGTATAAACTGACATAAAGAACACATAAAATAAGTATACTTTGAGAGAGACTGACATCACAAGTGAGTTTTCCATTCCCAAGATATCCCATTAAACACTACTGGAAATCCTCAGTGTGCTCACACAACGACTATGGATAATAATGAAGAATGTGCAAATTAAAGTTTTTCTCTCATGCACCAAATAAATAATAATCATTATTTAAATTCATTGGTACATCATAGCCCTTCTGAAATAAATGGGTCGACCCATTTTTGTTAGATATAATTGTCTGCACAATATATTATGCATGCGGAAAATGTTTTTCTCATGTGATTCACCCCCATAGCCAAACCTGAATATAAATACAGCCATCAAGTAAGATTTGTCTGATGCCAATACTAGCTAGTCCTTGCTCCAAAAGAATATTGGATTCCCTGAGACAGAGATCATGGGGCTTACTTTTGATGCGATCTATTGCTGACTGCAAAGACCAAGTATGCGGGTCGGTGCCCAGAAAGAGTGAGGAAAACAGGTCATAAATTTGCCTCCCTGGGAATTTCTACCTATTTTTCAGGCCGAGTCACATTACGTCATACAGCACTATGTTTACTGATTGGAAGGGCATGGAATCTCTTGGATCAAGGAACAGTCAACACAGAGGAACTTGCCATGTATGTAAGAGGCAGTAAAACTGCCTTTTAAAAAAAATGCTTTTATCCAAAGAAACATACATTTTATTCAGAAAGCAGGGTCCTGGAGTCCCTGGAACAATTAGAAGATAAGGGCCTCGATCAAAGGCTCAACGGTAAAATCACTCTGCCAACCCTGGGATTCAAACCGGCAAAATTCCGATCGCAGCTACAGCAACAGGTGATTTGACCAAGGGTGCAGGGGATGCAGCTGTAGCTCCTACTGGTCAGATGAGAATGCTAATGGTACATACTAATTTCAATAAAATTAAGTTATATTGTGAAGTTATATTTGAAGATGTGGCTTCGGTCACACATTTCAATGTGTAATAATACTTTACTGCAAATGTAATGCACTGTGTATAACAGTGTTTCCCAATCCAGTCCTCAGGGACCCAAAAGTTTTTGCTCCCTGCCAGACAGTCCACATTTTTGCTCCCTTACAGCTCCCTACCAGAAAACGTGAACTGCCTGTGAGTCCCCGAGGACTGGATTGGGAAACACTGGTGTATAAGATTATTACTATCTGGGTCCCACCTTCTGCACATGAGCCTCACCTGCCGAGAGCACTGCCTCTCCCTCATGGCCTTCAGGCTGCCGTTCCAGTGAAGCAGCTGGAAGACGGTCATCAGCTCCTAGGAGAGACGCCAGAACAGATTACAGCACAGAGGCTCCACCCCCATATTCACCATCTCCAGAAACAATAATTCAAAAATAAAGTCACTCATCCTATCACCATCCAATTACACTCAGAGTCAGTGATTAATCCCGCCCCCACAGTCTTTCAGCCTGCATGACTAGATAAAGAAAATCTCAGCAACACTTTACTTTAAGCACTTATCTATAATGCATTATAGATACCTTCATAATGTATTACGGCGCATCCAAAATGCATTATAATGGTTGCTATAAAAATTAATAAAGCATTACAGCATTTTCTATTGACAGTTATTAGGCATTATAGTGTTGATATTAACACTTCATAAGCTCCAGTGAAGCTCTCAACTACAATTCACTATAGATACCTTCATAATGCATAACAAAGCATCATAAATATGTGTACCGACCATTATAATGCATTTATGGTGCTTTGTAATACATTATGAATGTATCTATAATGCATTATAGATAATAGCCTCAAGCAAAGTGCTACCAAACTCTCAAATATTAGGCAATTGCAATTTAGCAATACTTGTAATTGATGCATGGGTTGTATTGTTTTAGTTTTTAACTTTTGTATGAAAGATAATTAGGGAATAAATGCCAAAAATACAGCACAGATACTTAAGGAGTTTCCAAATACTGTGTAAGATCTACATTCATGCCTCCTTTCTGAATATTTTCCAAAGCACATAGAAAGATTAGCGCTTGACACCTACGTCTGCTTTCAAGTTTTATGGCTAAAAACATATAATGTCTGGATGGTGGTGAAACTTTTACGGATGCATATTCCGTTCCTCGATACATCAAAGCCTTCCGATTTTAGATCTTTCGTTTGTTCGTTCACTCACAACGATTTTCCAGTCCATTTTGCACCTATTTATTTAATTAATATTAATTGGTTTTATTTCCTCTGTGACTCTGTCCTGAATAAGCAGTTGAAAGGCAGATCGAAGAATTCTCTTTTGAGAGAGACCATCTGTATCCAAAGGACCTAAAAAATAATGATAAATTAAGCAGGATTTACCTGAAACTCCAACATGGACTTGCCCTTGTTGGACTCCAGCATGAAGCGGAATGCACCAATGCCCGTGTTTGGGTTGTCAGCCTCCTCCCTGTTACCCTATAAGCAACAAACTGTCATTATTCACTACAGAATCTCCATATGCAGGATAAATAGTATGCAGGCATATTAAGTACCAAGAAGGTATAATAAATTCATTATGTGTTGTGTTCACAGCAATATGCTGTATGTTTTGCAGAAATACAATTAGATAGACATTGCAATAATTATTACCATGACGGTACAGCTTTTTATTCCAAGAATGAAAAGGCTTGAGAAGACACTTGATGTAAACCAGTAAATAACTTACACCTCATTTAAAATGTAACTTTGAAATTATGCATTGTTTGTGGGGAGTGAAAAATACATAACATTTTAATACTCCTTGAAGATTCTTTTGCATTAGTACAATGGGTTTTTTTCCATGAAAACACAAAAAACGTGGAGGTTATCATCTCCTCCACAACCCACTAGGAGGCGACGTTACTCACGTTGAAAGAGGCGAGTGCCTCGGACACGCTCTTCTCGATGAAATCATCCGTGATGCGCCGGGAGGGGTGTTCGTTGAAGACGGAGTTCATCAGGGCGATCTTGGCCGCACTGCGTCTTGCTTCAGCCTTGGTGGGGCAGAACTGCCAACAGGGGGAGGGGGTACCACCACAGCAGAAGACGTCGAATAACTTATCTGTCTCCCGGACATGAAGTCTTACTAACTCAGGTTAGGTCTCCCTCTAAGAAGGTAAACATGTTTCGGTACCTTGATCGTGATGCCTTTTTACCCTACAAATGATCCCTTCTTGATGATGTTGAGATATCCTCTTATGAGTCAATATGGATCTAGGTTGAATGTTTGGGGGAAACTGGGGTTTGACTGTTCTCTACTAAGTTCTTAATCACAAACAGATGAAGACCCACATGACTTTCCAACCACAGAGTATTGTACAGAAAGCTAATTTACGGCACGAAAAAATGGAACACCCAGCCTTCTAAAACATTTCTCTCCCCATATCCAGGTTTGGAGCAAGCCTCGCACTGTAAGAAGGGAACGACCGCAGGATGGAAAAGATGTGTCCTGAAATTTGCCGCATGCGTCATCGCACCAAACAGAGTAGGGCTTAAATCCTTTGAAAGCAGTTGCGAGGCCGAGAGCTGGAACCTGGACTGCTATTGGATGAGCCCGTTCCCTGTTCATTGGCCAATATGTGTCAAGGGGTAGAGTGTCCACGACGAATCAGATGAAGGCTGTCACGCTTATTCCAAGCCACCTGATTTGTTTATGTACAGCAACGATAGACTTGTTTTTGAACGACGCTTACCAACCAGCCTCTGGCAACGGCTTTGCATAAACTAATCAATAATTTATGAGCACTTCCTGCCACAATGGCTCCATCGTAGCCAATGACATAAAGAAAACAGGGGTTTCCAGATGCATGTTATAACTGCTCACAGTGTCAGTGGAGAGAAGGCTAATCTGATCTGGGTTTGCAAGGTCCTCTGAACAGTTTGTGTCAATTTTCTATGAAAGCTTCTGCATGCAGACAAACTAAATGGGAATTAAGTCAGATTTTCTCTCCAGCATTTACACTGAAGAATCCTACAGAGATTAGGCTGAAATTTCACAACAGCCTCTCTGAAGGCATCATGCTCTCCTTTCTGCTTCTCATTGCTTCCAAGAAGCAGCCTGTCAAAGGCTTTGATAGAGGCATCCTTTGTTGATAGGGCACTGCCACCCATTTTTGTTTCACAATTTATAGACTATGAGTCATATGATCTCTGTTAGCTGCTTAGCATTACTACATGCAACTAAAAGTAAGTTATTGTCTTATATAAACGGGACCTGACTTGCGTTTTACCCAGCTGAGATGTGAGACGTGGAGGAAAAAGGCAGAACTGAGCAAGAGCCAAAGAATCTTGGTTTTGGGATTTGCAGACAGAATTACCAAAGCTTATAGATGAACATATTGATTTTAAATCCCTAGAATTTCAAATCCTTCACTAGACTTAGACTTAGGCTTTGGACTAAGACTGCTCTGGTTGGTCACTCTCTCCACATTTGTATCAAACATTGCAAGGCTCAGAACTCTTGCTTATTTTTTTGTGCGGTCAGCGAGGAAGTTGCCTGTTTGGAACGAGAGCAAAATAATCAGGGGCTTGAAGGTGCAGCCGGCATGAACGCAGCGCCGGATTCTCCGCACGGACCAAAAATTCAGGATACTTTCCATGTAAATGGAACCGACTCAGAACCACTAGTCAGGAGCCAAGAGACAGGCATCCAGAAAATAAAGACCAACAGACTGTCAGTGACTTAGCATGTTTTTCGGTTATGTATGTGACCATTGTTTAAGGTCACTAATGCGTGTGTGTATGCATGTGCGAGGCGGGGGGCTTATTCAGCGGTTTGCATGTAACTGTACGGCTTCTTCCACACTTTGGAAATGGAGTGATGGTACCGCAGGCTGTGGTGAGCAGAGGAAATGAAAACAAGCTGAAAGGAACAGCCTTTCGGGGGTCTGTCGTGTTGCCTGGATGGGAGGAAAATGGACGAACTGGCAGCTACTCAGTACCCTCACCGAACACTTAAAGAAAAAAGGTGATTTGAGACCACTGGCCTGCGGAAAGAAATAGCTGTCATGGTTTTATTTTTAGGCATGATCTCAGAATTATGTGTGGCCTCACGGTAAAGAAGGTCAAGATGCTTAACCTCGGGGTCGTTCAGTCTCCGACTGAACATTATTGGGACATTTCTATTAATGCTGCTCTTGGAACAGTTGTGAGCATGAAAAGCAGAATGTAGCGGCCAAACATAAATAAATCAATTAAGAGCATCCCAAGCAATAAAAAGCATTTTTCTTTCATTTGTTTTCACTTTTATGAACCCTAACTGTTCCCAGCAATGGTGAACTAATACTGCATAAATAGCAGCAGTAAATGTGACCGTGAAAGACGATGTTCCAAAAGTTTCCAAAAATTTTGTGCAAATGGGAGCGAACTGGGTGTGGATCAGTGTTAGGGCATAAAAGAACTGCATGTATATAGACCAGTTCGAAATCTATTTTTGTATCATATATTCACATAACTAATATACTTCTTTGTCTTTTTTTGTATGTCCATTTAAACGGATGTTGTTATAGTTGTTTGAGATTTATCTAAACTTGCCGAAACAGCATACTGTAGATAAAGGTTCCAGCTAGTCTGGAAGAAGAGAACGAGAGACTCGTGAAAAATGGAAAAGACAGACTTGGCAAGGAGGCAAACCCATGACAAACTTAATAATCCTAAATGACATGTCTGCCGCTACCACAAGCCGGTCAGACAGCTTAGGGTTTTACCCCAGTAAGGAACCACTGTCCATGATGGAGCTTTAAACTGGGATTAGCAGCATGCTTGTCATCTAATCTGGATTTTATCATTCACAGTAATCCACGATTCGTAATTAGTTTTTATTTTTATTCGATAGAATTGGAATTCATGCTAAATAGCTGTTTAGCTTAGTTTTTTTCTTATGCACTGCCGCATCAATAGATTTGGGTGCGGTTTCATCCGTGTATCGTTCGTTCTTTGATTTTCCCATTTCAAAATGATTTGTTTTCACACAGAATATTTGTTTGGTTTATATCTGCACGTTTGTAAGAAAAATGTCATTAAAAATAGCAATAAAAAAAAAAAAAAGATTTTTAGCAAAGATATACAGACGCTCCACTACTTACAAACTTACAACTTACGAACTTTCAGACATACGAACAAAGAAGACCGTAAGTCCAAATTGTGTTCATTGGGCTCCTGTTTCCTGTCCTTAACATAATTTTTTTTCTGCGCAGCAAATCCGCCTAGTACGACTTCTGGCTACTACTCCCGTCGTGCAGCAGAGTAGCGTGGATACTCCCAGCATCCTAGTTCACCCTTAAAGCGATGTTGAATAACGACTTACGCACATTTCAAGTTACGAACGGCCATTCAGAACGTATCTCGTTCACAAGTAGAGGAGCGTCTGTATGGTGAACTTAGAAATTAACTTTACATATATAAAACATTCATTTTGTATGTTTTTTCTTGTTTCTCTTACTAAAACGTGAAATTGATCACAAAAATACCTCCTTCAGCTCCCCCTCCTCACAGCTGCTGACTCGGGTCGCCCCATTGCCCCCCCCCCCGTCTCCCCTAAAAGCCCCTCTCTGTGCTGCCGGCACCCAGCCCCGCTCTGACAATAACTTCCAGACGTGACCACAGCCACCCCTGACTCGCTCCAGATGCTGCTGCGCGCAGACCGCCTACGAGGAGGACCCCGCAGCCTGTAGGCACTCCACACCGCAGCTGTATTCCCATGATGCCATACACCCCCATACACCCAGACACCCACAGCACCCGTCCTGTCCTGCAGCCGTGGACCACGTCTGTGGTCTGCGGTCAACGTTCACGGTAAAATCAGAGCTGGTGGGAAGATGCCATTTTTGAAGACCCCTTGACTGTTATCTCTATTGCCTAAATTACTGCTTTTTTTTTAGTTTAGATTCTTTGTATGCAAATATGAGGATTAAGAAGCCCCAAAATTTCAGAGTATAGACAAAAGTAACGTACTTTTCTCTGCCGGTGCTTATAATACATTTTAGCTGCTTCTTGGTAAACATTTTCTAAGTGTGAGCTAAAGAAATGTGTGACATCACTGCTGTGTCTTATGCTACACAACTGCATGGTAAAATTTTAAATGATTTTATCAGATATCAGGGGACCAATAAAAGGACCAAGATGTTGCTTATTAAAAACATCTCAGTACTGGCACTGTGACTGAATACACATTAAAAACCACAAGAGTTATACGCAACATCCTGCCTTTATATTTAAGAAATGGTCGCATATTAAGCCAGCTGAAAAACATCCATGACGTAAAGATGTGTCTGAGATGGAGTAGAATCTGACAGGCCAGCATCCTTTTCACCTGAACTTCCCTGATGCCAAGGAGCTCTTGGGCAGGTTGTCTCCTGCTCAAAGCCAGAGATCTGGGAGGAGGGGGGCACTAACCTGGAAGCTGCCAAAACAGCTGCCCCCGGGAAGACTGACGTAGCAGACGTAGGGTGGGCTGCTGGAGGGCACCATCTCATAGACCACCAGCGCCCCGTTCCTGAGGTCGGCCCCACGCGACTGCTTCATCTGCCAGAACTCCTGCAGCGCCTCCACCACGTTCACTGGGGAATGCAGAAGGAGAGCCGTCAGCCCGCCAGCCCGCCGTGACACGGACCGGCCGCCGGAGTCCGCCAGAGCCGCGCCATGCTGGCCGACCAAAAAGGGGCACGGAGTTGGTTGCCTTGACGACCGCCTGAAATCGTCAGCCAAGTACCGCGGTTGCAAACAAAAAAAAAAGAAATGTGTTCCCATCAGATGCTGGTGATCTGAAAACAGCACCCCAATGGAGCCATAAAACCCTCTTTTCTTTCCATTTGATTGAAAATGGCAGAAAACTGGGCCCGGGTTGGTTTGTGAATGACTGAAGAACAAATGGGCATTGTTGTTACAAACAGCAGCGGTGGGCCAATAAGAGGCCCTCTTCCATCTGGAACACCCATGTGGCTGTACAGTATTGAAGGCCAGTGTGTTATAGGAAATCCCAGACATTTCAACAATGACCTTACACAAGATCCCATTCAAAATACTGTGAACGTTCTTACCACAAGTGTGTGTGTTTAACGCCTATATATCACAACATTCATAAGCACGTCATTGAATCCTCCACCAAAGATGACACAAAATGTAGGCAGGCTTAGCTACAGGTGAGACGGTTCCTCCCCTGTGGAATTACCATTGGCCTGGCGCAAGGGGAAAGCGCTTAGACATTCCTTAATGCAGGTCGTATTATTACAGGCAACATTCCCAGCAGTGCTGGGTTAACCACAAAAAAACAGCAGAGCTCATTAGGAGTCAAAGATTACGGAATTCTGCTGGCACAGAGGGGGAGATGGGGATGGGCTGCTCTACGAATATCCCAAAGGAATTTCTTCTTTCAACATCAAAACTATTCTGCTTAAATCATTTTTAAAGTGCCCAGAGGATGCTGCACAATTCCTGAGCAGTTTCCCTGAGCTGCATTTAAACAGCGAGAAAACTAGTAAAATCAAGGAGTGGACCGTGTAACATCTGAAATGAGATTGTTTACAAACAAACTGACCTTGATTCATATTATTAAAAGGAACTAGATGTTTCCAGATCCCTTACACATCGCAGGTGCTTGAAACACATCCAGAGAAGTCTTGCTTTTCATAAAGCTGTGTTATTTTGTCAATTATCTCACATCTGCTGAAACACTGTCGTCAGTCTACTATATCCTAACTATTCAATCTGACTGGCTCCTCTGGTTATATTGAGCATACAAGCGCTGCAATATGTGATCACAAAACCACGCAATGTGGGTCATGTTGCAAAGATGTTTGTAAACTGTCTGCCTGCAGAAGGGGGGGGGGTGTTTATTTCGAAAATCAACAGACAGCTGAAAATGGTAAGCAGGCGCCTTCCATGGGCCAGTGATGGTGTTCCACGAAAGCTCGCACGAAGAGGAAGATCTCCCCATTTTTTGGGGAAATTGTGGTACTTGATTGGACATTCATAATTATTAATTTATTCACAGAGTCACTCACTCACCAACACGCCCAAAGGAGCATGCACGACAAAAACATTACATACTATATGCGACATACCATATATGTGCTGTGAATCTGCAAATATGTAAATATATTACAAATATACCACACATATTTAAATGTAACATGATATACTGGTACGGAGGTAAATTGCAAATCTGTAGTACATTTGTTTCTGCAGCAAATAAGCGCATGCATCTCTTTAATGGTGATTAATAATAATAGACATAAGTACAGGAAGAATACGCTAGACATGTTGAAACAAGTTCATTTCAGTTTTTACTAACACTGCAGCTGAGAGGTGCACTGGAAACATGAATAAAACTGTGAATCTAAATTAGGCGACACATATTTTCCGTC
>JAODLD010000052.1:11596322-11613273 GCA_026781065.1 Mormyrops boulengeri | reverse complement strand
AAAATGGTAAGCAGGCGCCTTCCATGGGCCAGTGATGGTGTTCCACGAAAGCTCGCACGAAGAGGAAGATCTCCCCAGTTTTTGGGGGAATTGTGGTACTTGATTGGACATTCATAATTATTAATTTATTCACAGAGTCACTCACTCACCAACACACCCAAAGGAGCATGCACGACAAAAACATTACATACTATATGCGACATACCATATATGTGCTGTGAATCTGCAAATGTGTAAATATATTACAAATATACTACACATATTTAAATGTAACATGATATACTGGTACGGAGAGAACAAATATTATGTTATAAATTGCAAATCTGTAGTACATTTGTTTCTGCAGCAAATAAGTTCATTTCAGTTTTTAGTAACACTGCAGCTGAGAGGTGCACTGGAAACATGAATAAAACTGTGAATCTAAATTAGGCGACACATATTTTCCGTCTTACCTCTGCCATATCCTTGGGTGTGCTTAGCGAAGCTTCTCACCACCGCCTCCACCGCCTCCCGCAGCACGGTCGGGTTCCCCGGATTGCAGAGTCCGAGCCCCGCCATCCCCGCCGCTCCCAGACCGCTGCTCCCCATCACACCGACCCCGAGGCTGTGCAGCTGCAGCGGCGGCGGAGGCGGGGGCGGCCCGGAGGAAGCCGATAGGCACACCGAGGGTGGCTGCGGAGGAGCGGTGGGGACGGTGACCCCAGGCCGGAGCGAGGAGCGCAGCGTCCCGGTCGAGCCAGCCCCAAATCCGATCCCCGGCTGAAGTCGCTGCGGGCGAATAGATTCCATTGTTTAAATGAAACGCGGAGGGGAAAAATAGGGAGGAAAAGGAAAGACGCTACAGCTGGGGGGGGGGCAGGAATCGGACGGGAAAGTTTCCACCTACGAACAGCGAAACGAAGGATACGACAAAAGGCGGAGGAGTTACGGGATACGGGCAATTAAAAATAACGGGATTGTCCTGACAGCGCTTTAAGAATGATGCCGATCCCGATAGACCTGGCGGGGATTAGACCGCCTGGCTGTCAATCACGGGCAGGGGGCGGGGCCACGCCAGCTTCGGGAGCCGAGTCCTCTCCGAGTGGGATTTCCTCTGGTCACTCACGGGAGAGACGGGGTCCAAAAACGAGCTTCTGAGAATGGGAGTTTTACGAAATTATTAATTCACAGTGCACTTTTAAAATGATAAAAATGATACTACATTGTCTACTGAATTTTGTTTTTGTATCACCAATATTTTTTAGCGTTTCACTTTCCTTACTTTTTGTGCAAAGTGACAGTATTGCCTTTTTGCCTATAAAATTTATAGGGATTGTTTTTTCGCGAGGTTAAATAAAAGATCTGCACTACCTACACTGTTTTTGAAGAAGCGTTTTGAAACCATGGTATCTGTGGCAGCTGAGTTATGCAAGCAAAAGTTGAAATCTGTGGGGAAAATGCAGACGTGTAACATGCAAAACTAATCTACGTGTTTGAAAAAAAAAGTTTAATGATCTCCAGAATTACAGTATCCCTAAAATGATAACCTCACGATTTTTATTATAAAATAACCGAGATATGAGACAACTTTGCATATAACCAGTCTTCATACATTTTCATTGGCGAGAAACTTGGATATTAAACGAAATGTTTGGTGGATTTATGGATCCACAACAGGCCTGCCAACTTTCACGCAGGAACTCTTACGGAAAACCTGTATTATTCCATTATCAACCTAAGATTAGTTATATCAAAAGCGTTGGGGTAGTTTGCAAATCCGACACACTATTAACAATGTAACACATCTGTTACATACATGTAAATGCATGTTCATGTGTATGCAGATTGTTTCGAATTAAAAATCCCGCGCCAGCCATTTGACCAAAGTTGACAACCCTGCTACAATTAACCAGCTTCAGCATTAACCCCGTGAACCTCTAGTAGAATCTGAATACTGAGTCGATGAACAGTTTCCCGGTGTATTTAGGCGTCTGGTTCTGGCAATAAGGCGTGATCGCTAATCCTTGGTCCATAATATTAATTTAAACCATATATAGCAGCTTTCTAAAGCCTGAGAATACTGCAGCACTAATCCCAATGGTCATGGTGATGGGCACGGCTTCAATAAGAATTTCATTTGGTTCTTCATGGAAATAATGTGACCCAGGGGCGATTGTAGGATTTGACCCTTATATGCGTGTGTGTGTGACGTAATAACCGCCCACAAAAAAATGATTAGATTTGCCGAGGGGGGGGATCTCCACGGTAAAGTTTGCCGGACGTACGAAATGTTTACGAAAATCTGGGGCAAATCGCTAAATATTTTTCGAAAAACTATTTTTCACGCGGCTGAAACAAATAAAATAGCGTGGCTGAATCCCCCCGTAAATTGGATGTGGAACCGCTTATGGTCTGACCCTTGGGGGGGTTTTGGCAGACGTGCATCATGCTTTGATTTAAGGGACACTCTGCTAACGTGCACCTCTCTCACACACACACACGTACTTTTCATTCCTCAAGTAGGATCCATAATGTTTATAAATCAGGGGAAAGCAGAAGTAAATAAAGAAGGCTGGTAGATTTTTGCAGTTAAACAAGGACACCAGAGTGATGGGGACACATTAATAAAAAAGAACTTAACTATCAATAACTGCGGCTTTTATGAGCGAATTTAAAAGGAGGCGATTACTATAAATTGCTAAAAATTTATATGGCATGACTTTTACTTCAGGATTTTATATCTTACACGTATTCCAAACTATCTTATATACAGACAATGTTTTCTTTGAAACTGAAAAGTAAACAAAACAAATACATTTTTTTTTGCTTAAATGCAAGTAATTACTTTAACTTGTTCTCATCATGCCTTGCAGTCAGTGAGCGTTACATTTATGAGAAATTACAGCTGTGGTTGCTATGGAAATGTCCCCGAATGGGGTCTTATCGTGAGGCACCGTTTTTTTTTTTTTTAACTTTGTTGCTTCTCGCGTATGCTAAGCAGACACAAACAGAAACAGCTGCAGTGAAGATGTTGTAAAGTAAGCTACCGGATGACAATAAAATTTGGCATTATTTATTCATGTTTCGACTTTTCTTTGGCATGCAGCCAATAGCATTTTCAGACGTCGGACATTTTCACATGGACTGCTCAGATCGCTTTTTTAAGTTTTCACTGATGACTATAAATTACATTTTTGAAATACGCGATTTTATACAGTTGAAAAACATGCAGTCAGATAAACTGATGTCTGTTAATTGCCTACAGTGTGCGACCGCTGGAAAAGTAGTTATAGAAGATGGATGGATGGGTGAATGGATGGATGGACGGATGGATGGATGATCAGTCTCACCGGCGCTTACCAAAGTAGCTTCCTTTTTTCTCCGGCCTCAGAGTTTGACGCCTGAATCCACACCCTATTGTAATCATTTCCAACACCTGATACGAGTGCAATTTTCCACTGAGCTAAATTTGAAATTGCCGTTAAACAAGTCACCACACCCAAATAGTCACTGTTCCTACCTAGAATGCGTATCATGTGGTTCCTGTCCTAAGTAAGTCTTACAGGGAAGTTCTGTATTATTTGTTTTCCATAATGTGCCCTTCCTGTCAAATCTGAGTAATCTCATTGCAGTGGCACTGAATGGACACCAGGCGGCGAGCCAAGCTGCGTAATGGACAGCTCCGCTGGGAGCTCATGCACTCAGCCATGCAATCAGAGACGATGTTTGTATTATCTGTGGGACATTTACAACCCAGAGATTTTAACACGCGCTGCAGCTTTATCCTCATGTATAGCTGCAGATCTTCTCAATAGCTTCAGCTGCTTCCAATTTAAAGTATGTCAGCGGGATATGTGATCTGAGTTGATCATAAGTTAGCTACCGTGTCCATCATTTTATTTTATTTCATTTAGATATTTATCTAAATAAAAATAGTCACCGAATATCGGCAAATATCTATAGAAAAGCAAAAAGAAACGTGTCTTCTCAGGCAATTTTTTGAAGTGGAAGCTTTTTTATTTAATTTCACCGCACAATAGTAAGGCACAAGGTTCAGAACACCAGAGGAATGTAGCGTGAGAAATACAGAAACGATTGCTGCCGAACACTTTACATTAACTTATTTGGCAGATGCACTTATCTAAAGTGAAGTACAACAGGGAAAGCCGTCCCTGAAGCAATGGGGGTTAAGGTCTTACTTGGCCAGTAGTCAGGTATAAGGGGGTCCATTTTTAAAGTACGTGGCTAGGTCCCGAAGCCTTGGTCAGGGGATGGAATTTCAACCAGTGGCCATTCGACCACAGGCCTGAGCCACAGAGCCACACACTGCCCTTTAATGACCGTAGTAACATTAGCCACCCATATATAAGGAAAGACACATGTAGAAATATAGACATAGTACATTTCTCTCATCTCTCTTTGTTCCTGCGGCAATAGCAGCTAGTTACCATGCGTCATGCGTTGACTCATAGAATTAATGGGGGCAGGGGGGGCTGTATGGATACTGAAAAATAAACATGGAGATAAGGAGGTTATAAAAAAGGAGATAAAGCCAAAATACGTAAGAGCCAGCAGGCAGCAAACTGGTGATGATTTCTGAAAACTTTTGTCTCCTTGGCTCATTATCGCTCACAGTGACACATTTTGGTCACTAGGCTGACACCGCCCTACAATCATAAATTTCTATTCTAAACCAGTGCTTCCCAGTCTGTTTCTCTGGGACTCAGAGATGGTCCACATTTTTTCTCCCTCCCAGCTCCCAGCCAGACAGTCCACATTTTTGCCTGAGCTGGGAGGGAGCAGAACCGTGGACCATCTATGGCAGGGGTCTCCAACTCCGGTTCTGGAGAGCTACAGTCCAGAAGGTTTTCTATCCAGCCTGGATTCTGATGAGCCACACCATTTCTCAGGTAAATACCAGGAACATGTGTGGCTCATCAGAAGCCAGGTTAGATAGAAAACCTACTGGATAGTAGCTCTGATTACACCAGCCGTTCCTGGGGCTGCAGAGCTCACGAGCTCAGATTTTCTTCTTCGTTTTTCTTCCACCTTTTTTTTTGGTGATAATTGTGGTAAATCTGAGTCATTTTGTTACCTTGTGGCCTGCTTCTGTGCTCTTGAGTTTACAATTATGTAGATATCCACCAGAGCTGACCTGACTTAATAACTAAAGACAAATGCCTGGCAGAAATGCCTGACAAAGAATTTATAAAAAAAGTTATAAATTCAAACATGCAAAATTAAGGTCCATCTCTTGCTCTCTTAGAACAAAACGCCTTTCATTACAGCATTAGTTCTGTTGTTTTCTCTGTTCGCTTATTTAGACAGATCCTTGCCATTGTGATCATGGCTTTGACAGGTATAATAATAGTACATTGCAAAATAATCATATAATTTATATTGCATTAAATGCTGATCCTAAGCCGATTTGCAGCTAATCCACTGGTACACTATATTGTATTCCTGTTCCACTATTGTGCTGCTGTTGCACATTAATGTTGTGGAAATTTTGGTTGGCATTTCATCTTAGAAGGACTTAGCATAATTCCTTGCTTGGTATTATTTAGTATGCTATTGAGAATTGTAGGGTAAACGAGACCTACCCATATCTTGCCAACTAGATCTGCTCCTTGCCCTTAGTGATTGGGTCCCACAGTTTCAATGCCATAAAGAATCAGTTGGGAAGATAGTCGTGAACATTGACCCCTTCGCTTGTTTAGCTGACATGTTTCTGCTATCAAGGCTCTCCTCCGATTTCTTACAGTCTTCTGAGACACAATGGAAAGACAGGCATCACCTCTGATTAAGCAGGAGAAAGGAAACCGGCTCAGAAGAAAAGCTTTAGTTGATGATTCGCCTGGCCAGAACGGATCTGTCATAAACATCCAAGCGAAGGTTTTGCAAATCAAAAGTTAATACAATCCCATGAAAAGTATCACAAAGTTAGATGCTCATGTTCTAATAGTACATGCGATAAATGATATATAGTCATAATCAGCAATCAGCAGTGATTAAGGGCAGCGGGTTGCTTAGGGAATGTGGTCTATCAACAGCTCATTTTGGGGAAGATGGGATGTTTTTGTGCCTCTGGTGAAGCTACTTGACTTGACTCGTGTCTGTAAATCCACCTGCAGCAGTCGTTAAAGCTGTGTATAAGTTCACATGTGGCACCATGAACATAAAGGTGTACAGATTCACTATAATATAAGGAACAACACAGTATAATTACAGTATTTTGTTGGAACACTGATATATGCAGAAATGTATATATTGAAACAAAGTTGAATGTGAATATATGGCTTGGTGATGTGATGTTTGTGTTTGTTTACAGGATGGAGTATAGCGGTACATGTATTTTTGAATTATATTTGACATTACTGAGAAGCAAACAAAACGTGTGAGTAATGAGCTGCTTGTAGGAATTAATGAGTTTTGTTTCATCTGCACGTGAAATCAGATATTTTTCTTTCAGTTTTCATCGGTTGGAGTTTGGTCTATACGTTGTTTGGAACTGTTTGAAATAAAAGTAAATAGAATAAATAATTAATATAATGCACTGTATGAGAATTTCATAGAAGACAACGGTCATGTGAATCAGTGTTGGCAAAATACCTCTGATAAAGCACACAGTGTATCGGTTTTGTTTTTAGCCATATCAGAACCAAAACTGTGGGCTGAGCCCTCCTCAGCCTGTGATAATCTCACACATTCCATTTATCTATCGTCACAAGATGATGATTCAGGTCAGGGAGCAGAGAGTGAGGAGAGCAACCATGGATGTTTGGGCTTGATGGCTTGACCTTTATACCGGAGCCCCACTGTAGAGAACTTGGGTGCCTCACTTTTAAACTCCATGGAAACCTCAAAACCTTAAGACTGAGAAGCAGCATGAAGCGACACTTCCATCATTAACTGGTTAATATCACAACGTGCCTTATCTGCAGGGCATTTGGTGTAACAAGTATATCTCTGGAAGGTTCTCTACGTGACGTGCTATTGGTTTCCTCTGTAGAATTACTCACTGATTGAATTTGACCCCCGGTGCCAGTTTCTTGGAATGTGACGTCTCATTAAATCTCAGAAAATGAAGTGAACAACGGTGGATTAGGTCACCTCTTGCTGCAGAACATTAGTCCTACTATGTATAAACCCTGGTTTGGTATCATTTTACAAGTTTTTTAGTACATTTTGCAACATTTGAGTCTTGTCAAGTCAACTCAAAACTAATTATTTGTTTTATACTCCGTAATATGAGTTTATGGGTTGTTTCAAATATGAAGCAAATTAATTAATTTATTGAAATGCGAGACTTAATAAATTATATTATTAGGAACATAGACAGTAGCTAGTACTGGGTAGGACACATTTCTGTAGGGCCCATTTGTATTCAGGGAAATCATTCTTACACAACTGTTGTACTGGGCTGTTGTTTTTCCACTTGTGACCTTCCTGTTGTTTGAACAAGACTGACCATGTTCCTTTCTCATTGACAAGGTGTGTATGAAAATCCCTGTAAGGTGGTTTACTTCTGAGATGTCGAACCACCACACTGGACACCAAAAGTTGTACCACATTAAAAATATTTTATTGTACTGTCTAAGCAAGGAAATTAAATAATTGGAAGGTTAGGGGCCTTGCATAATGAGATAAATGAATTTATTTTCAAATTAAACCTTCCCTCTATACCTACCCACTGACTAAGAAAGAAAGTCTGTTTGGTATGTTCAAGAATTTACAGTAGAATGCTTGAGAAGACAGTGCCCCGACTTTATTTTATAAAACAGTCATGTGGTGTCATCTCTACTGTTAATGTTGAATGTTGTCATCCTTTCAGTTAAATATTCTGCATGTCTTTCAAATGAATGTCCCCGGCATTGGAAATCAGATTGACAGATAAAGAGCAACACAGTGTGCATGTTTGTAGAGTCAGCAGTCCCCCACAAAAGGCTCTTGGACTTTGAGAAGACCATCTTGGTGGCAAGCCAAGCATCAAGGTTCAGCCAACATGCCAGCACACGCTGATTGACAGTCCATACCGACCAATGACAAGTCACCTAATTGTCAGCAACAGCCAATGGTACTGAGGTCAGGTGGAGCCACTTTTCACTAAGGAACCATAAGAAGCCTTAGTAGCCAAACAGAGGTACCATCGAGTCCTAGAAGACCAGCAGTGAAGGTAAGAGTCTTTTTCAAAAATTATTTACTCCTAAAACATTTAACGTAAGTTTGATTTCTTCATAATTTGATGATAGTAGGGCAAATAATATAATAAATAGGGTGCCACTTTACAATAAGGCTACCCATATAAAGGGTTTATGAATGGTTTATAATGTGGTTATTAATTAGGTTGTAACAATTTGTAAATTATTAATAGACAATTTTAAACAAGTTATAACACAGTTTTCTTTTTATTAATGAGTTACTACCATTTAGTAGTAATTTAGAAGTGGCAATGGGGAGCCTTATTGTAAAGTGGTACCTAAATAGTACTTAATATTTAGTAATGAATATATATAATAGCTATTGTTACACATCTATATACATTTAAAAATAAACATAAAACTACATTTCCTTACATGGATGAAACTGAAAGACTTCTTTTGAGAAATGCTTAGAAATACACATTTGAAATACGCTTGAAAGAGGATTCTTGAAATAACAGCAGCTCAAGACGAATTTGTAACAGAAAAGTCAGTGTTTTTTAATCAGACCTTCAATAACCAATGAAACTGGGGTAATTTCACGATGTCGCTCTTTTAACAGGTGCCCCGTCCAATCAGCAGCCATGAAGTTTTCTCTGATCGCTGTCCTGGTTGTGTTTGCTCTGGCTCAAGGTACTCATTCCTTAGCAAAACAATAAAAACAACAAACACAGGCAACAGACAAGCAAAGCCAATATCTATTCTTACTCAACACGAGCAGCACAGCGTAAACAAACACTAGTAGCTGACAAGCAATTATGATCTTATTTATCTGTACACTTGTAACTGACCAGGCAGATAAATTTACAAAAGTAATTTATCCAAAACTTTTAAAACTTGTTGTTTAAAAAAATACAAAAATAGCCCTTTTTTAAGTATTCCAATTTCAATACAGAGCAAGATATCAAGACGTTCCAGAGGAATTGATACGTATCTCTGTCCTTTCGATTCTTAGCTTTCCTCAATAGTTTGTGCTTTTTCTTGCTCCCACAGGTGAGTCTCTCTCTCTGGTCAAAAGAGAGGCCCCTGAGATTGAGAGACTTACCAAGTATTTCCAAGACCTGTCTGACATGCTGAGCAAAACCGCTGAGGATCTGGTGGAGAAAGTCAAGACCCATGAGCTGACAGGCCAGGCCCAGTAAGTTGCTAATCTGTTAATGCTACACAGTGGGAACAGGATACCAAATTTGCCCACGAGACCTGGCAGGTTGCTTTTTCACACTGGGTCATGCGGTGTGACTAGTGGGCTCAATGGATTTGTAGCTCACAGTTTGGCCCTTTTGTTTCTAATTTAATTTACTGAACCCTGTGACCACATTGAGAATATGATGCTTAAGTGCAATATTTCTAAATACATAACTATGGATGTGATGATTCAGGAGGGTAATGCTGTGTCTCCTTCTTCCTTCCAGGACCTACTTTGAGGATGGGAAGGCCCAGCTGCAGCCATTTGCTGACAGGGTCCAGGAGCAGCTGAAGCCCTTGGCTAGTAACATCGAGGATCAGCTTAAACCCCTGGCTGATTCCATGCAGGCCCAGCTTAAACCCCTTGCTGACACCGTGCAGACCCAACTGGAGGAAATCTGGCAGCAGGTCATCCAGCACACCAAAGCCTTGGGCTCCAAGTAGATGAACCCTGTCCTGGCCCAGGGGCAAGCTGATACCAAGAACGATCCACACCAAGAGCCGGATCTGGCTTACGCTTGCCTAAAGTCTTCCCATACTCCTCTGCTTTAACCTGCTGTTATATCAAATAAAATGCTTGATAGTTATTTGCCTTGTCATCGTGTGGTTCTTCATTAATTGTTCTACATTGCTTTGTTGGCCTTCCAAATACTTGGGTTTGCTAAAGCATCGTGACTCGCAGACCGGAAAACAAAAGCACTGACATGTTTGACAAGCCACTCAAAGACCGACAAAAAATGTACTGTAAATACAAAAGCACGAATTAATTTAACAACATCACTGCCTCGTGTTGTTTTTGTGGAAATATCCTTCAAAAAAAGACAAAAAACAATGGGCATAAAAATTATGTGTAATTATGC
This sequence comes from Mormyrops boulengeri, assembly GCA_026781065.1. Lineage (NCBI taxonomy): Eukaryota > Metazoa > Chordata > Actinopteri > Osteoglossiformes > Mormyridae > Mormyrops > Mormyrops boulengeri. Next base: position 11,603,048 of record JAODLD010000052.1, on the reverse strand, counting down.
GTCTAATGCCAGTCACTCTTTTGGAAACAATTTTGAATGAAAAAAATCATTCGTGCTTAGCAACATTTTAGTTGGGATAGAATTTCCAATATTGTTGCGACAACATCTATGATGAAGGGTATAGGACTCCAGTCTGGGTCCCAGAGAGAGCTGCAGACGGAGCTTGAAATCACTCTGTTAGACCCCCACCCTTGCAGCAGGCATTTTGTAGGCATCTAGCAGGCTGGTCATAAGCATCTAGTGGGATATTCACAGGTCTGTGTGGTGTCCCAGGCACCCTTTGGTTGGGCACAACAGCAGGGTGGCCAGCTTTGGAGATGGGGTCACATTTGGCTGGGCTGCCTGAAGTGGATGAATGTTCTTCATCACAAACGCGTTGTCATCTTGCTGGAGGTGATGAAAATGGCTCTTATGGGACTGGACACGACCCAAAGGTTTTAATGAGAACTTGCAATAAATGCCTGTTTGTAGTCTGAAGAAATGCTCTTAACCTGAACTGTTATGTTGCATCTGTCAGCATAAGCGAGCTGAGAGTACAGAATCATAATGTATGTCAGGTGGCTTTGAAAATAAGATTACATGATGTGATGCCAAATTTTTCTTAGCTATAGGATTTGGCGACAGGGGGAGGTGGCAAGTAACCCTTTTTTGCCTACTTTAACGCGAATTGTAGGGGCTAACCCAATGGAATGGGATTATAATCAAGTTAATGGGCCAATGAACACTGGTACTTTTTTGATTCCGTTTCCACTGCAGTTCAGACAGCTTACTGGTCCTCAACTCAGCACAGGCTTCATGTTTGTATGTTTTCATATATTTTTGAAACCGGACACCAAACGCGGTTCTGGTTATTGTGATTTGAATTTCAAGCTCCCTTTAATGCATCCATTTAATGCTTGGTCCAGTGCAGGTGCCCAGACAGGCGCAAACTCACATATAAACACCATCACTGGCTACGTGGAAGCTGGAGACACCAATTCAGCTACATGCAAGTCTTTGGAGTGTGGGAGGAAATTTTAGAAAATGCAGGAAATTCACACAACAGAGGGATAAACATGGAAAATCCACAAATGCTGGGTTATTAAGCCATGGGTTCTTCCCACTGAGCCACTGTGCCAGCTCTATTAATGCTGTACAATATAAGATATTAAGCTGTTCGAAAGATTTAAAACAGGAAGTATTTTTAGCGTCAGACCTATTATAAATGTGATGTAATGCACATATAGCTTAATGAAAATTTCCATTTTGCCAACGAGGCTAATTGTTCATGTTCAGTTTGTAAACATGCACTGAAAATATGAAAAACAACGCTTAATGAATCTCTATGTATGAATAAACACAGGTAACAATTTTCATTACTCAGCTTTTACCAGGCCAATAATCTCCCTGGCTGAATGGAATTTTTTCATTATGGAGAACAACACGTGCTACCAGAATGTGTAAATAAGAAAAACAATGATTTTGCATGTTGACACATGTAGAATATATGATTTGATATTATTACTTTAATGTAATATAGCTTTCCATCCATGTACTGTACCCATACAATTTCTATGCTTATGATAGTCTATATCAGCATATCTTTTTTTATTCCAGGAAAGGTATTTCTATGCAGAGCAGAAAATAATATCAATGACACACTTTTTAAAATATGAGATCTAGAAATATATGTAATTGTATCTTGCTTCGTTTACTATATATAAAATTTATTGTAGTTATATATACTCAACAGCCACTTTATTAGGAACATAGACAGTAACTAGTACCAGGTTGTATTTATATATATATATACAACAAATGTTGTTATTGGCATGATTCACGTAAAAATCTTTCCCCCTAGTGACTTCATCCTTGTTTGTTTTTTTGTTTCTATAAAGAGTCATTTTCACTTCCAAGGACACATACAGCTACCAAGGAATCTTTGTCATTCCCCATGTATCCAACAGAGGGCAACAAAGACTCAGAAGCTGATGGCCAGGTGCGGCTGACCCATGTGGTCAGTCCTGCTTTCGTTTTTCACGTGTCTGATAACGCAGTCATCTTAGGCGTGCGCGTCGCTCTGTGCTGTGATTTCCGACTCGTTGAGTTTGTCACACAGTGGTGCGGGAGACCATGACTTGTTGTCATTCCTGGTGGTCAGGACAACAAAATCACTAGTCTTCCACATGGCCGTGGACCAAACCAAGAAAAGGATGCCCTCCAGTTGAGAATTAGACTTCTGTCTTCTGGGACCCCTTCCAAAAGAGGAGTATTTCTCCATTATAACATTGTAAACAAAGTTTGCAAGCAATATCTTGTTTATTATAGCACAATCTTTAGACCAAATCCAATGGTAGATACTGTTGCTACACTTTATACTTATTTTTACGTCAATTCAAAAGCAACCTCAGTATAAAAGCAAAATCCAGAGGTGTAATCAAGGGGAAAAAATAATCATCGTAATAAGAGCAGCAGGACCCTGGAACATTGCATATTCAGACCATTTATGGAAAGACTCCAGCTGTGGAAGCCTTGGCCTCTTCGTTGCCAAGTAACAGGCTGTACTCAAGATGGCCTCCTTTTTTAAGGAAAAGAAAAAAACTCCCGATAATAAGGCCGCCGAGCTTGTTGTTAAGCTCCAGTTTTAGAACATCAGCCTATAAACCTTCAGGCTGAAGGCTGCGTGAAGTTTAAGGTAACTAAATCACGTCCAGGTGACCTTGTTCCTGCGTCATTTGAAAACAGAAAAATTCAGATGGGCAGGGTGAAGGACCTCTGCATGCATGATAAAGTCACCGTGCTACACTGTGTCTAGACATACCTGTTTGTTTTGATCACGTTGACTGCCCAGCTGTGCGAGTGTGAGGTCCTCTTAAGCATTTTAATTAGCTTACCTGCTTACTTGCTTATTTACCTGTTTTGTATTTTCAGCTGCCTGCCTAAGTTCTGGATTCATATAGTTATATTGCTCCTTAGAAAGTTGAAGTTTTTTCCTTGAAATGAATTATATCTCCTTTCTCAAGAGCCATAGTTTTTCATTAAATTTTTCACACATTTACATACTTACGGATGCTTAGTTCGTCACTGGATCTTATTGCTCTTAAAAGCTACACGTGTATGATCTACTGGGGTATTTTCGGAACCACTCATTTTTTCAAGAAACGTAATACAAAGATGGAGATGCCTCCCATATTAAATTTCACAGATTGCTAAATTTGGTTCGCAATTTTTAATTGGACAGTCGTTTGTTGATTTTTAAATGTCCATTTATCCATCATTTGGGGTAACTAAAGAGCATAGAGCCAACACAGGCAGACCAATTTGAGCATCTCTAAAACATGAATCCCTTTGATCTTATATTACATGTATCATTTGTTATAAGTTTAGTGAAGCTTGGAATCTGTCAAACATTTAGCTGCAGGCCAAAAGCATCGATCAGCATACCAGAACATATTATTGCTACAGTGTGGAGCCAAAATCACAGACGAGACGCCAAAACCACTTCATTAGTCGAGGCTTCAAGCTCTGAGCAATTTTCATTTGGGCCAATTGAGCCTGTGCTTTGTTTAGGCACTTATGCTGTAATTTGGAGCAGAGCCGTCGGCGCTCCAGCCCAGTACAAGTGCGAGAGTGGGTCTGATTGAAGGCCCGTCCCGCTGAGCCTGTGCTCCAGTCAATTCAGGTGCCTGTCGGTGTCAAGCTGAAAGCCACACGGTCAACGACAGCGCCCCGGCGTCCTAAATAGAATGACGAGAATGGCGCAATGCACCTTGCCGGTCCAGACGAGACGTGTTTTTGTTACTTTTTTCCTTGCCAAGGTTCTAAAGCAAAATTATTGTTAGCCGTGGACCTTCATGAGTTTAATAAGCTGATAGCATTTAATTAAGGCTTTCAATTATAAACGGGAGATACTTTAAAAATGCATAAAATCAGAAGTTAGCTGTAAAAAGCAAAACAATAAGCCAGCGAACATTGAGCTGTAGAACTCAAAAAGAAAAGAAATTAACAACCTCTAAATGGAGAAGCCTTAAGCGACGCTCCATGCTTCACGAGAAACATGCGGATTCCGTTCTGATGCACGTCACAAACGACAATTAGCCTTCCGCTCTCTGGAGGAAATAAAAGGATTAAAATTAGTGGAAATGGCTGAAAATGCTTTTTTTTACTGATTTGCTGAATGAATGAATGAAAGAGTGAAATTAATTTAATTTAGGATTTCTCATAATGGATTTTATTAAGAATATTGAAGCAACGAAAAAGAGAAGCTATTTAAAAATTACTATTATTACGCTAAGGTTGGGCATGTAGAATATAAACATTTTGCATTATTAAACTAATAATTTCTGGTTATACTAATTGGATTATACTGTCAGCCATATTACACAGTCACATGCCAGATAGTTTAAATGGATTTAATGATTTGAGGTCCTTTTCTCTTGAACTTGCCCAAATAACTGGTGGGAGCAGGAGGGACTGGGGAAAGCCCCTTTCTGGCAGGACAGCGGGGGGCTCCGAGCGGCTGAGTCACATGTGAGGCATCCAGCTGCCCTTCATCTGCACGCGGAGATACGGGAGGAAGGCCAGCGCGAGGCAGGTGGGAGAGCAGAGTCGACAGGAGGAGTCAGGCAGCTGGGCGAGTCTGGAAGGAGTAAAGCACCTGCTGCCCTCATCCAGAGACAACACAACACAGGAAACAAAGAGGCCGTGAATGATGGGATGAGCACAGGCCCGTGAATAGGCCACACCCACTTTGGAACCCGAGACGACATTTTGGATTTTTTTCCTGGCCTTTTCTGGAACTTATATGCCAAGAATCATGAATAGTACTTACTGAGGGTGCCTTGCGAAAAAGTATATTTTTTCTTTGTAAGGCTTTTGTAAGGATAAATCAAATGTGATTAAGGTGTGTGTGTGGGGGGGGGGGGATATTTCATTGAGATAACCAGCAGGTTTAGATATTTACTGTGCTTGTTGTTTTGTAGATGGGGTCTGAGTTTAGAATTATTGCGTGAATTATCCATTGCGCATTTCTGTAACAGCTTTGCTTGCTAAATTATTAGTATGTTATCCTGCATTATTTAAAAAAATCACAGAAAGCTTTCCACATAAGGCGTTACATCTTATACGTATATAACTTCTACATATTCATATATAAAATATTTATGTAGTCACAGCGCAAGTCTTTAAATTATTAAAGTGACATAGTGAAACTGATGTATATTTTTCCCAGGTTTTCTGCGGCAATTAAACAAACTGCATAATTAAACATAATTGCTCAAAATAACATAATTGTTGATAAATGGCATTTGTCTCTTTTCTGGATGTTGCAAGTCACTCGGGACCATTAATCGAGGAACAAACCTCTTGAGCAGTGTGTCCGTTGACTGAGCATATACATTTGCAATAATTACATGAAGCTATTTTTATAATCTTGTTCACAAACAGCTGTCTGGCAGCAGTGAAAAGAGTAAGAGAGTACGTTAAATTTTTAAGATTATAGAAATGTGTGAATTTCAGTTATTTTATTATAATTGCATATTATTAAAATGAATCACCACTTATGCAGTTTAGTTGCTTTCCATAATAATATAAAATATTTTATTTGGATACCGCACCTAAACGCACATAACAGTGAGTAGTAAGACAACTGGATGCATCTTCTCACTTGCGTTGGTTGTACTGAACAGGTACTATAACCAGGCTAGTACAGGATGGGCTAATTAATGTGTACAGGGCATGGTTCTCTTGTAATGGTCATGTGCTGTAGCGTCACCCCAGCGCTGCACCCCAGTGTTGAGGTGGGAGCATTTTTCTTGGGGTTCACGCCATGTGCTGCTCACGTTTTATCCGCTGAAAGCTGGCTTTCAGGCATTTTCGCGGCGAAGGCGCTCTTGGCTCTGTGAGTGACAGCCGCAGGTGCCGTGTGTATGTTTGCATGCATTAGACCGAAGCTAAGAAGGACATCACTCACGTAAAACACGCTTAAAGAGAAAAACAAAGAGAAGGCACCAGAAAGAGGCACATCTGCACAAGGGCTCCAGTCGTTGGTGTGTGAGCAAGTCTATGTTATGGAGGGTTCAGTAAATATTTCTCTGCATGTTCTTTTACTGTAAAGCACAATTTAAACAAAATATTTGCTTTTTCCTTTAAAAATTCATGCAAAAGTCTATTTTACAAACCAGACTAAAAGTAAAGAAATGAATGAACATCTTCCATTTTAACCCATGCAACAACATATCATTTTATATAAATTTTCCACCTTGGCACGTCTCCAGTAACGCACTCAGTTTAGTAAAGTGGCCAGTACTTACCAGTTGGTGTTTCTTGCTGGGGTCTCTCTTCTACCACCAGAAAAAAAAAAAACTGTACGTCTGAATGGAGGAAAATCAAACAGAATCGCTCTTGAAAATAAAAGTGTACAGAGGGGAAGAGTGGAAAAAAATGAGGGGAGAGTTTGTGGCCGGAGGTGTCAGGCGGCTGGTGGCTCCATGCCTGGTGGCCCTGAGAGGAAGCCTGGCCCCCTGCTAGCTTGCAGTAGGCGAGCCCAAGGCTTGGGGCGGCCTCCGTGCTGCCGGCGTGCCGCTCGTCTCTGTGCAGGGCTTCTGATTGACTGATGCACTTGGCAGGCATAGCGTTTGGTTTTACTGACAAACCCCCGGGGGGGGCGGGGGGGGGGCGCGGGGGCCCCCCCCCCGCGGGGGGCCGCCCCCCCGCGCCGCCCGGCCCGCCGCGGCGGGCCGGGGGGGG
>JAODLD010000052.1:11530641-11545830 GCA_026781065.1 Mormyrops boulengeri | reverse complement strand
ATTATGTATGTGTATGTATGTACATAGTAATAATTGTAGTATAAATATAAAACTATATGAATATGAACTATATATATGATATAGTAAATTAAAGGGCTCTTAAATAGTGCAATTATTAAGTAGCAGCCAAGTCAACTCTATATGTGTGAGAGTGATATGTATACAGAGTTATCAGTATGTGTGCATAATGTGCAAGAGTGCAGAATATAATCTTAGAGGAAGTTTATCAGTAGTTCCCCAGTAATTCCGGTCGATATTACACTGCAAGTGAAGGTTAATTGAACGTCCATTCAGAGACGGGTCGGTTAATGAGAGACACCGCCTGAGGGAAGGAGCTCTTGGCGTGTATTTTTGTTCCGCGAAATCTATTGCGGGTGATTAACCCGTCTCTGCTCGACTAAATTCATCATTGGGGAATTTAACCGTGTCGAAGTTAATGGTAGCACATGAAAGAGCAGGCGCACATCTGTGAACATAATTTTAAATTACCTTAATAAAAGTCACTCAAAGTGCTACAGGGGTGCCGGATAACTGGCTTGACCCTGCAGTCAGACTCCAGGCTTTGCGTTAACTTAGTGTGCGTGTGTCTGAAAAAGTGAGCAACATTTAACTATTCAGACTGAAGTTCAGCCATCAGGCAAGATAAAATCACTTGTTCTCCAATATTTCCTGTTGTTTTGTAGGCTAGGAATTGGTGTACTCTACGTGAGGAAGTTAAGTTACAACTATTTTCATTTGTAAGTACTGTTCTTGTTTACTGTAGCTGACCCTGTGTATATACTGTGTATATAAGAATGCTAATTTTTTGTCCTTTTTCTTGCAAAAGGCACATTGTGCTGTCATGCAGCTACGTCTTTTGGGAAATGTGTGGATTAGAGTTTGCACCTGTTCCCTGTAATCGCCTGTATTGAAAATAAAGGCTGTTGGGTTTTGTACCAATATGGGATGAGATTTCTCTCATATATCCAGACCGCTCAATCTAACCCCCCTAACAAATGTTATTGTTGTGGACCCGGGGAAGTGGAGGTGACCGTTTTATGTCTTGACATCGAAAGTGACAGCCGTCACAGACGAGGGCGTGTGTCTCCATTCAGGCAAACGCAACGACAAAGTGAGGAAAAAAACCATGAGGTTCTGAAAAAGCTGATTGATGTGAATTAAATCTTAGTTTGAATGGATCTGCCATTTAAGGATACACTATGAGAGTGAAAACTGAAAATGAACTATAGATGTGCTTTTCCGGAGACACATTATGCATTATTATAAAGATATCGGCCCAAAGATTTATGCATATATAGCTTTTTATTGTGCGCAGTATGGCAAATTAGATGACCACTAAACTCCAGCTTCTGGCTTTGCAGTCACATTCTCTTCAGGCAAGAATACAAATAAGCAAAACATTAAGTTTAATTACACTGAAAATCAGAGAGCTTGAAGTAGCAAACTGAAAGCGGAAAAAAAGAAAATTGTGTGCACATTTTAGGGATTACATGAGCTCGATTTAGTATTTCATGGTAACATAAAGTGTATCATGTACATTATTCAGTATATCATGTCCACAGGAAAATAAAAGCTGTTCATGGCCCCTCCAGGGCCCCTTCCATACCAGGGTTCCCTGGTTCTGGTCCTGGAGGGCCAGTTGGCACCACAGATTCATACTTCCCTGCTCAAACACACCTTATTAGGCTCAGCAGCTAAACTGCCAGGTTCAGTGTGTGTGGGCAGGGAAACCTGCAAACAGGGCTGCAGACTGACCCTCCAGGACTGGAATCTGTTATACCATGGAAAATGTTCTTCATAGGCAAATGAGAAATAGAATATAAGTATTTACTTCAGAGTTGTGTCACAACTAGGACTTTGTTCGAGGAAAAAGCCTTTCACAGTTCCAGATGAACTACACTGGACTTCTAGAAATTGTACAGGTTGGCAAGTGTGTGAGGAGAATAGATTAGGTGGGCGGAGGTGGAGACGGGGCTGTCCGGGGAATTTCAGTGTTGTCAATCCAGCAGCCCCCGCTTCTAGTCTTTTTTATGTAGCAAATTGACGTTTTAATCTTAAATGTTAAGATTTTGTAGTATTTTCTGGCCCGTCAGAGGTTTAAGAAGGAATATCAGTCCATTTCAGGGTAAGCATCCACACGAACGGCAATTTCGAGGCACTACCCTAAAGCGCATTTTTGTACTGGAGGACACCCACAGGAACATGGCTGAGAACCTTCAACCACATATCAAATCTAGATGAAATCTAGTACCCTGGAGCTGTGTAGTTAAAATGCTAACCAATAACCACCGTATAGCCCGGAACAAAACCACACATTAAAAGATACAGAGCAAATCATTCTTTATTTCAGCTTGAGTGCTACAATTCCCGCGTATACAAAGTACATATTTAATAAAACGGCAGTACAAACAGTTAAATTACATTTAACATAAATTTGATTCACAAAAAGAAAAATAAGATTACTCTGTTATTAAAACATAAGGCACTTGTTAATCCAGCCCGATACACACAAATCTTGTGAAAGACATTGCATGTAATACTCATTTGTGCTACAACAAGTAGAACATCTTGCTCACCCCCGCACACTAACCTTATAGACTGCTCTCAGTTTTACTGCATACAGTCTTAATTTGAAACAATTTTTTTTGGCTACCTAACAATCGCTTAGCTTTACCATCAATTAAAGCGAGACGTATAAAAAGCCAATAAGTGCTTAAATCCCACAGAGAGTGTAAATCAACAGATGCTGTTGAGTATAGAATGTAACTTGATGAAACATTCCCCAGTAAATACCTGTTTCAAACGGCAAACAAAAACCAGTGCCAAATGGCCTGAACGAATGGACCACTCACTGTCGGCCAGTAACATGTTAACGGTCAGAGACGGAAAAGTAATCAGACAATTTTTTTTTCCCCCAAAGCAAAGACCAGTCAGCCAGTATGTAGTTGCTACAGTGTTATGTTGTTTTTCAGACTGGTTTGTAATATCTTACATGGAAATAAAATTAAAACAATGAACCAGTTGCCCGTGGCAATGAATACAGCTTATAATCGATACCCTACCATTGCGATCTAAAATATCACCGAAATACCCAACGAAGACGTTGTGCAGATGAGAGAACTCGTGTTATGAACCTGGTGTTTGACCCAGCTAAGAAACAACACACTAACTTGGCAGGAAATCTGGCTGATTTACAGGCCTTCAGTGAAACACAAGCCACACACCAGAGATGGATCTCGCCTCTCGCACTGACTGTAGTTCTCCATGGAGGACTGGAAGCCTGTGAGGCACGGCTGCTGCGGCTGGTGTCGCGGATCCCTCACTGCAACCATGTGTAAACCTGTCGAACGCTACAGGCCTTAGAACAAGAGCAAACCAGCAGCTACCGTATCGCGGCGGTGGCTGGCGGTCGCTCCACTACAGACGTTCCGCGCACAGTGGTGACCTCCACATTGTGGCCGTATCACTATTTCCTGCATCCATATGAACTGCTTATCCTATAAATGATACAACTGTTTAATTGTCTTAAACATAGTAAAAAGAGAAGAAACAATCCAGTTAGCTGGGGCAGCTAGCACTGTTTCAGAGGCAGGGCTAAACATCTTATATATCCTCCATTAGACATATCAGATCAGATCATATCAGAATAAAATCCAAGGACCCTCGAGACAGATTAAGAGATGGCCAATCCCACAATCACCGCTAACACCAACGATCACTAATAATCAGTCTAAAACCATAGAATTATCTAGTGCGCGAATTTGGATTCTACTCAAAATTCCCCGACCCACAGTCCAAGCCCCGGTGAAGTTGGCACAGAGAACCAGCGTCTGATTTCTTTTTACATTAATATTATGCTAGCAAAGCTGACAGAAGAGGTTTAGTGATATGAAGACTTTTTAGATAAAAAGCACATCAAAAAAAACACATACTTGCTCAACAAAATGACCCAAAAGAAAATCCCAGAGATGGGGAAATGTTCACAGCTGATAGTCAATCAAAATATTATGTAATGTTTTCAGTACTGGAGAGAAGAAGCCATTTTAAGTCAGAACTCGTGTACTGGCTGGCACAAACGGTACAGGCTTCAGTTCTAAATGTTATCTTTTAATTCTCCTTAACCTCAGAGGTGCTGCGATTGGGCGCCCACAGGAGGGTGGCACTGAATAGGCCAATGAGGGCAAAGTTGAGCAGGAAGGCCAGACCCAAGGCGCCAACGGTGCCCAGGAAGGAGGGGACATCAGTATGGGCCATCAGCCAGCGCCGGCGTGATGTCATATCCTGCAACACGGCCTCCATCTGGAAGTGGGTGCCGACGACGGCACAGATGTGGAAAAGCTGGTGGCTGTGGCCTGAGACCGGAGAGAAAAATGGGACGAAAAATGGGAATTGATAGATGGATGGATGGATGGATGGATGGATAGATGGATAGATAATAGAATGAAACACAAGAGAAGCAGAAGACAGAAAAATCCGTAAAGAACCCCAGGAAAATAAACAGCCTGAAAGTTCAAAATGTTTAACAAAAAAAGACCAGGAAGGAGGAAAATGCCTGGGATGGGAGTGAACACTGGGAAGGAGACGTACCTATGTAGTCGAAGCGCCCAGGGGCCAGGCGCTCGGGGAGGTGGGAGGCAAACAGGAAGCAGGTGAGGAAGGCGAAGACGAGGTAGTAGCAGTGGCTGGCCACAGCCTGGCTGTGAGCGCAACTGTCCATGTGGCAAAGCAGCAGCTAGACGAGGAAACGAGGGGTAGAGGAGTGTCAGTGCGCTGCCGAGGGAGGGCCCCGACCTGACCTGAAGATGCAGCTGCAGGCCGGAAGCATTGCGGGGGGGGGGGTTTCCACACGACACACGGTCATGGTCATGGGGCTTTTCATTTCCGAAAGGTTAAGTGGCGCCTGGTTGGCATGGACGCGAAACACGCAGCTCCTCTGCTGACTGCAGTCAGGCCTGCAGAGATGCGTACGACGCCAGGCACACGTTACAGGGCGCACGACGTTTTAACTCCGCGCATTAAACACCCCTGAGGTGTCAGAAACGAGTTCCTTTGCCTAGATATTGTTATGCTGAGTTCTGGTTGGTCAAAATATGAGGACAGGGTGACATGGGCTTTAGTGCAGGAGATACAAGGAAGTCTAAAAACAAAGAAGGACGACCATCGTATTTCCCCTGACGCCCGGACATACTGATCATACAGTGCGCAGTGGGAAAGCAATACAGCTCTTTTAAGGGACAAAACTCACACAGTGTTTTGCATTTATACGTTTGTGGAGATTTTCCATTGACTCATTAATGTCATTACAGATTCCAGAATACAAAAATATATATATATATATATATATATAAGGTTTGGCACTCATGCAAATAAAGTTTACTTGGTATTCATTTTTCCATAAATATTCTCAATACAAAGATCTTAACATCTATATACACACACATTCTACAGAGACTCACCCTGTAAAACAGAGGAAAATTGTCAAATAGGAAGGGATAGACAAAGGCTGCAGTGCGCAGGATCTTACTCTTGTGCGGAAAATCCAGTTCCAGAAACCTGGAGAGGGAGAGAGAGCCGACAGACGGTTATCTCGTGCCATTCACACTCCATGCTTCTGCATTCCGGCAGTGATAAACCCAACATGCTTTGTGTATACAATAAAAACTTCAGGAAGTGCACCCACTGTACACAATGAAATATTTGCAAACCACAAACTCCCCCTGGTGGTTGCTGGCGATCTTATGTGTGGATTTGGTGATATTTAAAAAAAAAGAGTAGGTGCCATAAAATAAATCATATGCACTTGGTTAACCACATCACATGACTAATCTGATCGAATCAGAGCTGACTTAAGTTCAAAAGGTCAACCTATCCCAGAGCCGGACCCCTCACCTGGAGTAGCAGGATAGGCCGGTGCACACTAGCGTGTTGCCAACGGCGATGGGCACAAAGTACCGATGCAGCCAGCTGTTCACCCAGCAGTCAGGCATGACATAAAAGCCATAGCTGATAGCACAGCCTGGGCACAGACAAACAGGGACTTTTAATTTGAAATTGGGCTTAGCTACACCATCCTATTAAATGGATTTTCTACTTATAAAAAATGTGTGCATGCCACAAAATTAAATCCTTAATAATTACATCCTTAGTAATGTAAACTTTTCAATGAGATGGGATACTGGCATTTAGAAATAGGATTTTGTGCATGTTTGTTGAGTAATTAAGTAGCCTGGCTGTGCAAACCACCGCAGTAGCACATTTCATTAATGTATATCAGGGCTGTATGGAAAATATTAATAATAATCTCCATTTTCCAATAATGGAGTAGAGTGCACCAAAGATAGAAGTCGTGATTATGGAGCGGTGGGCTTGCGTCAGGAAAATGTCGAGTCAATACGTTAAAATAAGGAAGAAAAAGACAACGGTCGTGTTTCCCATCCTGCCTGGGCAGCTATAAGTACATGCTTTTATACACTGGTTTGTGAAAGCAACGGCCGCCTCTCCTATCAGTTTCACGTGGCTGAATGTGCAGGCCATGTGGTCAGCCTCCTCTGTCATGAGCAGTCATTCATTGTCGCTGTTGTTATCTGTATTTAAACAACTTTGCTTTCATCACAAAGCTGTCCCTGGTAATCCTGCTGATTGGCAGCAATATTATCGGTCACCCTAAAAAAATCTAATAATCTTGACTATTGAAAGTCATAGAAGATTTTCAATAATTCTGACAGTAATGGCAGAATTAAAGCATTATATTCGCTATGCCTCTGGCGGCCCGACACAAAGCTGGAGAGACCAGCCAGTGGAGGGACGCGGTGTGTGCAAACAGGGACGCGATGCCCCGCAGGCCGCTACTACGGCGGATCTCACCCAGGCTGTAGAGGCTGAGGGCTCCGTAGTCGAAGAAGTAGCAGATGTGGCGAACTTCAGGGGACATGATATTGAAGGTGTGGGCACAGCTGGAGGTGAAGGGGTACAGGCAGATCAGCAGCATGTAGACCAGCAGCGGCCAGGTGTAGCTCTCTGACAGGAAGTCCAGCGAGGAGGAGAGGGCAATCAGACGCCACAGGAAGTACCTACGGTGATGTGGGTGGGGGTGGGGGGAAGACAGCCGATTTAGCATTAGACTGGGATGGGATGCACATCACAAGAACAACAAACCGGCAAGCTTACACTTTCCCATCGGTCATATGCGGCAACCAGAATGAGCGTGACAGGGACCTCACTGCATAAACGCATCTCAATAGCGGTAAAACAGTGCACTCCGATCCAGTGCGTGTCAACTGCGTCCACAATGTGCACTCAACACACATTTACCATAGATAATTTTAATTTGCCCCTTAGAGGGGCAAACTGCAAAAGAATATAAATCAAGTTCTTACTGGTACAATATTTTCCTCCTAGCTTTCCTGGCATTAATCAGCAACGCAAAATCCATTTTACCCATTTGACTACACATTCTCACACCAGAAAATACGCAACGGAATAAAAAGAGCGTCAAAAAAAGAGACACACTTAGAACTGGTTTCTGCATTCAGTATTAACCAATCGCCAACTCGCAAACAAATAAACAACCAATGAAAGATCACTTTGAAAAATAGTATTAAAAAAATACTAAATGGCCAATAGGGGCCTCTGTTCATTAACTGCCCCTGGTCCACATTGCAGGGCATGGTTCCGGATGACACGTACCAGGTGGGCAAGAAGTGGGTCCAAATGTTGAGGGTCTCGTTGGTCATCTGCAAGGTGCTCAGCACGCAGTCCCAGGCGGAGCTACGCGGGTGCCGGTACCCAGAGATGATACTGTCCTCCCAGAACACCTGAACATTTCATTGGTGAACATTTTGGTTCATCATTAAGAATAGAGTGATGAACAAATCATGAAAAAAATTACCCGCAAATAAAGTTATATTGGTTTGCATGAAATTATTAAAAAAACGTTTGAATTGTATCCATGTTTTTTCAAACAAAACGTCATGTCTGAGTTTTTCAAAAACAGAAAAGTGGACATGACTTTAAGGAGCCCCTTGTTCAGATGCATTCAGATATCTGCCTTGAATTATGAATCCAGCATTTGTTCAGGGGTAATTAATCCGCTGCTCCACCTCTGGGCCATCGCCAGATGTTGTGCAATGGGGTGGTCACATCAGACCCAATGATTTTACTGGGGCGACAATGGGGTAATATTTTGCAGGGGTGGGGGCTCTCCTTTGGTATATTTTACTGACTGGTGGGGCCTCCCTTGGTGGGGCATTTCACCGATGGTGAGCTTTATCCGTTAATCAGCTCACGATTGAGCTGGAGACACAACATGATCGACTGACTGATGGGTTGTGCAGCTTTAGTTTACACAATTAAGTGTTCCATATTTCCTTTTTATTTTTTGGTGAGGGGAGACAACTGGGGTGGCCTTGTATTTACCAGGGTCATGGCCACACTTAGCCCGCCCCCCCCAACATCCGTCCTTGATCAGTTGGCACGAATACCCCGGCACACCCCCGGTCGTCCAGGACCAGGGATGCTAACGCTAATCTTTATCGTCTTGTGCAGCTCGTTGTCATCGGCTGGAGCAGCTCACCCTTGGAACTTGGTGGAATCTGAAGACCTGGGGGAGTTTGATGCTCAGCATGGCTGCAGTCAGGCGCCAAGCCCACCCCCCTCCTCCGTAGTCTGGCCTGGGCGGGCCGATCGCTCACTCTGCATGGGCCCCGCCTGTCACATGCTGCCTTTCCACCCCACCATGGAGGGGACGCTGGAACAGACAGAATTCCCAAAACGCACATTAACAACACAGAGGCTGAAGACCTGCACATGGAACCACGGGGGTGACTGTGTCAGAGGGATTCACATGTCAAAGTCTACAGCGAAACATCCAGCTGTTGGCACAGATGTTAGCCATCGTTTAATTGTGCCAAGTTTCAAAATAACATTTTATATGTTGAGCCATTCCCCAGTAAAAACAGGACTCTATCAGAGTCAGCCACACTGTGCACATTGTCATCCATTTTTTTGGCTCTGCGAGACAGATCAACACAGCCTATTCTTTTCAAATAAAAGAAAATAAAATATCTCAAAATATCTCTTTCATCTCCAGCAGGAATTTAAACCACATCATTGATATGCCTAATGCCTTCTACTAGTCAATTTAGGGCAACGCTTCATAATAAAGGTCCATTTTGCCACTTTTAAATGATAATAACTCATTACTAAAAAGACAACAGTGTTATAATTTGTTTTGAATTGTCTATTAATGATTTACAAAGCGTAAATAATAATTATGATTATAAACCATTCATAAACCCTTCATAAGGGTGGTCCGATCGTAAAGTGGTGCCCAAGTTTGTAGCTAAATTGCTACCAGCGGCATGGAGTAACCAATATGGATATACGTATATAAAAACAGTCAATTTGATTTATAGTTCAAGGTCTCTCTTATTTCTAACTATATATACCTAACTGAAAGGTGTTTAAAACCTGACTCAGCACTAACGGCACGACTTTAAACCAGGAAGCTGCCTGTACAGGACTGGATACATTTAATTAGATGACTTTATCATATTGATCTGGAGTCATTTCAGGGTGAATGGAGCCCAAGAGACGTTCAGCAGGAGTATGAGAACTACGGGTGCTGGCAAGGGACAGATTAAAGAGTAACACCACTACTCCCCACAGACAAAGTGTGGACGAGTAAACCAGGAAACAGTGAGATAAACAAATCAGCGATGGAAGAGCAGGGATTAAGTCACTACCGGAGGGGGACTAATCTGGTCTACAGCTCATCCATCCCAAAAGGTTTGTCCAACATACCAATTACCTAACATTTCTCACATAAACCATTAGCCTACATGACTATGGTAAGGCCATGCCTTTCACAAATTGTCTACAGTAGTTACAAAGACATTTTCTGTTTTTGCCCAGTTTCAGCGAAGTAATAAGCTACTTCTTTAAAGGGAAACTCCGTTATTGAATAAGTCCTTGTGTGCAGAAATGCAAGCAGGGTAACTCAGCTCTGCAGTAATAATAATAATAATAAGTTTTATTTATATAGCGCCTTTCTCACACTCAAGGACACTTTACAATGCAAACAATGATACAGTACGACAGTAAGAATGCATCAATCTAACAGGGTCACCCACATCCCAGAAATCCTTATTTCACTGCGTATGCACTCTTTTAAAATATCTGTGTTGTCAGCTGATGAATTCCACTCAACCATTTCCATCAAGAATGAAAAGGGACGGATGATGTGATTGTCACACCAGTAATCACATTACAGGCAGGGAAAAAGCCTCCTCGACTGATCAAACGAGCATGTTTCGGAGAAACGGGAAGCGCTCTGGTTGTTGCATCACATGCGACGGCTTTGAAATTCCGTCCCTGTTGTGTGGGTGTCCCACTGAGCTCACATGGGCTTCCGGCACGAACGCTGTTCCTCTAACGCAAGGCATTCGGTTGACCGTACGTGGTTAAAATAACTGCCGGAGAATGCCCTGGAATGCCCCTCAAAACAGACTCCAAAAAAATGTCGACTGGATAAGCGATGACTCGGAATGAACAGATTCAAGGAGTCATA
Source organism: Mormyrops boulengeri (assembly GCA_026781065.1). Lineage (NCBI taxonomy): Eukaryota > Metazoa > Chordata > Actinopteri > Osteoglossiformes > Mormyridae > Mormyrops > Mormyrops boulengeri. Next base: position 11,535,263 of record JAODLD010000052.1, on the reverse strand, counting down.
AGGGCCACACACACGCACTGCCACCTGGAGACTCTTCCTAGTGAAATTTAGACTCCCTTCCTTGACACAACATTTCCGAAGACAACTTATTTTATTCTGTCCACCAGTGCTGACTCAAACTTTTCAGAAGCCCTGTAGGCAAAGCATTACTTGGCAGGGACCCCCTACCAAGACAATCGATGATAGTATCATTTCCTCCGCAACATACATAATGAGGGGGCCCTAGGTGACTGTCTGTAACTACTACAGGCCCTGCTGACCTCCCACGTCTAAAAAAACCATTGACTATTACATTTGATTTTAACGAGAGAGTTTTTACTGAACAATTAAAAAATAAAGAGCTAAGTAACAACATAACATCCTTTATTGCAGAAAGACAGGACCTTCACAACATTTGTACACATGAGAATAGTATATTGTGTGACTCTTCAATTTCCTTCAGTACAACTATAATCCAACCTATTCAACAGGTTCCTTTATCATATATTTGTCCCTGACTGGTATCACTAAAAAAAAAAAAAAACATCCCACAGGAGAAAGCAGCCTGTTATTGACAGTGAATGTTTATTGCTGTAGGACATCTTGGTGGGAGTTTGTGCCTGAGCACAGATCACAGCTGTGAGAGACTCTGCAGCTCTTTAAAAAGGAAAAAAAAAAAGAGAGAATAAAAAAAAAAATGGGCAGGCAGCCAAGCAGGACGCAGGCAGGCCACTGGACGGCCAGCCAACTTCTGCAGAGGTGGGGCCTTGACCGCTGGATTCCGAAGCCCACGAAGATGACAACATCCACACACGCCCATGAGCCCTTAAGACGAAATCCGTATCAGTCACACGGGGCCAGTACTTTAATAATTCACTGCTGTATCTACCATCGTCGATTCCCCACTTTCCCATATCTGGACATGGATTGTTTGGCACAAAGCGAGATTCTCAAAAGAACAGACGCACCCCATCCTGTGAAACATAAACCAACTCTCGCACCGTGAAGAAAACCATACGACGGCGGCAGCTGAACGACAGAATATTCCTTAACGTTTACTGCAATAGCATTTTCACCCGTAATCCTCATGTAATTCAAACATAGACGGGACAGGGGATTCGTTTCCCGTGGCCGTAATCCTATTTGTGTGTTAGCAGGATGTTAATATATTCCAGGATGTGAATAAAAATGATCAATGTTACTCAAAGCCTGCGAACGACAGGACAAATGAGAATGGCTGGTAACATAATGCTGTGACCTCTCTGCTTCTGCAAACAGCTTTGAGAGGAAGGATCTTATGTCGGAGATGACAGAAATTCGTTTTTTGGGGGGGGTTTTTGCAGTTCCAGCATGCTGCTATTATGAATATTCTGTTGGCTTCCAGCACACAGCAAGGAGGCTACAATGCTGATATCTGACATTGTGTTGTAGCAGTATGCTGGTTTCACAAAAAAAAGGAAGAAAAGTACAGATGTTTCTAGCACCTGTGCGGCTAACAGAACAACACAGAGGTCATTTCCCAGAAGTTTCATGTTACGGCTGACCTCCGTTGACTTTATAATTATCCCGGTTGTTCACGGAAACAAACACCAGCTTGAGGTTTTTTCATTTTTGACACTGATGGGGTGACTTCTCCTCCCCCCCCCTTAACCTCTGAAGATCACGAGCGCGAGGTCTAATTACTCATCGTGCCGGCTTTAATCACCTTCTTAATCATGATCTTCCTCAGGGCTCTTCTCCAAAATTCTGCTCTGCGTGACTCGATGAAAACAGAGGCGCTGCCTCTGTCAGCCTCTCAGAAGCGGTCGCCATCTCCAGGGAGATGCTAGCCAGAGGTCAAAGTTCACAGTCGACCGTGTCATTCACACCCTGGAGATTCTGTCTAACAGAAGACCGGCACCTGCCAGAACATGACCGAGATCCACCAGGCAACGACCTGCTCTTAATCCCCTATATCTATAGGCCTCTCCTCAAAACAGCGGCGCCTATCAGCTGGACTGCTGTCTTTCTTTAAAGCTGTGATTATCCTCACTATTCTCATATGGGAATTAAGAATCAATGATTATAATTAGCTATCATTACTGTCACAGTTGCCGCTGCGACCATAGTCCTGATGTGGAGTATTAAACCAGAGCCATTCAATGCTCTCCTCTTCAGCCAAACCGTAGAGATTTATTGAACAAAATCCAGCAGAATTACTTTCCCAAATCCCCACTGCTAACCACGGCACTCCCACCATGCTTTAATTATGATTCATAAAGCTTTGAGATTCATATTCACTTAACAGACCTGCAAACTGAAAACCCCAAAGCGGGACAAAGGTATTGAGGGGAGACATTACACCGCCAAAGTCACACATAGTTTATGGCTTTCTGAGACCGGTACGGAGTTAGAATAATAAGACTCGATTATCCGAGCGCAGCTCCGAAAAGCAGCATCTGGCAGCATTTTCTGTCGAGCAAGCACAACGTCCAGCCAGATGCTGGAATGCAGCTACGCACAGGCAACGATAATTCCTGCTGCACTGAACGGCGGACTGGCAGAGACCAGCTGACGTTTCGGCGGTGGACATCTCCCCCCTGCGATGCCCGCCAAACACCTCCTCACGCACCAACACAGGCTAAGAGCCAATTTTTCTTTCCCTACCCCACGATGCTATAAACCTGGCCGACAGGAGACCGTATTGTTAAGATGGACAGCGTGAGCAAGGAGAACTACTGAGCTGCCTGCTGAAGAGATCAGTGCCGCTGATTCACTACCTCCACAAACATCGGTGATGACTAACAACAAAAACAAAACAGGCACTATTTTTGGAAGACAGCGCCGCGATACGTACATCATAAGTATTAGCACCACATGAACTGTCTATACCACGGTGTACCGGGGGCCAATGTTTATTTGTAAACAAGCTTGAAACAAAAGGACATCATCTGAGAAATGAACAAGAGCATATGGACCCAAAATCTAGGCAAACATATATGGGCAGTAGGTGGCGCAATGGTTAAAGATGCAGATTTTTAGATCAGTTCAAATCCGTGGCAAGATCGTACCCTCAGGCAGGCTGCTTACCCTCCAGTAAAATATACTAATGTAGAAATGCATTTATATGTTGCTTTGCATTAAAAGTGTCAGCCAAATGCAACAGAGAAGGAACACGTCATGAACTGCAGAAGCTCGTCAAGTTTCAACTGAAAGAACGAGTCACTAGTGGAACCCATCTCTGGAATATTAAATTCCAATGAAAAATATCACATGGGAAAGTAAAATGACTTGTCATAACAGCCTTGGGAGTGTTACAACACTGACAGCCCGTAACACGGCCCAGACATTTTCATTACTGGAAATATGTGATGTGTGAAGCATAGGACACCTCACGGTCTTAGGGCTCCAAGTGACAAAATAAATCCACAGCCCCACCCCTCGTGTTGGAATCTTCTAGAAGAGCAGTCTCTTTTTCACAAGTGACCGGCCTCCCCGTTGTGCTGAAATAAAACCCTGCGAGAGCTCGGCGTGTCCTGAACCGCATGTCGCGCTTGACCGGCAAAGCCGCCTTGGGGGCGTCATGTTCCGCCACAGAGTTGGAATCGGCCCACAAGCGAAACGAGACTGACCTGGAACGAGAGCGAAGCACGTGGGGCTATGAGGGTGTCAGGGGGAGCAGAGCCAGTGACTAAGCGTTATTGCTGTACCTGTGCTGAGGTGCAAAGCGCACACGGTACACAAATGTGCTTTCAACATCCATACAGCCGTCCTTTAACCTCAGGATTTCCAACTCCCAGGTCCACGGATCGATCCACTCCGTGACCAGTATTCCACCAGGCCCTGGCACTGGGAGTTCTGTGGAGGGGGTCGGTTTATTTCATTAATTGCATTTGAAAAAAATAGATCGCTGATGAATCTGGCACGACCCCCCCCCCCCCAGCTGTTTTACCTGTCTGTAAATTTTTGTTCCATGTAAGGCGCAGAAATCAAAAGACTAGGAGCCTTTACTTTAACCCTTATGCTGCTCAGGGTCACAGAAGGGGCCTGGAGTGCTGGAGTGCTGGAGTGCATCCCTGTATGGGGTGGGGGGGCACACCCCAGACAGGGTCCCAGTCATACCAAGATGCCAAGTTTGCATTTTCTTTCCAGGGAAACACTGAACGTAAAATGGAATTGGATTCTTGCACTGGCTTGAAATTCTGCCAAGCACAACAGCACACAATAAAAACACCTGACAGTAAGCAGAGATTTACATATTATCTCGTGTCGCAACAACCACAATCAAATCTTCCAGGGGGAGGATTGAGCTACTGAGCCAACGGCCCCAGTCCGCAGCCAAGAACCAGCAAGGACTCAGGCTGTAACTCAGGCCTGAAATCGCTGCAAGCTCTCCATCACCAAACACCCACAACCAGTGGCATTGTGCCGATCAATTTAGGCAGGCACATGCCTACCCAATATTATGTAAAAATGCAACGTATAAATTAATTATTTAGTCAAACAATAATGTGCCTACATTGACTGTGAATAACATGTTGTTAAAATTGCAGTCAGGATAATCTGGCCAATGAGCAAACTTCCTCTGTCAGGTAACATCTCTCAATCCCTCCCATCCCTCATCATTCCCATGATAATCTGGCCTCCGTCAGGTAACATCTCTG
>JAODLD010000052.1:11478736-11530541 GCA_026781065.1 Mormyrops boulengeri | reverse complement strand
CCCATGATAATCTGGCCTCCGTCAGGTAACATCTCTGAATCCCTCCCATCCCTCATCATTCCCATGATAATCTGGCCAGTGATTGAGCTTCCCCCATCAGATCACGTCTCTTAATCACCTCCCTCTCCCTCATTATCCTTGTCATGTACGATAACCTTACAGATAATCAGCTAGTTGTTATGTCGTGACATTCACGACACACATCTCAGAAGAAGTAAGCAAGGTTAGCTGAACATGTTTAAATGTATGATAGTCACGTAAGATGTAAGAAAGTTAAGAACATTAATATCTGTGTCTGTGATTTTTTGTCATGTGTGTGGCTTTTTAATGGTGCCTACCCACAAGTTTCTTTTGCTCACTACCCCTGCCCACAACATCAACCATCCATCCATTTCTAGTATCGGGTTCACATGGCTACACTCTACAAGCTCTTGATGGCCTTATCTGCAAAACCCCAGTGTGGCAGTGGAAGTGAATATTTGGTACTTAAGTCACCTGTCAATCAATCTTTTATCAGCTTGCATTTGCAGTTTAAGGATTACAGATATCAAGCTACATTTGATTATCATGTGAACCGTTCACTCTCCCACGGCTTCGTAACTGATCTATTTTTACTGGCGATGCCAGACACCAGGCAAATCAACTGCAGAATGGCCCAAAGCAGCAGCACCATGCGATTCTGGCTAAGCGTCCATGTCACACGTGACCCTCACACTTGTCCCGTATCTGTCTGAGCATATCCTTGCCATAGAGCTGCACTTTTGTCAGGTTTAAGCCTGCCTAGGTAATTAAGCCCCCGACTGAACCGTTTACTCATTCACTGAACTGATTTAACCTTTGCTATTTTTTCCTGGAGTAACGTGGTCGTAAGCGGTCCAAAGAAAGATGAAGAGTTGCGGGAATCTGCCGCGGTATTCACTCCGCAAACATATAAGTATAAGGAGGGGTCTCATACACAGGGGCTGAGGATGGTCTAATTAAGTAGTCAACTTTTCTCCATATCTGTTCAGTTCCCACGCCAAGTGAATGCTGATAATGTCCTTAAATACAAACCACCAGCCACGCTATATTTTTTTTGCACGTTGGCAAGCATCTTAATATGCAGGTAGAAAAAAAGATTACAATACAAATCTTCCGGAATATATGACACCACTACCAGAATGGAAAGTTATGTTTAAAAAACGTTCAGTTAAAAATGAAAAACTTTTACCCGTATATTTTAAGCGATGTCTTTTATCGTAAGAGATGGAAATAAAGGCTGAGTGAAGCTGTGCAACTAAAAAAACATTTGATTGTCAAATTAATAGCCTGTTATTTCAGCTTTTAATGAAGGCGAACTCGCAAACCGTCTCGGCGGACAAGCCGCACCAACGCCCAGTTAAGCGAAATACCAAGTGGCAGCGAAACTGGGAGTTGATTCATATTTTCCGCCAGTTCTCGTGAGATCTTACCTCCGGGCGCCCAGATACCCCGAGACTTCTGCAACAGCAAATTCAGAACAAAAAGTGCTTCAGAATCAATTTGTACTACAACGGGCAATTAAAAACAACGACGTGAGCCGAGCGACTCAGCATGCTGCGATCATAACCCTCCTCCAGCAAAACCAGTGCATCAAAATAGTGAAACCAGTGAAAACGATCATCTTTGTCGTGAGCTTTATGTTTTCAGATATATCTGGTTTACGCAACTCATACCTTGACAAGGATGGGAGTGTGGAAGAAATCAACGAGTCAGCTGTTTGCAGTACTGCTCCATAAAAACTAACTAGTTAAAATTAATTATGCACAGAGTGAGTAATTTCTCTAACTAGGGATTCCTTTGCAGACGAATTAAAAGTGTGCGCTGGAGGCTCCGCCCCCCGAAACGCCACGGCCGCTCCCATTGGTCAGAGCCATAAAAGACGCTTTGTGTATCCTCTTCTGCACGGCCCGGATCGCTCTGTACTTACAGTGTTCGGCTTTTGATCCCCTAAAACAATGGGAATACCCCGTGTAGCTATTTTAATATTTCCGGTTTTTTCTAATTTTTTGTTTCGCACACGCCTTTCAGATTCAGTTAGCGACTAAATGAGCTTGATATAGCCTACAAAACGCGTTCTTAATATATGGTGCTTCCCTGACAACCACGGGTTAAGGTGGCACATATGTAATGACACCGTGCTAATGCATACGAAGCCAATGAAACTTGCTTTAACGGTGTCAATGAGAATTGTTAAAGATAAAATGCAATTCAGTCATAAAACAAGTTACAGAGGCAATATTTGCAGACCTTCCCTCTCTGAATACTGGTTATCAGGGGCCTGTGTCACGAAGCTGGATGTCTTGATTAGCTGGATAACTTGTTGGATTTAAGGTGGTTTGGGCTAAATGTAAGTGAACGAAGATAAAGTCAGTTTAAACTGGGGTACCAACAAGTCATCCAACTAGGCAAGAAGCTTCGCAATATAGGGCGTAGGTATCAGAAGGTCCGCGATACAGGGCGTAGGTATCAGAAGGTCCGCGAAATAGGGCGTAGGTATCAGAAGGTCCACTGAGGAGCACCCCACATGGTGGTCAGTTTGACCTTGGTGCTTCCTGCTAATTCAATAAGGAACATAAGAGGGCAGAGGTGACTCTAAGGACTCTGGGGGCCATAGGTAACAAAAAACTCCCCTCCCCCGACATCGTAAAATGAATAATATTGAGAAATAGGATTTAAAAAACACAAGACCTTTATTTTCACTTTTGTGAAAAACAGAATACACAAATAAGGCAGATTTGTTTGTGATTGGCTGCCCTCAGGGGCCCCACCCGGCTCAGGGCCCCAGGCGATTGCTGTCAATGCCCCTCTGTTAGAGGGATGCGGAAACAAGCAGATGACTGGTTATAAAAGTGTAACTGTCATTGAAGTAATTGATAATTTGGTTATTCAAGTGTAATTGTCATTGATGTAATTGATAATTTGCCGGAGAGTTTTTTCGCAGCTTGGACGTCAATGATGGAACTGGTCCCGCTGCTACTAGCTGCTTTCGGTTCAGCTTCTGCTAATTACGGATCTCAGGCCCCAGTTTATTAATTGTGTCGCTGTGATTTGCATGCGGAATCAGAAACGTATCAGCTGTTGTCGTGCTAAGGAAGCCGGTCTAACACAGGATTGGAAAATTTAAGGGATCAGGCAACAGGATGTGTCCAGTTCATTAATCAGGGCGATTGACATTGGCTTTGGGTGCCTGTGGCCTGGTTCCCGTCATTCAGCAGAGAATACAAAAACTCGATAAATCCACTACATAGTTATTATATCGAGGCTTATTGCATTACATTTCTCATTAATCATGATAATCAAGGGAGAAAACGGTAATTTTTGCTGCGTCAGGGTAATGGCTGACTTGGAATCAGACTGGGACATGGTGACCTAGGGTCAGACTGAATTCATGTTAAAACAATAATGATTTAACAGTAAGAGAGTAGAACTACAGTTCAATGCTGAGCCGCTGCAGAAGGGTAGGGGGTCTCACATCGCTCTGCCTGTTAAGTTTATTTGTTCTTCCTGCATCAGTCAGGTTTTCTCCCACAGTCCAAAGACATGCAGTTAGGTGAATTTGTCCCTAAATTCCCCTTAGTGTATAATAATGATGACACTTTGTTGGTCTCTTTTCACCCCCCCAAACAGGGCTACCAACTCTCACGCATCTCGTATAACATTCACACTTTCAGACTGTCACGCTCACGCAAGAAATCTTCCAGCAAATCTGTATTATTCCATTATAAACCTAAGATTCGCTACATCAAAAGCATTGGAGTAGTTTGTAAACCCTAAAGACTATTTACAAGGCAATAAAACTGTTACATACATGTAAATGTGTGTGCAGACTTGTCTTGAATGGAAAATCTCATGCCAGCCAGCTGACAACACTGCCTACCGTGTTACTCTCCATAACACACCTGTTGGTGAGAGGAAGCTTAGCAGCCACCCATGGAGCTGGGGGGTGGGGGGGTGATAAGGGCCTTGTTGAAGGGTCCACAGATGTGACTATTCTGCTGACATGCTTGAACCAGTAACCTTGGCACAGAGGCCTTGTCCAATGAGCCACACGCTACCCACACACAGCCTATATGCCCTATGATGGATGGGCATCTGATCCAGGGTGCACCCAGCATTCTCCCCAACCACCCCCCTCATGGCCCTGACCAGAATTAATGAATATATGCTGGATGAGCGGATTAATTTTCGAAAGCACCTTTTTTTTCATTGCCAGCTATTTGTTCCAAGGATCTCATTGGTCATAGTACAAGAAACAGTACTAAATAGTACAAACGTATGTGACTTAACAGTGATTAAATATATAAGACATTTAAACATGACATACTGGGACATAAGACAGAAAAATACAGTTAAAATACAGTGGTGCAAATGGGCGATGAAATTGAATGGAAAGGAATATGCAATAAATAGATTTTGGTTACTGTACCATTATATTTGTTCATTTATGACATGAATAATTTTGGCACATTGTGACAGTGTGATTTTGTCTGTACAATTGCAGAATTTCAAAATACCCTCGGCCTTGCAGTCAAAGTGACTGGTGACAGCAGGTTTAAACCTTGTTACCCCTGCTGGATAATGGACACCTTTCTCTACACGGCCCTCTCTTCTCATTAGCTCCGGCGAATCTCAGTGAATACTGCTGCTTTTCCATTTTCACCGACCTCTCAAGCGAAATAGGTGTTTCGAAAGGCCGGTTAATACTTAATACTAGTTGTCAACACATTCCACTGTAAGTTAGATAAGACTATCCCTCTTGTTCAGGTATGTGGGAAATCTTGCTTGGCGGGTTAGTTTATTTCATGCCGGACACATGTCACAAACATGACACGAACACACAGAGGATACATTTGTATGTGCAGTACTATAGTAAAGGATGTATGAGGAAGCTACACTGTAATTGGTATTCTAAGAGAAATGTCAGTCCTAAGACCAAAACATCAGCTTCCTCAACAATAAACTAAAGATGTATTAGTTAAGACACGACCACCCTTCTCAGTCTGCAGGGTCATGGACGAATTACACAAGATAAGACATCTCTTCCGTATTTTCACGATTTTGCAACCAATTTTAAGAGAAACATTTTGAGGCTTTTCTGTTGCTGACATACGCGGGAGACCTTATTGTGAAAATCCTTCCTCCTTTGCATCATTCGCTTGGTTTCTTTCGCCCCGCCACCTTCCTCCGCTCCTGCACCGGCTGCTGACTGACTGGGTCTTTCGTGTTTTGCGTTTTGTGAGCAGAGGTATGTGAATGAATTAGCGCAAACCTTTACACGGCTAAAATATCCTATCACTGAAACTTAAAGAATATTCATTATTATTTTAACGGCAGTTACAACATCCTTCAATGCTGGTTGAGTTCCGGAATTCATCCATCCATCCATCCATCCATCCATCCATCCATCGTTTTTTAAAAGTTTAACGGTACCACTTTACAATAGGGCTCCCTTTTGCCACTTGTAAATGGTAGTAACTCATTAATAAAAAGAGAACTATAACTTAAAATTGTCTATTAATAATTTACAAAGTGTTACAACCTAATTAATAACCAGATTATAAACAATTCATAAACTCTTTATATGGGTAGTCTTATTGTAAAGTGGCACCAGCTTATTCAATGTGGGGCTGTGGTGAGCCTGAAGGCTATATCAGCAAACACAGGGTACAAGGCGGGGGGGGGGACCATGGATGGGATGACAGTCTGTTGGAAGGCTCACACACCGTAGGTAATCCAGGGACACAATCTCGCCTAAGATGCATGTTTTTGCAGGTGGAAGAATCCTGTGTCAGATATATGGAAATGTAGGTCTGCAAGGTGACTGAAATGTAGTAGTTCATAGATACCTGTACCAGCAGTCTTGTCACGGTGGACATGAAAATGTCCCCATCTCACTCTCTCTCTGTGATGACTAAGTGAACTGCAGCTCTATATATGAACAGAGGAATGCCCAAGATCAGTGTTACATCTCAAACAGGACACTGTGATGGACGTTAAAAACCTGAAATGTTGACGTGCCCTATTCACAAAGCAATAAGCAATGCAAAGTACTACAACAAATCAGAATGCTCCTGGTGCCTGAAATCATAACATACATACTCAATAAATCGTAACCCCCTAAAGAAAATACTCATACAATAATATCAGAGTTAGTTCCTGGACCAGCTATCTTACTCGGAAGCAGAGCGGCCACCCTTCAAGAGAACTCTTATTCAAACGTGTATGAAAATAATGAGTCACAAGAAATAACTGATACCTTTTCCATGAACCCATGTTATACGTTGTTTGTGGGATCAATTGAAGTATGTCATTCACATACCATCCTACTGTATACGCCATGTATCTCTGATTAGTAAAATGTATACAAATACGAGTCATTCACTACACTTTTCTGTTATGCAAATATGGCGGTGGGGGATTTTACATATGGACCTGGAGTGCTGGCTGTTTGAAAGCCCATATTGTGCTTACAGTTGCAGCCCGCAGTGTCCTTTTAGGACCTGCAGGCTTCCTCAGCTTCGAAAAAGCTCCCGTCTGTCAAAGTTACGCCCTTATAGTTCTGCCAAACCCTCCACAGTGAGCATCAGCACTTTAGGTTGGGATGCTGGCTGTCAGTAAGAAACCCATTTGAATGAGTAAAGCACAACTTGTTCGCGGTCATATTTTTAATTCTCAGCAGTGGCAGTCATAGGTTAAGTTAAAAATCTCTAAATGTAAGAAACACCCATCCATCTATTTATCCATCCATCCAGTTTCAGCATAGCGCATAAGGCTGTGGATCACCCAGAATAGGATGTCAGTCCATTGCAGGGATCCCCAAAACAGTAATGATTAATAAGGAGGCCGTGCTGAAAGATGACAGAGAGGCAGGCAAAAGAGCCAAAGTCAACTTTATTGTTTCTCTGCACATGCACAACAAAATGAGAGACTCACCGCTTGCAGTGATGCAACCCGGAATCCATTGAGCGAATCCCATCCCATACTGTCGAGCATCGTATATGTGAATGGGTAGAGATTAAAACGAAAAAAATACCTGTAAGAGGGTGACAGCTATGCTCCCTGTTAGCGATAAAATAAACAGCTTTTAACCTTAATGCGACCTCACACCACTTTGGGCCGATTTCCCGAAACACCCTGGTACACTACACGCTATCCAGTGACCTCTCCTGTCATTATCCATAACAAAGCTCACTGTCAGCCACTCTGCTTTTCACATGGTGCCACAGCAGATATATTTAAATTCCAGACCACCTCAGGGAAACTAATCACATTTATAGAATGAATTAGGGAAATCAGTTCTGTGCGTTGAGTGCAAAGCAGGTTTTCAAGCAGGATCACTAGCTGTATTGCAATGGTTTAGAAAGTGGTATCACTATTGCACCCTTACACTCAAGATGAGTTTCCAGCTCAGTGGGCACATATGTAACTTCAGAGGTGATAAATCATTTTGCATAAATGCATTTGCCAGGCAAAGACATTATGTAATGACCCACAGCGCCAGCAGAAAGAACGGGGAGAATTTGCATAGCCAGAGGGGCGCTAACCGCGGAATCATTCTCGTTACGTCGTCAGGTGGTGGGGATTCAGCACTGCACCGTGCACCTGCATCAAAAGCAGGGCAGTTGTTTCCGAACCCCTTCGACTCAAGCGCGGTTATGAGTTTCACATCATTAATTCACTAAATTTAATAGGATTTACAGAAGTGGAGTCTGTAAAGACCAGGTGCTGTTATATTATAGCTGCAAGCTGGGACTGGTCGGTCTTTCAGTGACATGGACACACGCTGCGAGATATCTGTCCTTCCTCAGAAGGGAGAAGGTCGATCTTTGTCCATCTCGCTGTGTGACGCCCAGACCTGCAAGCTCCATCGCAGGCAGTATCGATGTGAATACATGTGAACCTCCCCCGGGTCTATGCAAAGTTTGACAGAAAGGTTATGACTGTGTGATCCTCTCTTTCATTGTTACAGCAGTGAGAAAGTACAGACCTTGTCCCTCACTGCCCTGGGAGAAAGCTAACCTCTGACTTATTGACAGTTTAGGGTGCTGACGTCGAGAAACACACTGCAGACTGTTTCACGGAGCTAGCTGGAGTGTAAACCTTTCTTATGGGCTGATGGTCAGCTCGTCATCACGTCATGGAGGCAGAGGGACAGGTGACTGCAGGGGTACAAAGGGTGGAGAAAGCATGCTGTGGAGTGTAGGGGGCTGGGGGGTAGCGGTATAGATCGCTGGGGGGACAGTGTGTAGTCAGCAGGTTAGAGTGGCTGTAGTTAGAAGGTTGTTGGTTCAAATCCCAAGGCAGCAGCATGAATTCACAGTTGGGCCCTTAAGCAAAACCTAATTTTTCCAGAGCCTGTCTGACACTGCATTCTGAAAAATATATGTCAATTTGGGTAAAAGTGTCTGCTAACTGAAATGTAAAAAAGGGGTAAGGGGCAGGTTAGCTGAGGGGACTGGAAGAGTGAGAAAAGAACAGTCATGCAATATGCTATAAATGGAAGCAGAAAATCTATAGCCTTTTATGTTCTTGGAACTACAAATTACACAGTTTATTAGCTTTCAGTTGTCAATCGCAGTGGTACTGAAGGATAATGGCCTCTATCCCCACACCGAGTCGGACAAAACAACTGCACAGAGCCATCTGAGGGACAAAGAGCTAAAATTTCCGAAAGCTTTTAACTCATTAAGATTCAGCGAGGGATGTCTAACCTCTCACGGGGACTGTGCTGCCAGGCTGAGAATTTTCAAACAGATATTTATTCATTTAACTGTCATTTAACTGTTAAATTTTAACAGATGCTTCTGTTGAAAGCATCTTAAAAGTTCAGAGTGTGCAGGTGCACTAAATACATTGGAATAAATTAAGGGAGGATCTAAAAAGCAAACAGGCGATGTAGAGTCGTGTGAGCGAAGCAGAGGGGACACGTCAATTGGCATCACCTCTGTAAGGAGTGGGAGAGGAGGATGCCCAGGTGCCAGAGGTGAGGGGTCAAAGGTCACCAAAACAACGGGCAGGTCACAAATCAGCACCCTGCTGGAAGTCTAACCCCGGGTTTTGACAATCGTGCATGAGCATTGCATCCAGAACCCTAACATAGCCCCTTCAGATCTGGGGATCCTTTGCAACACTGCATGTTTGAGCAGCTTCAGTGCAACAGGACTGCAGAGAAAAGCAATCAACTTGAGCTCAGCGAGGGCAAGAGTTTTGTCATGTGCAGACGACACAGGATGGGAAGGAGCAGCGGATTGGATATTTCCTACATTTATTGTCCTCAGAGGAGACCGAGTACAGAGAACATCCACCATGACAAACAGCCTTGGCTCTCACACAGCAGAAGGCAGTAAACCTAGCCTGATACCCATATCAAACACTACTCATATTTTACGTTTAGCATTTAGCACATTAAAACCATTCTTGCCATTTCTGTTGCACTTAATTCCGCTATAAAACTCCAGAATCTATAAATTCTGTCACTAGATGGTATCATTTATACTCAGGGACAGAGAGAAATGTTTGCAGGGTAAGATACAGCGGCAGAAGAGACAGGATAATAGTAACAGTCGAGAGGTGAAGAAGATCCAACTTGGCTCTTAAAAACTGGGAGCTTGAGTAAAAACGGCCGACACTAACAGAGCCGTCATAAACAAATGAGGAGGGCCCGAGAAAATGTCACGTAGTTATGAATGCTGTTTATTACTATTACTAAGCTCACACATATGTTTACAGCTGAACATTCGTGGAATGTTAGAATGAGGTCCAAGGATGAGACAGGATTTACCCGGTGTTGGTTGAGTAAAGACTGCCATAAAAGTTCAGCAAAAAACTCGAGGCCGAAATTCGAGTGCGACCAATAGAAGAGAAGCGTGCAATGAATCAATGAGTTTCACCCTCACGGACGGCATCTCCATCTCTCACCCCACAATAAGCTTTAACATTAAACATCACATGCTAAGGCTATACAAATAAAACCTACAGTAAATTCCAATGTAACACAAATTGTCTTAGAATACAATGTGGTTACCTTTAATCACTGAATAACCTGGATTCTGTTTGAAACCATTGTGGTAGGTCCAGGTAAAAGCCGGACTCACATTATCTGACAAAACTGCTCAAATAAAGGTGTGGAAGGCATGTGAAGGTCACGGCACCAGACAGCCGTTAAGAGAAACTCCCGCAGACAGTTTACATTGCTCAGTTCTTTAAACTAGATCCAGAGTGGAGAAGAAATCAAAACGCAGTTGTTCAAGTTTACAATGGTGAAAATGAGCTAAAAATAAGACTGTTTACTTTTGGCCTTTATAACATTTTAAATTGGGGAACCAACATTTTTGAGGTTACTCTCCTTTGTGAGTCATGCGGCTATTTTGATAACACCGAGAAATAAGTTCCCACCGTTTTAACCCCAGGTTTTACCTGTTCTCCTTCTTTATTGCTCACAGCGACAGGATATGCAGGTGGAGACAGGAATGTCTTTCAGAACTGTTTGGTAGAGCAACATCAGTTCAGATTTGTGCATGATTCCTAAGGTAGTCAAGAGGACTGCATGGCCAGATCACTTAAAATGAACTAGCTAATATTTATGGTTTGTTTTTTGCTGATACTCACAGCTTTAGAGGGATTGACTAAGAGGGGAGACAAAATAACCAGCAGCCACTTCATGAATTTGGTTCTCGAGGTCATCAGAGAAAAGGCCTATCCACCCACACATAAAAACACACCATAAACAATTTGAGGCACTCATTTTCCTAAATACATGCTATTATACTGTGAGAGGGAACCGGAGCACCTAGAGTAAACCTATGCAAACAGGAATACACACACATACACACCCACAGATTAGGTATCTATATCACTGTGGGAATCATACATTTAATTTCTACGACCATGACTCTAATCCCTACCCAGCCCTAAACTTACCCATAAGTAACCAAATAAAATACAAAACATAACGCAGTTCTAGTCAATGTATGTTAAAGACGGAAAAAAATATTGTATCGTTTTCATTGAATATGAGTATTTGATCACTTTTGTTTGTGGATGTTTACCAAAGACTACACGGGGGCTTTCAAATGAAAAGGAAGATTGTTTTTTTGCAAAAGCAAACAAATACTGCGGTACATGCTATTCTGTTGAAGTAAGGAGTAGAAAATTCTCTGATACCATACACGGTGCTACTCTTGATGGCTCACGTTTAAGAGAAACCGGACTGTCTTCTACCAGAAGCTGATGTAAGTAGTCACATTTCATTTGTCTTGCCCTGTCAGGTCATCTGTCACTTATTTTAGCCTAAATAAGCATAACTGAGATTAAAATTAACAACTCCGAAATGCTTGCATTTGTGTTGTTTCCAGTGGCAGCCACTGTAGCAGGTATCCAAAAGGGCCCCCGACCGCGAGACTCCCCAAGACTGATCACCCAAGGAAATCCGCCTGCCTTTCTCTTTATATCTTTCTTTCTCCCTCTCTCAAATCCACATTTTTTCTATTCTGCCATCTCGCATAATGCTTGAGCAGCTGTCACATTTGTCCCTTTTAAACTTTAATATTCCTCATCCCACCTGATTAACAGCTCAAACGGTCCCAAATCATCACTCACACACAGCCTCATTCACCTCTCATTACACACAGCACATAAACACATTGAAAACACACTGGATACACCACAAACACACAAACACTGCACATATGCAGACATCAGATGTTGCATCTGGAAAGCGGGAGAAGATGTGGAATGAACACATAATGGATTTTGAATGACTTTTTCCATCAGGTACCATCAGGTACCATCAGGTACGGGAAAAGTTGTTTTTTTGAACTGCTTCCAAAACTGATTTCTAGAGCATTTGGTGTAATTTAATGTGAAATATGCAAGTTTATAATGTAATTTTATGATTTTTCTAAACCTGTGCTGTAATTTCAGTTATAAACCTCCACTGGATTATACTGCAGATCAATGTACTCCTGGCTGTAAAAACATGACCAACTTACAGGACTATGCTAGATATTTTCAAAAGTTAACTAATATTTTAGTGTTAGGTACTGTACTGTTTATTTACAGTTCCTTACTGGCACTTAAACTTACTGTAAATTTTACAGTTAAATTTTAGCAGTGTGTGGTTCTGCTGGCTAAGCCTCTGTAGCTGTGATTGGAAGGTCGCCAGTGTAAACTGCTTGCGTGACATGAGTTGGGGCATCATCGTTGGAGCCTTGAGTAAAACCTGTAACCCCGACAAATTCCTCCAGGGATGCTGGATAAACGGCTGACCCTGTGAAGGCTGAGTTTCACTGCGCTTACGAACTGCACATTGACAATAATGGAATTCTGTACCTCAGCTCATATACTGCAAAGTCCAGTCTGTTTAGATTTTCATTTCCTTTATATCATCAGAGTATTAATGGAAAAACATTTTTATAAGAAGAAACCTGTAATAAATTGGGAAAGATTATTTTTAAACATTTTCTTTACATAACACAGCATTCATGGTTTATCTCTCATGTTGTGTAATGACATTCACCTGAATATCACAGATTCACTGGGTTTCTGTGTTTTGGCAAACATACAGTGAGATGTAATCATAGGGTTTAGAACAAAGCTGACATATTAAAATCTTCATTATTATTAGTAGTAGTATTAATTTAATAATAATATAATAATAATTAAACATTGGACTTCAAAATTAACAAATTAACATTGATAACTACACACACTTGTTTCACACACAGGAAGTTCCCGTGCTGGAACCGGATGACGTCAGCGTAGGTTACCTGCCACAACCAACTCGTCCATCGAGAGAAGTACGATTGGGTAGCAAGACATACAGCAGTTTTATGCTTTATATTTCGGTGAATACTTTTTTACCCAGGAGTAAAAACTCTTGGAAGTTTAATTGTAAGTATGTAATTCACACAGAGGCATGAATCATTACTTGCTAATTTATGCTTTTAATTCGGAATAAAAGAGAATAGCTGGCTTTAACGCCTCCATGTCAGGGCGTATAGACAGCAAAAGGAGGAATGAATTCCGGAGAGAACTGACGTGTTTTCAATAAAGTTCTAATTCAAGTTTGTTTCTGATGGCAAACTGCCTTTGAATTATACCAGGGCGTGGGTTCCAGGATGCATATAGCTAAGTGTCCTGTCAGCTAAGCCAATTTTTGCTGTTATACACAATTAAATGAACAGATTATAAACGTGCATGATGCCGTGATATGCGGCAACATTATCCCCGGTCAACACAAGTCGCTCACTCAAAAAGCAAATGCGTAAAAGCACACTGCCCCCTATTGGTGGCCCGTTGTTACCAACGTCTTAGCGACCTTTTGGTAGGTCATTTTCAAGAAGTTCGTTATACCGTCTACAACACAATTATGATAAGTTGCCTTCTATTTTAAAGTATTATAAAGACATGTATTATTTACTTGTACCCTGAAAACGTTCGGGAGTTCAGACCTCCTTATGTGACAAGGTCTCAAAACCCATTTTTCCGTGATTCTATATATTTTTACGCATTTTCAAACACATTGATTTGACGGAACCTGATAATAATAATTATTCATAATTCATTTTAAACAATGCCATGTAAATGCGCCATTTCTAAGTTTTTTATTACATTTGCTTGCTTTCTATTAATGTGATAATGCGTTATACTATTGTGTCATTTACTAAATGAAACGTTTTCCCATAATTCCCATTATTCACTTGTTTTGTGCCTTTTACACTACGACATACAGTATGAGGAGCGCCGCCCGAGGTGGTGCTATTTAGCTGTTTAGACAGGGCTGAAGTTGTACCTCAGTTTTTCTAAGGGAAATAATACAATAAGAAATGTTATTTGGAAATAAAAGAGATAATGCACACGATACACAGAGCAAATATAGATACTTTATTTTAGATGGATTTTGAGGATTGTATAGGAAAAATACAATTTTCATTTCCAATAAAATCAAGATCCAAAATATCCAATCTGCCCTGACCAGAGATTCGTTCACAGAAAAAACACCAGCTAAAAAAATGCATGCTTTTATAACTAATAATAGTTTGCGGTCTCCGGATACATTTTAGATACTGACAAATTATACCCACCATGTAATATTTAGCATGCTTATGCAACACCTTACAGAAATCATGACAAAGTTGCCAGAATTTAATGAAACCCTGGTTGACAGTTCATGCTAATAATTTAACGACAGCACAGGACTTGGAACATCGTGAAGACTGTTCATTTATGTTTATCTCTAAATCAACAACGGCTTGGCATTCCTGTGACAGCCAGCCAATGATGTGGGCTTTGACTGACAGAGACGATGACAGGTGTGATATTTCCTGCAATACCGATTCTCTGCCGGCCCTCGAAACGGCAACACGCAGGCAAGGGAAGCAGAATTCAAACACAACTACGAGGATAATCAACCCTGCAGACATTACTTCACGTTTGCTTGGGTGTGATCTAAGCCGCAGTGACAACTAAAAGAGACTCACAGGCACCTTTGCCCGCACACATGCAATCCCCCCACTGGTATGACATACTGAGTTTCCAAAAGCTTATGATGTTCACTGGAGAGACATCGACTCAGGAGAAGGATCTGGTGCCATTTATCACAATGTTCACCAGGATACAACATTCTGCAGACCTGACAGAGGGATGACATGATAATGATGTTTGCAGTCACATCTTTATTCCCATCAACACCTAAGTGCTTCCTGTTTACCTTTCCCTAGGCCTGTCCAAGTGCCTGTTCCATCTCTTCTTCTGTGTTCACAGCGCCCTCACTCTGTCTCATTCTGTCTGCATCTCTAGGAAGCGCAGCGGTAGTTGCAATGGATCTGGGGGTTGATCTGGCAGGTGAGGGCTAGCAGGTGCCTCAGAATCCCCTCCCGGTTGGCACGGTAACTCTTGTTCATGGCCTGGATCTTCTGCCGTGTCTGCTGCTCTACTTCAGAGGACAGGCCACCTTGTGACCCTAAGACCTGAGGGAGAAAGGGGGTGTGTACATCCTGATGGCCATTTTCTAATGCATCCAATAAATAGGGCAGCATGCAATTCAATGGTGAACTCCACACCCACCCACTCCATATCACACACTCAGCATCACTCACGCTTAACATCACTTGAACCTAAGATGACCTCTGACCCTTGACATCTGGCACATTGCCAGATCACTGTCATGCCATACATATATGTATGGATATAATCTTAAATGTGACGACATGTAATAATTTCTGTTCTCTCTTGAATGACAATTTATCCCATAGTGAGTAACCATATGCTATGTAAAAAATAAAAGTTTTATATGACTTGAATGTTTATTGTGTCCTCATTTGTGAACATCTAAAGCTTTTTGTGAACATTAAGGATGTAACACAGCTGATCTTCTCAATGATGAGGCCTCTCCCTCTTACTGTACTCTGTTTCTGGTTGAACTCCCGCTCCCTTTCGCGCCGGTACTGCTCGATCTCAGCCTGCGCCTCCTCCTTCGCTTGCTTCAGCCTCCGGTTCTTCCCTGGGATAGGCAGCAAAGAGCTTTTAGCTCAAGGCTCTTTCAGCCCATGGACCCAAAGCTGCCACCTCACAAGTTTCCTCACACTATTACTGTCCAATAGCAGATTTTAGTCTGGTTTTAGGGCATATGAAGGGCAAAATGAAATAAAAGCCTGTAAAATATTCCATCAAACTTTTCCAGTAGTGGAAGATATATGAATATTGATGTTCTGCAGAAGTTCAAAGTATGTGCAGGCAGCTTTCAGCATAAAACCGACATAAGTAAATCTGGACTTATGCATTAAATGTCTCAAGTACCTAGGGTTTACACAAGCGCTACTGCAGAAATGTAACATAAGTCTGTAAGTAAATTTGCACTTTATCTTTTTCATTTAATTAATATGTGTTCTTTACTACATTTTACTAGTATATTTTTGGCTTGTGTATTTTTCACTGTAAGGCGTCACAGTCCACTTTAGGGTATGAAGGGCAAATGAAAAAAAACATGGGAAGGTAAGTCTGACTTACGTAAGGGTTTGTGGATCTGATTACTTACATCAGTCAAGAAGTGCCTGTATTTCTACAATGAAAATCCATCCATCCATTTTCCATAACTGACTAGGGGTTGAGTTGAGGATGGGACTGATCCCAGAGAGCACAGGGGGTACCCTGGATTCATCACATGGCACACGCTCACACAGATAATTACACAATATAGGCAAATTTAATACCACATGTCTGAGGACTGCTGGACAAAACCATCGTCCCAGGAGAAAAACCGCACAAACACAGAGTGAACATGCAAACTGCACACAAACATACAAATCTCTTAATTCCCTGTATTCTGTGGATGCATTCCCTGTGACGGACTGGCAACACGGCAAGGGTGTCCCACGTGCTGTTATCTGGGAGAGACTAGGTTGAGGATATGAAAAATGGATGGATGGATGGAGCGTTTAACATGTCAATTCTTTTTCACTGACACGTAATTTATACAAATTTTTTCAAAACCCAGTTAACAAGAAGTGCATCTTAATCGGCAGGCTCACGATCCTTGTCTTTGAGTCACGTTCATCTCACCCATCTGCGACAGCTTCACTGCTCATGGTACCGTGACAAACTCCATTCCCATACAGTTACACAACCATGAGCGCCACTGCGGATACGCAGATATCTGACGACGGAATATTTTCGGATGTATTAGATCATTAGCAATTACATTATAAAAGCTATAACTAATATGCATGGGATTTGCATAGGTTGTTTTTTAATATTACGTATCATACTATCCTTGGCGATTTTTACGTGATTCCACGGATGTTTAATTTTGATAATACAATTAAGTAATGCCTGTCATTCATAAATACATGTCTACATTTTATGGTATCTGAATCACCCCTTAATTTGACGACGTAGGTTGTTTTGCATGGCTTTCCAGAACAATCAGCCTTTTTGGTGGTATATAAGCGTAAGATGCGTCACTTACTCTTCCTCGCTTCGGAGACCTTCTCAGCTGCGCGCTTTTCGGCTTGCAGAAGCTGCTGGATGCCTTGGGACTGGCTCGCCATCGTCTTTCTTTGGGTTTTAGAAGCTTCTGGTATCTGCTACAGCCCCCCACAATTTTTACAAATGTCCTATGACGTAATCTGCTCTGCCGTTAGCTACAGTTAGCAGCTCAGCTTTTCGCCCCCAAGTAAATGGCCGCGTCTCTCCCATACAATCTAACAAGTGCATCAGAGCCACACGAACGCAACAAGTAGAAGTGACTATAAACATTTCATCTCCATCTTCATGTCTAAATAGCAAATAATCTTTGTATTATGTATTTGTTTAGAAATCATTGTCAGTATGAACTATGGATGCGACTGCATTTGTGTTTTAAGAATGCAATCATTCAAAATGTAGCCTATAGTTTGGAAATTATACGTTGTACTGTATGTTTTTTGTTGTAATATTGTCCTCCACACTAGGTAACCCAAAAACGTAAAGGTGGATTACGTGTTAGGTTGGAGAGTAGCATTTTAAAATGTAATATAGTTTTACTAGGGAAATACTGTTGTCCCATTCTGGCTGCTGCCTGTCCTGTACTTTGTGGGTGGATGGATGGAAAGATGGATATTGGGCAGGTCCCCAGCCAGTTCACATAAATTAGGAGACCAAAGTGTGGCTTCAGCATGATTTAAAAAGGTGTTTTTGAAACATTAAATAACAAGCCTGAACCAAATTTTCACAATAAATTCCCAATTCTTAAGTTTATGGAATAATCTGACAAAAGTGCCCAAATCACATTTCAAATGTATTGAATTTATTAATTTATTAATTCATTTATTTAAATCTCCAGGATTCTACCACCTGAAAAATATAAACTTCCGCTTATTCACAAAAAAAAGAAAGGAATTGCCATCAACTGCATCAGAAAGAAATGTTTTCCATAAAATCAAAGTAATAATTATAATAGTCATTAGAATAATCATAACATTCATCATTATTGTCATCATCAGAATACCAACATTCATATAAAATCTATGTAGAGCGGCAATGCACACGTTAATAATCACTCTTTCTGTCGATATATACAATGTCTCCAAATGTCTGTCCACTTAAACCTCAATATAGCAACTGGGGCGTGGGAGTTTATGGCTTATCAAGGGGCCTAAATAAGGAAAGAACGAGTGAGTCAAGGAATTGTGGGTAAGGACGGGGCCTTTCACATAGGCAGGGTTTACGGGGATAAGCCGCCCACAGAGAATAAATGGACTGTATACAGAAAAGGGTGATCGGATTATAGATAGAGAGT
The DNA here is from genome assembly GCA_026781065.1 of Mormyrops boulengeri. Classification (NCBI taxonomy): domain Eukaryota; kingdom Metazoa; phylum Chordata; class Actinopteri; order Osteoglossiformes; family Mormyridae; genus Mormyrops; species Mormyrops boulengeri. The sequence goes on along the minus strand of JAODLD010000052.1, from coordinate 11,512,243 downwards.
CACCAAGTGGGACATTTTAAATAAAAATACATTCAGCTGTCACCTTAAGTGAGAAGCGATTCTGCCTCTATTGATCTCGGGAGTTCTTGAGCCGCCTGGCCACTCCCAAGAGATTCATGGGAGTCGTCGAAGAGACCTTTACCTTATGAAATGCGGAGTGAGAGGAGTCGGCAGCATTAGTTAAAGAGGACAGTGTTTGGGATTTTAAGATGAGCACCTCACACAATTTAAAGTACAGCCCAACCAAAAGTAGAAAGCAAGAGAAAGAAATTCTAAACCAACAAGTATGTGCATGTATTTCTGTACTCATTGTGTTAGGTACTCATTGTGTTAGGTACTCATTGTGTTAGGTGGGCGGTATATGCTCTGTATATGTGCTTTAAGGTACATACTTATACTTGTTTCTTAAAAATAAAGAGGAATCAATAAAAGTAATGAAGATGTCATATAAAGACGTGTTCCACTCTATATATACAGAAATTGCCTGGTCACACCAAAACACCTCAAAATGATTCAGCTGGTTTGAAAAAGCAAGAGAAAGATTGACAAAGTAAGTGAATGTCTATGTATCAGATGTGTAGGTACATGTGGATGTTTCTGAAAGTCGAGAGACGATGTGCATAAAGCAGAGATATAGCTTAGATTTGCCAGTACAATCAAGTATGTTTTCTGTGTGTGTGTGTGTGTGTGCATTCTATCTATCTGAGTGTGTCAGGGTCTGCAGATGTTTGTATATGTTTCTGTATCTGCATGAGAAAATTTACACTCTTGTGCAATTAACACCTCTATTTGTGTTTCTCCAAGGTGCTCCTGGTCCTCTGTGTTGTCCTGTGAACCTCCCTTTCTTCCAGTGTCCCTGCCATGTAAAGGTGTCAGTTTCATCCTGTGTTTCGGAAACACACATCACATCGGACCATACACACACGCGCACACACACAAACTTAGAGATGAAAACAGAAATCACCACACACCCCTGTATGTACAGCCTATAGACACACACCTATACACAAACAACCCATGTATAAACAGCCACACCATAAAATATACAGTCACATTCTGTATATACACACACATTCACTCAGACATACAGCCAGCCAGCTCTCCGCCTCTTACGTTCACATCTTGTCATCTGATTAACCAAAGAGGATGAGGAGCAGCAGGAATGTCCAGCCCACTGGTCAGGAGTCCAGGCAGAGCCATGAAACATTAAAGAAACAGAACCTAGAGACCCTGGGTTCTACTCTTAGCATATCACTGAAAGTCAACCAGGCAGCCATTCAGCTGGGCGTTCCTTCTTGAGAAGTAAAAGAACCATGAGAAAAAGGTGAAGGAAAAGATCAACCAATAGTCACCCAGAGGGGTTAAGGGTCAACCAAAGGAGAATTCTCATCCATGTGGCGTCTTTGTTTGTCAGTGAATGCAGAGCTCCACGGCGACGCATTCCTGCGTCCATCAGGTCACATGGACCAAGAAAAGGGAGAGGGCCATGAGCCACAGCAACGTCCAATTCGTTGAGGAGGGGGGAGCAGGTAAAACAACCTTTGATTTAAATTCTAGGGTGGTGAACATAGGAATTGTCACTGTGGATTGTCAGTAAAGAAGTTCTTGAATGAATTAAAAAAAAATTATAACATTTAAACATTTTTGATATCACTGGATCTCCTTATTGTTGTGTTTACAACAAGAATAATACAGTACTTGAGAAGTCCAAATATTTTTGTCCTAGTAATACACAACATCACAAAGATAATAAACAAAGAAAATGGCAATATCCATTTTTTTCCAGCTTCCAGTCGTCATTAATGCCAGACTTTTAAATGCAACATTTCTTTTTTGGTTGTGCATGCTAAGTGTTTTTTTTTTCTCAGGCAAAAGAAGAGGGAGATAAAAAAGCAAATATAGATAAGAAGTGCATGGAGGTAAGAGACAGGTCAGCTGGAAGATGCGTAAGGAAATGTAGGAAGAGACTGAGTGACAAACAGAATCTAAGAATAATAACAGAGAAATACAAGCAATTTAGAAGCAGGAATATGATTAGGAAAATGTAAAAGCTTTTGTTGTGAGAGAAGGAATGGTGTGATATTGTAAAGAAAAATACAGGGAAAAAACTCTTACCACCAGTGTCTCTGACATGCTCCCTTTCAGTATTTCATTTTCTAATATTTTCTCAATTAAACAACTGTCCTGAAATGCTTAATAAGCCGTTCAACGCGTTGGCAGTTGAAGAGGTTGTTCTTCTCATGCTCAATGCGACTTTGCACCATGTAGCCTTTGGATCGTCGCAACATGTCTTTGGAACTAAGCATCCAGCCAAGAAACACATGGAAAAAAAGTGTCTTTCAAGCTAGCCAATCACAGAAAGCCTACTTAGTGAGGGACTCCCCTTCGCTTTGATCCACCCAGTGGCATAGCTTCCTGACAGATAATTTGCAAATCTGCAGTATCCAGTGTGCTGAATGGAAGGGACCAGTGTTGATCCCTTGCTGTATTTTCCCTTTCTGTCATTCAATCAGATCACCCAAGAGGGTTCCTGGATTAAGGTCAGGCCAATCAGAGGTCTGCCCATATTGCATCAGCCATTCAGGTTCCAGAGTGAGTTCCATGACGCTGTGTGATTGGCTGGGAGAAAAAAAAGGGAGACAGAGAGAAAAGGAGGGGGGAGGTGTTTGATGAAGAGGTGTCCAATCAAGGCTACGTATCCTCTGATGGGAGAACCGACTGTTTAATAGCAGGAAATCAGTGTGTGTGTGTTCAGTGAGGACTAGTGTCTTTGTCTGTTTGTGTTTAGCTCTGAGGCGATTGATTATTTACCTGAGTCTCTCAATTATTCGTCTTTGAGGTATATTTATAGTAATTATTTTACCACTAACCCTGTAAGTCCATGTACATGCAAATTACTAAGCAGAAAAAAAGACTCGATCATCTCTGCATAAATACTGCATGGAAAATATGTAACAATTAACTGTTTGGAATACGCCACGAAATATTGTGCTGATGATCGGATTCTGATTAACCAATATGCCAATAACATGGGACCATCACTGTCATAAATTTATCAACAAAAGATCATTTAAATGGAGAGCTTGCTACTGTGAGTCCATGATTCTAATAGCAGTATCTCATCTTGCACTGTGACGTGTGTGACTGTTGGATTATGCCTCTTGGTTCAGGTTATTTGCCAGGGGAACCATGGGACCAAAGACAAGCGGGAAGTGAGCGTTCACTCTTGCTGTCTGCAAATATCAAAATCTTTTTTGCCATTAAGGAAATATTACCATTATGAATATTTATGCAATCCCAGTTCTGAAAATACCAAGAAGGTACAGGGGCCCAGTTGGTCAAATCCCAAATTTCGATTTTCACCCAGGCTAACACAGGAGCTGCTGTTCCCTCACCCAAAGCACATCTTGGACAGGGATGGCTACAAGACCTACCAGTAATCATAGAAGAGCAGTGCATCTCAATCAAGCAAGATGATACTAAATTCTTTCAAGACATATAGTGGAAGCCAATTCCGAATGTTGCCCTGAAGCTCCGTTGGAAGATTTCACAAAGTTGTGCTGTGCTACTGTACATGACCTTATTTAACATTATTTATTGCTTAGCAGATACTACCCAATACAACTTACATAGCTGAGAACTTTAGCCAATTACAGATGGGTATTTAATAAAGCGATTTAACTTAATTACATTTCTAAATACAAGCACAGGAGCTCTTCAAGTCTTGGGATTTGAACCCAAATCCTTCTGGTAATAATTCCAATTTGTTTACAAAAGCACTGTTTGCACATGCTCTAAAACCTCAATTTAAACACACATCTGTTTTACTACCCAAAGAACTATAGTAAACCAAGGAGCAAACTATGCAAGCACTTTGAGTCTGAGAAAAGGAAATCAGTACTTCTTTTTGCTCAAATCTTTACTTCTTCATCTTATTGTTATATAAAGTAAAGGATAATATATTGCTCTTCATAACCAGGTGGGATATTTCATCACATAAGAATATACAAAGCAAAAGCTGCCACTTTAGCGATCATATCTTCAACTACAGTTTGGACTCTGGTGCCGCACACAAAATTATATGCTTGGGTTTGGGATTTCCAGCTTACAAACAGCACAGACAAGAAAACATATGCAGAGCGTGGAAACTTATAACACCTGCCAAATATATCAAAATATGCACTTAAATATAGAAATATTCATAAATGCAAAAAGTCTGAGAAGCATATAACTATAATTCTACATGCTACCAGGTTTAACCTCAGTTTTAATTGCTTTTATTATATATATCACAATGGACAAGGCTATGAGACACATAATTAACCATTCCGCCTCTGAAAAGGAAGGTATTTAATCATCTTATAGTCATTCTATATTGCAAACTTGTGGCCCATTATGCACAAAATATGTTTAGTATATCTATAAAAATTATCTATAAAAAGTATAATGATATTGAAGATGGTCTTATCTAACCACACCGCTGTGCTGTTGGAATAATTCGCAGCACAACCTCGTCATCTTATTGCTTTAGTATTTAACCTAATGTTACATTATGTTTTGAAATTTGAACAAACAACGACTCTCTCGCGACAGAACAGCCATGCTACCGATACAGCTAAATATGCTAAAATGTATCATGATATTATTAGTGTATCTTATAGCCTAAATAACACAGTTCTTCTTAGATTCCATATAAGGTACATTGTCACGGTTTAGCCTAAAGCTGTATTCCATATTTATTAACCACTTCACTATCTGGATAAGTCGAAGGTAAACTAAAACATTACTGCACACCAATCTCTGCTATTGTTCTTTTCACCCACTCATATTGCTTCTTCCAATTTGGGACCATCTCTGAATCCATTATATATCAGTCACATTTATTTTGTGCAATCAAATAATTCAATCTGGCAAAAATATTTCTGCAGTTATAAATATTATTGCCGGACGCACACAAAATGCATTATTTTCATTGCATGATACTGGCATCAGAGAGATTAATCCTTTTTCCTATTGGGCAGTAATGACAGCATCCATGCCACATTTGTAAACATCACCATTAGGCATCAATGAAAAACATGGAGCCATCAGACTTGCAAATATCTGAAAAGTGTTTATATTTCCTAATGACCTGAGGTGACCTTTCTGGATGGCAAGTTCTTCTACATTCAGAGGCCAATATTAAACTAATAATGGGTATTTTTACCCACAAAGCCCCACCAGCCACTGCTCCCCTAAGCACAGACAACAATATGAGAGACTACTGCATGTACCATTGTCCAAAAGAACAAAATGTGATTATGATGATAAATAGCCTAACAATTTTGCACAAACTTTGCACAAGATTTGATATTTAAATATATTTATATAATTTAAATATTTATATTGGCTTTACTGAGACTGAATTTTACCCTAAGGATTTAAGACCAGATTAAGAAAAAGGGCATCACAGTAGGAAGGAGAGCAATTGATTGATTGATTAATTAATTAATTACTCAATCAATCAAGCAATCAATGGTATTTATTTGTTGTTTAATAATCAATTAAACAATAATTATGATATTATTATTATTATTATTACAACAATTACAAAATCCTCCTTTGGTTTCTGAGATTTCTCTTCCCTGCATCCATTGGACCATCCGCATGCGAAAGGATCTCTAATCAAAGATTCATAAGCAATCAAAACTCTTATATTTGGATATATCTGCTTCAAGTACTTGATTCTTCACGGTTGGTTAGTGTGCAATGCGAGGCATCCACAACACTTCCTGTAAATGTGACTGTTTCCTGTGCTAAGAGTAAACAACAGGAAAGAAGTGCCAGAAGGGAGCCAACACACTCATGAAAGACCTAAGGAGGTGCTTACATGGCTCCCAGCAAAAATTAAGCTTGCAACTTTATCCTCACCCAAACCGTGTTGGATACCACAGAATGTCACTAAAATCTTCCAGGACTACTCATCCACTAAAGAGCACACCAACAGCGCAATGTGAAAAAAAGACTCCTTCTTCCAGCTGCACAACAATGCACAGCTTCACCCTTAATCTTGCCCAGGTGGATACAGAAAAGTTAAGTCAACTCACCCTTCTGCATTCTCCTTACACTGTACTGCAGTGGCTTCCCAGCTGAGTGGGTGGAGAGCTAACAGCAGTGAGGAGGGAGCCCCAACAGCAGTGACGGTGGAGTGCTAACAGCCGTGAGGAGGGAGAGCTAACTGCAGTGAGAGTGGAGCGCTAACAGCGGTGAAGAGGGAGTGCTAACAGCTGTGAGGAGGGAGTGCTAAAAGCAGTGAAAAGGGAGTGCTAACAGCAGTGAAGAGGGAGTGCTAACAGCAGTGAAGAGGGAGTGCTAACAGCGGTGGGGTGGGAACACTAACAGCTGTGAGGATGGAGCGCTGACAGCAGTGAGGGTGGAGCGTTAACAGCACTGAGGATGGAGAGCTAACTGCAGTAAAGAGGGAGAACTAATAGCCGTGATGAGGGAGCAGTAATAGCAGTGAGTAGAGAGCACTAACAGCTGTGAGGATGGAGAGCTATCAGCGGTGAGGGTGGAGCGTTAACAGCAGTGAGGATGGAGAGCTAACAGCAGTGAAGAGGGAGTACTAACAGCCATGAGGAGGGAGCGCTAAAAGCTGTGAGGAGGGAGCGCTAAGAGCAGTGAGGAGGGAGTGCTAACAGCCATGAGGAGGGAGCGCTAAAAGCTGTGAGGAGGGAGCGCTAAGAGCAGTGAGGAGGGAGTGCTAACAGCTGTGAGGGTGGAGCACTAACAGCAGTGAGGATGGAGAGCTAACAACGAGGAGCCTGCCCAGGAAAAGCCTCAGCCGTCATATTACTCGTGCCCTCAGATTCTTACTTTAACCCTTAGCACCAGCCTTCCTGAGAGATCTACATCACTTTGACTGTACTCACTGCTTTAGGAACAGCATGCCAAGAAACTGTAAGTGGATATATATTGTGCATTTCTTGGAAGAAAACCAGCTAGTTGTTCCTTAATAAATTATAGTGCACATAGGTTAATAATATTTTTAGTTATGGGGTATGCTGGCCTACTATAGTAGATGCACTGTGCACTGAATGATGTCTTCAAACTATTAATAATATTATTATTGTATTATTAGGTGTGTTTTTTCAGGACAGACAGAATATGGCACATAGTCATAATGGAAACTTCTTTCATTGAGAAACCAACACGGTGCAGATGAAGGCAACTAGGACAACGAAAATGCAGAGCTTATTTCGCATTTAGTCAGCAGTGATACATGGGATCCCACAATGCCTTTTTTACAAATGAATAAAGTAAATGTGAATTATTTAAATGACATTGTCACGCTCTCGTACTTGCATAATACTACGTGCAGACTTCCAAAACTGAAAGGAGAAATTAAATAAGTTAATGATCATATTAATTTAGCATCCTTTATGGAGATGGAAATACATAGAGCAGTACAACTTAGTTAAGATGTCTGTCATTCTTTGTTGTGTATTTTTTGCTGCACTGGGGATGCCATCACACATGCTGCAGGGACAGGCTACCTGACAGGGCAGGTGTGTGTCCCATGAACAATGACTTTCACCTTCCAGTTTTACTGTGTGAGCCTCACTTGTTCCAGTTTCATAACAAAAAAGGCAACTTGTCTCATCACTGCCGGCTACACTGAAGTCGAAACTGAAAACAGGTCATTCTGTACTCACACCTAAATGCGGCCTCCTGATCCCATACATTCAATAAAAAAAAAAAATCAATATATAGGGAATCTTCAGAAAATGTGGTTATTTTTTGGAGTCAAGGCCGGGTGTGGGGTCACTAGCAAAATATATTTGTGTGTATTAGTACCACAGCATAAGTGCATACAAAATTATGCAACAAAAACATGCGTATATCTCCACACAGGTAGATACATGCTGATTATGTGGAAAAATATACCATCGCCTGATGGGTATTAAGATGCCGTCAAAGACCACAGATAGTCACAGCTTGGGATCATGTATTTAACCAAACTGTGTGGATTTCCTCCCGGTAATATCCTTTCTTGGTTCCTCCAATGGCTATACTGGGTAGTAAAGCACTGTGGGAATTCAGGCCACCCATGCGAGGTCCCAGGAAATTTTGGTTAGAGAATTATTAAAGCAGCATTCTCACATGGTGAGAATCAACCGCGAGCCCTTCTCCCATCTCCCACAGGTAAGTGTGCACACATGTGGACATACACACAAGGACAACACACAAGCATAAAAAAAAGTTACACAGGCAATGGCGATGCACTTAAAAAGCAGCCCTGGAGATAAAGACACCGTGTGAAGTACCGCAGAGGGACAGATTTGCTTTGCACTTAACAGTAGTACTTTACGTATCAACGATTCATCCCGCAGTGGTTCTGAGATTGAGAAGAGAAAACTTTGCCACAGTCCAGTCCAGTTATGCAATGTCCGGTCCAGATTCATTATTAAAGAGTACAGAGCATTGTGAATTCTCTCAAATTCACACCATTGAACCAAAATCCTACACAAGCTGTACAATTCATCTAGAGACTGCTTAGCACTCAAAAAGGCTTCTCATTTGCTATTAATCTTATTGGAATAGCAACAATACGGCTTGCTCTTTTAAAACCCTGTTAGAAAATACTGAAAGGCACTGAGAAAGCCAAATCATGTGATTATTTCTCCCCCAATTATATATTCTGATACCAAATCCAATTTAGGATATAAAACTGTCTGCAGTGTGAAAAGGTCACAGCCTAAAGGAGGTTTTTTCCCCCATCTCACTTCATTGGCTAGTCACCTGCTCATTGACCTAATCACCTCAAGGGACTCATGAGAGAATCCCATGAAATCCTTTGAGGAGCTCCACAGAAGGGTCCATTGTCCTGTGTCCTTTATCTTAGACATTGACAAAAGCTTGCATGACCTTCAAAACAAAAACTGTTGAGAACAGGTCATTGGAAAAGCCCTTTTCAGATATGGGTGTATACTGTGTGTAAAGTGTGTCTCCCCCCTAGTTCTCCCTTCTCTCTGCCTTTGACACTAAAAGTGGGCAAAAAATGTTAAATTCTGTCTCTATAACAAAAAAGCGAGAGAGACTGCATCAAGGCAAGGGAAAGCTTGTTGATTATTTGAGTCCTCTTTTCAATTTGGTTCAGGCTGCTATTGACCTGCTCCCCCTTCTTCTATGCCCGGTCCAGATGTTGCCGTTGCTGTGGTCCCGGTTACCGTGGTAGCGGTCACTGGGGAGGATGCTCGGTTGCCGCAGAGCTCTCCGTTCTGGCTGAAGTGCAGGCGAGGAGGGGGGAGGGGAGGAACGACTCCGTTCCAGGGGAAGCTGGAAGAGGAGACGCCCGAGGAGGAGACTCCAGTGCCAGACGTGATGGTCATCCCTCCTCCACCTCCTCCTCCTCCTCCTCTTTCAGAGATCACACCGGGGTCTGCTGAACCCAAGGCGGAAAACTGGCCTTCCTAGCAAGACAGAGAGAGAAGGAGGAAGGGAGGACAGAGGACAGGGTCGGAGGGGTGGATGAAGAGAATAAAGGAGCAAATGGAGAGGAAGGATTGGAATAAAGGGAAGTGGGTGAAAGGGCAGAGGAAAAACAAGGAAAATAAGGGATAGAAAGAGTAGTTCAGAAAGAGGAAAATGGGTTACAAAGCAGAAATTTGACCACACGAATGTAAGAAAGAACAGAGGAAGAAAAGGGTAGACAGAGAAAGAGAAAAGGATGGGGTGGGGTTAAAATCTGGGGTTGACAAACAGACCTATGACTCAGCTGATCAGTGAATCCTCTTATCCTCATTATGCTGCTAAGTGTTAGCCATGAATGTCAAGACAGGTCAAGATGAGTCCACAAGGTTGCAAAGGCTCATGAGTATCAAATAGTGCCATAATCGGTAGGTTTCTTACCAATGATTTTCATTATACTGTCAGATATGATGAGTCCATCGGTAGGATGATTATACCTCATCACTGACACAGTAGTAAATTAATAGCCTTATTGTTTTCGGGGTGGCTGTGTTGTCATGTCAATCAAGGTAAGGAACCTTGTTCAACTGGTTTTTATTTTATTTTTAAGTAACAGTATAAACATTGCCAAATACCCACATGTATTTTTGCCCAATAGGTGATTAGTATTAATATTAATGATTAATAATTAAGGCCCAAATAATTATATTTTATGCAACAAATGAATAACATATCTTTAAACTTTTAAGTTCCTCGCAATGGTGAAGTGAACATATTTGAGAATGAAGTGATGCTTAATCACAACACCATCTAATTAAATGGATTCAGCTATTACATAATGATAAGTGGGAAAATTATCTGTTGCTCCTATGTATGTGGTGACATGGTATTTTACACTGAAATGTTGCAATATGATAACATCGCATGGTACCTGACATTCTGATTATGTCTGAGTGAGACTCTTGCTTTTATCAAATCAAAACAGTCTTACCCACCAATCAGAAACTCCAGAACTAAAGCTACACATTATGTATGACTTTGATTAAAAGGTGTTCCAGATTTGAAGCTTGCCAGAACGCAGTCATTTCTGATTTGTGGATATGTAAAAGTTTTGATTTGCTCCTCTCAGCTATCCTTACCTACATTGGCGCAGAGAACCATCATTGCCAATATACCAGTCTGATTTCAGTTAAATTAACTAATTGTATAAGTCGTCCTGTCCAGTCCAGTTCAGTGAAGTCTTCAATGAAGCAATAAGAAAGAAAACAGTTCATTCAGTTCAAAGTCATGTTTTAGATCTAATTATTACATAACCCCCCCCCCCTCCAAGTGCTGCAACAAGTATATATTGAAGAATTAATGTGTAATACTTGACAATTGTGAATATAATAAGGTTTGGTGCTTAAATGACAGCTTATTCTCTTTTTACAGTACCAATAAACAAATCAAATGCTTTACTCTGAAATAAGAAATTCCAACCATTTTTTAAATTCAGTGCCATTTTCAGAAAAGGTAATATACCAATAACTACCAGAAATATCACCAATCTTATGCTCCACCACCAAGAAAAACATTGGCATTTTAAAACGATATTCAGCAGGGAGATTGGTTAACAAAGTTGAAAGTTTAAAATGTTAATGCAAATTCATATTCCAGACACAATATTCCCAGTGTGTTTTATGATGTTAGAGCAATGTGAGGTGAACTGATTTCAGCAGACCTTTTCTCTTCTCACTCAGAACCTTGTCAATTACACCAATTACAATTACAAATTACACACACAAATGCCCTTTCACACTTGGCTTTTATCCCTTACACTGATATCAGGAAAAAGGAGAGAAGTAAAAAGTAAAATATTAATTAAATATTACCCTTTAACAAACTGAGATAAAGCAGACACAGACGTAACACATCAATAAAATATATATTGACTAAAATTGACAGAATATCTTATCCGTATCTAACAGTACCACAAAGACTTACTGACATATTGAAAAAGAAATGGATTTCAGTTCTTGGACCTTTGGTCTTTTATTTCAAGCTGCAACAGACAAAATACGTTTTTAAGCAAAACTAACACTACTTGTTGCTTATATTGAAACTTAAGGCAAAAGCACAACTCTAAACACTCTAAACAGCTGATGGACTTTGTCTGTCTGAAACTGTAAAATAGCTCTGCTACGTTGACATCTACCATATTGTTTGACTCCCCTGCCACCAACAAGGAGATCATATCCACAAGCTCCCAGTTCCACAAGTAAAAGAGATTCTATCCATCACTCTAGGTTCCAGAAGACAGAGTCTACTTAATGGCTTTCCTTTGCTTTTCTCAGAGGGTTACAGTGTGTGCATAAGCAATCAATCCAGCTAACTATTGCTTGACAATATGAGTTTACCATTTACCCCACTATCGAGGTAGGTATCTCTTTAAAGGTGGGGAACACACTGTGCGCACACACTGATGCCCTCTAAAAAAACGTGAATAAGATACACCAGAGGTAGAGTTAAGTACCATATCAACATGAAATTAAATGAAGCAGGATTGCAGTGTGGGATGCCAGTGTCAGTGCAGTTAGTAACAGAGACAGACAAACATTCAGAGAGACATACACCGGTTATCACCCATCCACCTCAGTCTCACTCTTGTTATTGACCTTCAATGTTCTCTTAGTTCTGCCCAGATTCCAGGTTTGAATTTGGCTGTAAGCGAATTCAGGGCATCTTACAAACACACAGTCTGTCTCATAGATCAGCAGCCCTCGTTATCTTGGGAGAGTGAAGGTGGCGATTATGCCTGCTAGAGAGCATGATGACCCCCTCCTGAAAAAACACCTGGTTGAAACAGTCATAAGAAACCAGAGGTCACCAGACACACCGAGGGACCTGAAGAGTCGCTTGGCCAAAATCAGTCCGCTAACTTACCGCTTAGCATAATCGGCACACAGGTAACAAACTCCTAATCACATTGACAATGCTGACATCAGTCACAGCAACCACTGACAGAAGGACGCACAGACACACACTGAATGTACCCCGGCACGATGGGGAGAAGGGTTGTGTTTCAGATAAGGAGATTTCCCATAATTCCAACAATGATCTCTAGAAAAGGGGTGTGTCAGCAGAATCCAGGAGGGCAAAACATGCCTAATTAAATGCCTGGATTTTTTTGATAATGGCTTCCTCATTAATTAAATCAACTTTCAGCAAGGAAACTTTGAGAATCGCGTCTCTTCTACAGTCTAAAATTGGTTTAGCGAAACATTAAAGAAAGGGCTAATGATGAACACGGTTAAAAAAGATAATTCCTTGTTTATTGCTTCTGTATCCTCTATTCATTTATTTTGCAGTGGTATATAGGAACAGATGATTAAAAAAAATATATATTAATATTTTAACAATACGAATTGTAACCTTATTTATGTTGGATATCTTTATCAGAAATAACATCTGTGATGTACAAACCATTTGGTTCAGTGTTAATTAATATTATGATTAATGATTTAGTCTGGAAAACAAGACACTTGAATTAATGTAAATCATGGCATCATCATGAGGTAATGGTTTAGAGTCTGGTCATGCCCTGTAATTATTTGACACTAATCCAGGATGATTAAGTACTTTTATGCACTGAAACACATTTTGCAGCCTACTGGGGTTTAAAACAAGATAAACAGTATCTTGTTAAAAAAATCTTCTTGTCCATTGCGGAATTTAAGCATACAAGTCTATGTCCATTTCCAAGCTCAAACTGCTGAGATACTGCAGTGCTAGAAGGTTTTAGTAATTAAAATCAGTACGGCCCATTTGAAAGTGACTCAGTAAACTGACTGCAATCATTGTACATTTTAACATATTACAAGATAAGAAATGGTGAATTTATGATTTGCAGATAAACGTGTATAACTTGTGTTTATATACCACGTGTTTATATACCATATATATACAGTATGAGGCTCACACCTTTCATTTGATGCGACAAATTCTAATAATTGTTTAAACATTCACGATTTAAGATTAGCTAAAGCACAATTCGTCTAAAATAACATAGTTTTCAGACTATTGCAAAATCATAAGTAGTTTATATTTTATAAGATATAAAGATATATAAGATATATCTAGCTAAGATCATGTTGTTAGCTGGTTGGTACACTGCAGGGGAGTTTGCATAGACCTTAAATGTGTGGTAATTGTGTGTATCGTTATGTGTATCTGTCTCTCAGTGTCAGAGAGAATGGGGAACTGGTTTTGTTTATCTACACAGTGTCAACTTAATAACTGTCTGTGAGTCTGACAGTTGTTTTTTCGTATATTTTATAGCTGAACACCTATCGTTCTCTCTCTCAGTACATGTGTGTGGTCTGTCACCATTGTTCAGATCTGTGAGCGATTCACCCCTATGCATATGTCCTTGTGTGCATATGTTTGTGTTTGAATGAACATGTGCAAAACTGCGTCTAATTACACAGCATAGTCATTGTTTGTGTCCTGAAAATGAATGTAGTTCATTTCACTGTATTTTCATACTAAAATTTTCCAAAGCCACCAAAACAAAAAACAGAGGGATACTGGAGTAAAACACTGGTACACATGGAGAGAATTTAAACAATGTTTCCCCTAAAGAATGGACTTAAATCATCAAGCATCAATATTTGAGATAGATCAGAGTGATATTCAAGTGCATTCATTTCAAATATGGTACTAGCATGTTGGATACCCGACACTGGTTGACTGCAGTTAGCCATTGTGGAACATCATGGGAATTCTCCATATCCATCTGTCTGTCTGTGTGTGCGCTTACTTCTGCACACATCTGTCCAGAGCACATTCTGTCAGTGTTCTTTGTTGTGTGGATATAATTGAGATTTATGTAAGAGTTTTGTCCAATATGGCACAATATCACACAAATTTGAAAGCTTCTCACTAATTTCACTTTAATATTTTCTCAGTGAGTATGTTATGTTCATTCAGTATGATGCATTCTTTAAATATTTAGTTTCGGAAACCCATGGTTTTGGTTAAAGGGAATGTAATGTGATCCATTAATCTCACAGTGCTCTAAGTGCATTAGTCTGTCTCTGAATATGTCTGTGGTTGCATCCTTGGGTGGGTCCTGTGCGCGAGCAGGAGTCAGTGGAGCGCGCTACGCGGACAGAGATGTGGCTGTGCGTTGCGACATAGCAGCATGGACATATCGAGCCTGTGTGTTATGGGAGGGTGCAAGGTGCAGACTGATTGGTAGATTACCTTTGCACGCGGTGGGGGACGGGAGCAAGACGGGGCTGCACTAGGATGGACTGCCGCCTCCCCTAAGAGAAATCACCGTATCTCATAAACATAGAGTGAGGAGAGACAGAGAATGGCTGCGGTGGAGGCGGTGGTGAATGTGGTTGGGGGGGAGGGGTTGGGGGGGTGCATGTCTAGGAAAGGACACAGCAGGGAGTATGGAGATGATGGAGAGAAACTCTCAAGTGAACCTTCACAGAGCCCTTCGCAGAAACCCCCACTCCTCACACTCACACAAACATAACACACAGAACAAACACGTTCGACAGCATAGCCTGGTCTGAATGGAAACACGACTCACACACGAATTGTGCCAAGGCACTGCAATTAAACCTGACATACTGAAATAGGCCAATGAAAACAATAGAGGTGGGTCACATGACATGCTGACGTGCAGCTGTTGCAAGATGTCACTTATTGTCATTTTCTGGCTTGTTTTCTGTTAGGGGTTATGGTGAAGGGACGTTCCCACCATTAACCAAGAAACACTCACAGAAAGTCGTGCAAAGAGGAAGGAAAGGGAAAAGCTGAACAAAATGAAAGGAAACAATTGAGGAGCACAGAGCACATCAAAACGGACAAAGGAACTAGCAACAAAATGCCTACATTTATTTCAAACGAGGTAAGCAATAAATCCAAGAGCATGCATGTAATTAAAACGCAAATTTCCACACAGCACCCAGAACAGATGTATTAATGGTACTGTAGTCAGGTGCACTTACATCCACGCAGGGAAAACACAACAAAAACATACAGAGAAAATGATCAAATACAGCAACAGAGTAGGTTATCCCCAGACACTTTTGTGTCACAAGTACTAATAATACAAAATGGTCATCTATAAATAACACCGCTAGTGACAAAGTAAAGGCATATCTAATAAAACGTGCGGGCGTGTGTTTTTAAGAAAAATTTGCCACTTTCATTTTATATAACCATCAAAATGAAACAGTAAATTTTGTGATGCCTAAGGTAAACTTTACTGCTGTAGTAACAGTGAAATGTCTTAACAAAGCAGGGCATGTGACTGTTTGACCATAAAGTCACGGTTACACTCTACGCTTTATCGAATGCTTCGTCTGCAATTACATTTGTCAATTGATTTTCCGAGAACTTTGTTTGTCACGTTCTGATAGCTTGACATCTTGCTTTTTCATTGATCCTGTTAATCAAATTCTCATACACATGATACAAACATATCAGGTTTATTTTCTTTTTTAAATCTATCAGATTCAGATTCAAATCTACCTTGGCTATATTGTGCCGCTCACTTGCATCCTATGTAACATTTTAACCTTGTCGTACTGTACAGCTGTTGCACAAATTTATTCCTTCAGAAACCACGCGTACTAAAAACATTTAACTTAATTGATCTGAAATGACAAAATAAAAGCCAATGTCAATTGCTAAAAGGATAGTTTGCTTATTCGAAATACCCGTCTCTGTACTAATATGTGGGTATATTGTGGAATGTAATAAATATAGAGCACGTGTGCAGGAATCCTAGGAATACTGTGTGTAAGATTTTCTCCCGTTAAATAATACATTGTAATAATTATATTGTAATATAATTATATTATATTATATATAATTATACATGTATAGCCTACGAGCTATCCCGTTCTGTAGTCTTTTTGTCTGTTTGTTTATTTATTTACCCATATAAACCCAATTCATAAAAGGTGCAGATATGAAGGAATTCACAGAAATGTCATAGGACAGGGTTTGTACATTGAAAAATGCAGCAATGGGATGCCATCAGGCAGTGACAATGAGCATAAAGAATAATCCCTACTTTTATACCTTATCACAAAAAAATTAAGACATTTATAGTCAAAAACTCTGAAACACACAACATGTAAATGAAATCAGAAAATTTTGTCATTGACTTCATGTGTCTTTGACTGAGACGGAACGAAGCAGGGCTTGAGTGTAAGTGTAAGTAACCCAGAAGAACAGAAACACATGCAGTTCTAATATTGTTAACAGTGTAAATGCAGAACAGTACAGTCAAGCGCTGTGTAACGACGTTTTGGTCAATGATGGACCAATATACAACGGTGATCCCATAAGATCATAAAGGAGATGAAAAATTCCTGTTGCCTAGTGATGTGGTAGCCATTGTGATATGGAAGCCATTGTAATGTTGTAGCCATTGTGATGTCATAGCCATTGTGATGTCATAGCCATTGTGATGTCATAGCCATCACATTACTCACATGTTTGAGGTGATCCTGGTGTAAAAAAACATACTGCACTGCTAGTCGTATAAAAGCATAGCACATGCAATTATGTACAGTAGATAATACTTAATAATGATAATAAACAACAATGTTATTGGTTTATGCATTTACGGTACTGTACATTGTTTAGGCTATACCATATAGTCTAGGTGCATAACAGACTATTCCATCTAGGTTTGTGTAAGTACACTCTAACATGGTCGCAAAACAATGAAATTGCAAAACATATCCTTGTTGTTAAGCGATGCATGACTGTATTAGCATTACAGTAATGCAGGCAGACTTGATTTCGACCTTGTGAGTGTTGTTTAAAAGTTGAAACAATACTTTCAGAGACTCTTGCTGTCGATGCCCGCCCTTTCACACTAAGTTACAGTGGAATCCCATATTAAGTATTTGACGGTAAAAATATGCACGTAACCTGCAGGTACTGTATATCCGATTCATTTTTGTTGGTCCATGCTACGTAACTAAATAACTGTTGAAGAGTTTTCATTAGAGACCAGATCAGCCTGCCTGGTTTTACTTACCATCACTGTGGCTTTTCTCTGCAACTCTTTCAGTTTGTCTCAAGGACAAGCAGGATTGTAGATGTGCTCTTTAGCTTTTGGCGAGAGGATGTTTTGCGAGAGCCTGCCTTTTGTGTGTGAGGTCTGTTGCACAGATTGAGACTGGATTAAGCTAAGTAACGGGTAATTAACTGGTTATAGTGTATCGAAAGGGTCTGAGCTCTAAAGAGATGCATGCTGCAGCAATTCTGACTGTTGTTTTCTGAGTTTATTCAAAGCAACTGTTTTTTCTCTCGACAAGTGATATATATGGGAAAATTTGACTGGAAAGTACAGAATGAGATGTAAGATTAACACATTTTAAAGGAACCTGAAGAGGGATGTGGTGAGTACAAATGACTGACTGGAAAACACAGGCAGATCAAGTAGGAAAATGGGGTATAGGGTAGTCCACATAAGTAAAAAGGATCCGAAGCAAAGACGTGTTAGGAAATTAAAAGGGCCACAGAATATGAAAAGCAGAGAGACAGATGAAAGGAGAGCGAGAGTCAAAGTTGGTGGAGAGACTGAAATACGTGAGGCAGACACATGACGTGAGGCAGACACATGACGTGAGGCAGACACATGACTGGTCACGCAGACAGCCAGGGATACGTGCAGACAATAAGACAGACCTGCTCTGCAAACATCCGGGGTTTCAGGTCAGGAATGGCACCCCCCCTCAACTCGTCCTCCACAGCCATAAGCCTGGAATAAAGCAATGGAGAGGTTAGTCCACCATGACCAACCACCATCATTAAACCACCAGCACAGGGTGACATGTACCAACGGTCTCTGTCAAATGCTGATCACATGGGATATTTTATGACAATCACAAAATGGATTAGGGGGAAACAGGTACTGACTGGAGATTATAATCATAAAACGTTGCCAATGAATGGGGGAAAAGATATTCGGGATATGTCCATTTTCCCATAATTCCCTATGAGCAAATAACTTGTTTTCTTATGTTTACAATTTCCTGTTTCTGTTTTGATACCATGGAAACATGGGTTATGGTAAAGCAAGGGGCAAAAAATATATGGTTGGGAAAGAAGAACAAAGGCGTCCAGACAGCCATTCATCTTTTCCCAGGGGGATTCAACATGTTCCTTTCATGTGTGCATTTTCATCGCTGGTGTTTCTCCTCCGACCCTTTTTTGGTGGGGGGGTTTTTCGTCAGCCAGACACAGATGGACCCTCGGCTTTCCGTTCTTCCCACAAAGGCACAGAGCGAAAGCTACATGATAGGCCAAGCTAATCTTCAGCCATCCTGACAGCCTGGCATCGCAGCCTCATCTGTGGAAATCAGCCTGTCCCCTCCATGGATACCATCCAGAACATGCTACACTTAATGGCTCCCAACGAAGGCTTGCATAGTGGAGGGATTGCTGTGTTTTTGTTTTCCTCTCACACATGTGTTATCCCCAGAATCCCTTTATCATGTGATAACTATAAAAAAATCATTACTGCCATATTTGTATCTGTTAATAAGGTAATTAAGGTACATTAAGTTAGGCATCTAACCTGGTTGTGCTTTCCTGTGATTTCAAACTATTCTGTGTTCTGCTGCTCCTATACAATATAATCAGTCCTAATTAAAATATTTACCATTTTCTATGTAATTCATAATGTTATACATAATAACTGTTGGGTGTAAGGCTGTCATAATTTTTGAGGAAGCCACTTAATGTAGTTTATGTCTATTATGAATAATTTATAGTGTATTGCTAATATCTCATTAATCATTTTAGGGGAGCGAAACAGATAGGAAATCTGGTACAAGCATGAATATTCTAATTTTAAAATTCCATAATGAAGACAATACATACTGCAATACTTGTAGACTGACAACTATGGGTAAATCATATTATTAAAAGTTATTTGGCAGAATCATCAGCATTAAAATCCAGAATTTAATTCAGCTGTTCACAAATCAATGTGATTCCATTCAGTGTGCTTGGCATAAATTAATAAATAATGAAAATCCACAGGGTGAGTTTTCAAACATTCGTACTTGGGCGTTTTATTCCAGGAATGATTTACACTGTTGCGCTTTGTACAAATTAAGAGTGGAAAAAAAAACAAAATGAACAAAAGTACAAACACACATTGGCAGTGTCGCAGCAACAATAAAAACTTCTGACAGATTAGTCCGATCACGTTTTAAACGCCGAACAGCTCCCCGAATACAAAGTGATATTCACAACAAAAGGGCCGCACATACCTAAAACATCTCATACTATTGCTGAGTGAAATGTTTACCCAGAGGTTTCAAAGTGTTCATGCAGTTACAAAAGTGTGGACATGGGTCAATGAGAGGTCATGTGAATTTGGTATTTGCTGCTACGAAGGACAGAAAGGTACTAGATGAAAGAGTTAAAGGTTACAGAAAAGAGGCAGAAAGTGAAGACACAACGGGTACATCCAGAAACCCTCCCACTGACAACCCAGTTGGGCTCAAGCTGTATAAGTATCTTTCCTGAAGGACCAGGCTGGTTTTCTAGGAATGATTAAGAATGCGATTGTCATAACAGGGGGTGTTAGAGAGTGAGGACTCAGTCTTTCTCCTTATTATAACTTCAAAAACTAGAAGAATGAATATTCATTATTATATTTCACGTCAAAAGCCAGTTATATATTGACAGAAATTGAAAAAAAACCATATACAAATTGCCTTGATGATACTGCTGTAGGGCTTTACCCGGCACCAAATACTAGCAAAACAACACTAGCAAACAAAAATATAATGACATTTTTCCAATTATACTTCTTTCCTCAGAAAAACATCTCAAAAGCATGTTCTGCTTTCTGCATTTAACGTTCCAGAAAACAAATAACTTAAGAAGCTATTTCCAAAGCTCTTCAAAGCTGGAAATGAAACACTTGAAAGTAATATCCAGGAATATATGTCTGCATTATATATTTATGTCTATGTATGTTACATATAAATTAGCCTGGACTATAGCATCTGATAAATAAATAAACAATAACAATAAAGTATAATTGTAGTGTGTCAAAGTTCACTGGCAAAAAGCAGCCGACAATTAAAGATTTCCATTGAAATATATTATTCCTACCATTTAACCTCTATGTAACTTCTCCAATTCATTGAAATAAATTCACATCTGAAATAAATGTTTTCACTGATCAATATTTTAAGGTTTCTCTAATCTGATCTTTCACTTATCTTAATAATAATAAAGCCGATAAATACAAATATCTAAAATCTCTGTATTGTTTGTACTACATTGTTTTTTATATGTTATTCAATCTGTAATTGCTGAAATTCAGCACAAACTAACGTAGTATTTATTTCCTGTGAAGTACAACACAGCATATATGTTAAAAGTTACTTTTAAAATTGTACACCAGCTATGTAGAAGTGAACGATTTAAAAGCAGTCAGCACACTGTCAGAGATATTTACATCAATATATAAGGTTGGGTTTTTGACTCCAGGTTCAAATTCCACCAGGGAACACATCAGTGCACAGTAGGGTCGTTCCCTAAAAGTCAGGCAGGACATCGTTGAATCCAGATGTCACTTGAGAAGAAGCCTGACCACAAGTTAAGGGTCGTTATTTAGGCTTTTCTGAGTGGCACTGTGGATTATCCTTTTTTGAAAGTATATAAGTGTGAATCTATCATGGTCCAAAGCCCCAGAACTCTTTTACAGGGACTGTGTGTTTGCGGCTGTGGAGCTAATGGCTATTTTCCATTTATCCAGAGGATCTCACATTCATTGTCAGAGAGTGAACCTGGCACTGATTTTTCCATCCATTTCAGTCTTTGGAAAGCACTCAGGGTATCTAGGCTTCATCTTTTCTACTCCAGAAAGTCGTATGACCAGTTTTACCCCAAGAGGCAGCGTCCTTCTCAAAAAATTGGCTGGCACTTGACTTGTAATGGAGACGATGGTGAAGGACAGAAATTCTGGATGCCGTTCTGCATTTGCACAGTTGTAAATAAAAGAAGTACTTTATCTTTTTCCCGTAACAGCTTCTGCTAAAATATCATTACTGATTCAATCCAAAGCAGTTGCCATTAAATACATAATATTTGAAGGATGCCTTAATATCGTTTGGCTTTATAGACCATTGCATTTCTTGTGATTAAAACAAGAGTTATGTTTTTCCTGTTTCCCCAGCTAGTGGCATTTATCTTTGGTTGGTTAAGATCTCCAGGTGTCCACCCCAGTCATGTGATCCATAAAAAAAGGCAGGTTGGGTCCCATGTCCTTTTTATGAAAGATTCCATTCTTTAAATGGCTACATCTTGTAATCCTTGGATTGAAATGTAACCGAGTGCAGGACACGATTGCTGTATGTACAGGAGCATTAATGCTGCTTGTCCACGGTCTGCCAGTTTTGCCCTAAACTTACATATAAACGTACCTTGGTTCATTAGTCTTGTGCTTTTACGTAAAGCACCAATAAGAGTTGAGGAAGTAGTTGTTTTTCAAAAGAATGGCTCTGTACTCTCAGTTACTGTCTCATTTATAATGTTACATGTAATCAATCCTCCTTTGTCTTGACATTTGTATGAAGTCGAGATGTCTTGAGTGCATTATTTTGTATGATTCTGCGGTATCTTCAAAAAAAAAACCCCATCAAGGCTACTAGAAGCACAGGTGATGCTACAGTCAAGTGTATTGGGCACCAACTGGTGCCCCTCGCCAGTAGTACCAAAACGTCAAGTGCTAAAAAGCAAATGCATTCATCATTACAAGCAGAACATCGCAACAAATAAGAGTGAACAAGACCAAAGCATAACACATCTAAGGCTGAAAGATTGTGGAGTCTAATTAAGTTTAATTATCTAATTTTATGATGAGTTTCATTAATTAAATGAATAATGAGGTTCTCATCAGAGAACGAGAATGTAGTGTTCTCAGTACAGTCATAAGTAGAATTCATGTGCAAGAGCTCTGCTAAATCTACTGTTAAGTTTATTTAAATTTCTCTCAGTGGCTATATGTCGATCATACCCCAAATGGTAAAATGAAAATGGTTCAGATCTCAGTAGTGAAAACGCCTTTACAAGCAATAAATTTAATGTAAAAGTGCTTTGGAGGACTAGAATATAATAGTCGCTACGTACGTCACTGATTACTTTGTGTCCATTTTCGCCTGAAGCGAAAACATTGCGAAATTAGCTAAAAGTGTTTTACAAGTACAGTTCCTATATTGAGCAAACTCATCCAGCTGAAGTGAGCCACAAACAGACCCTCTCTCTTCTCACAACCCACCAGCCCTGTATTTACCTGTTGATTATTCCTTTAATTTGGGAGTCTTTCTCTATCTGCTGTTGCCTCAGCCTCCTCTCGCTGTCCTCCAGGCGATTCTGATACTGCTGTAGGATTTTATTGGTCTGCTGCTCCTGCGTGAGGAGCCGTCGCTCATACTCCTCCAGCTTGCGGTGGGACATCATCAGCCGTTCTTTGAGGGAATGGATCTCCTCCTCGTACTCCCGCACCTGATTAGGAGGACAGGACATGGTCATAAATCTGCCACACACACTATGTATTCAATTCGATTTTATTTGTATAGCGCATTTTCAGTGTGAGCAAGCCAGAGGCGACACTGGAAAGAAAAAAAACTCCCTAGAAGGAAGAACCCATGGGAGGAATTAGACTCAAAGGGGCAGCCCATCCTGCAGGGGCCAGCAGAGGAAGTCAAATGAACAAGATGGCAAAATCCTAATGTAATCCAAATATACACAGTGACCAGCCATAATCATCCACACTAAGCATCACAGGCTAAAGTTTTGTTTACAGCAACAATGACTTAAGTGAATAGCTTCATTTGGCCAGAGTTTGTGAACATTTTTAGAGAAATGCATCTACTTTTTATTCTTGCAAACACACACACAAAGGTGACACGGAAGACATAAGAAAAGAGGCTAACTGTAAGGCAGAAGTGAAGGCCAATAAGATATGCATAGGAAACTACAAAGGAAGGACAGGAATGGGTCAGTGAAGCACATTAGTGCCAGAAAGTATTCCTTATAAGTTTTATAATAAGTTCAAGGTCATTTTGTCAGCTTTTCTCTAAATTAGTCATGTGTATGCCTCTGAAGACCATCTGTTCAGTCGCTATAGAGACATCTAACCCGGGTATAACATTTATTACCCATTTCACTGTTTCAGGTGATACAACCAGCACTGTTTGGAAAGTCAGCATCAGTTTACCATTACTGGCAAACACTAAATGCATTTTCAATAAAAATGTAAAGAGCCTCATAGTTGATAATTGTCTGTAATTAAGGATTGCAACAAATTAGCAAGCAATCTGAAAATCATAAATAAAATTCTGAAAGTTGTGAATACAAGTTTATCGACGGACGTATTTTATAATCTGCTGTTGGGAGGGATGTAGGTTGAAACAGAGGCACCACATTAGCGTTATGCAAACAGAGGTCAGACAAATAAGCTGGGGAAATCGGGAAACGAGCCACGCAAGTGGACACGACAAAGAAACTGACCCTTTCCAGGCGCGATTCGTCCATGCTCTTGGAGTACTCCTTCAGCTTGTAGTCCTCCCGCTCGATGCGTGAGCTCTCGATGTCGGCGGACAGGTGAGGCATGTTAGACACCCAAGCTACAGTGCGCTCTGCAGCTTGGGTGGGCGGGTTCAGGGTAGAGGGCGACTGCGTGCTCTACGACAAGAAGGCAAGTCCATGTAAAAAAAATGCGTTCCATGTCCATTTCATAACAAAACGGGTGTCTGCGTGTATAAATGGTTTGGGAGCAGATATTTCAAAGTAAACAGGGAGTCTTAAGATGGTGTATAATGAAATATGCAATGCATTTGGTCATTACCAGAAGTATCACATTCTTTGTTTTCACAAGTAACTTTTTATATAAAGTTAAGACTCTTAAGAGCAACCACAACAATGTAGGGCATAATAGCCATTTATCATTTGATTGCCAGTAACGCTATACTTAGCTTAATTTACTGACGGAAAACACGTAAACTACGTACTACATGTAGGGCTACCCTCCCTTCTTAATATCCCATAAAAATCTGCATATAGCCTGTGGGGGATCACTTTCACTAAAAGTATTCAACCTAGACCATTATCTGTTCTTTCTATATTTTATACATCATTATGTTATTTTGGTTGCTTTTAGCGGTTAGGACAAAAGGCTACAGACCTGAAGGGTGGCAAATTACCCACTGGAAATGTTTTGGGGGCTGCGGTCCCACGGGATTTTGAATTGTATAACAAAACAAATTTTCCCGTACGCACTTTACAGGTTGCGCTGAACCACCAATAACAGGGTGTTGTCTGAGCGTTTCAGTTAGTGCCCTCGAGTCGAGTGCGGCCAGAATAATGGGAGAGAATGAGGCTATGGGAGCCGAACAGCAGGCATCCTTTATAAAGAGAATTTCAATGGCCGCTGATGAACAAAGTCAATCCTGACCAAACAGATGAACACCACCTACGGTGATGCAAAAGATGGCAAGCATCGTTTCTTCCTACAGATGTCTAAAAACAGCTAAACTGGAGTTAAATAGCGGTTGACGCTGCAGAAGTGTGTTTGCCCAGCAGTGCACGGTAGGGCAATTGTTTGGTTCTTAAGACCTTTTCAAGGTTACTTGCCTGAATGGGATCACTTTGACTCACACAGTAAGTACATTCAAGGCAGCAGGGAAACAAAGAAGCCCACTGAGTGGGAGCCTCCACGTACCTGTTTGCTAATAGTAGGCTTGAGTAAGTGCTGCTGCGGAGGTTGCTGCTGCGTTTGTTGTGGGGTGGAGGCAGGCCCTCCTTGGGGACCCTGGCTCTCCCTGACTGAGCTCTGCTGGTGTGGCAGCCCAGGGGCGGGGGTGTCTTTGACGGACAGCTGTTGGCGTGGCGCCGGCTGCCGACCCCCGAAGCTGGACTCCGGGGACTGGAGCAGATTTCCGCTAGGGGGGCGGGTTTTAGTCGGAGGGGTGGAGGCTGCCGCGGCACTGACAGACAGCTGGTGGGAGGTCTGGGATTTGACACGCTGAGGGGGTGGGGCAATGGAGCTCTGCCGCATTGGGTGAACAGTGGAGGGGGGTGTGGCCAGGGAAGAGGAGGTGCCTGTCTGGGAGCCCATTCCCATCATCATCATTTGCTGTTGCTGTTGGTGGAAATTGTCCTGGAAAAGGCAGGATATAAAGGAAAGTTTGAAATAAATAAAATAATAACAATAACAATAAGATGAACAGTGAAGGTCTGATCATTGACCTGTGTGCCTTGTCGTTGCCTTACATATATGTGCCCTATTTCCCACACATTATTTGTTCAATCTCCTAATGCTGAGGATTAGCAGATCTGCTCATGGCGTCAGGTCTTTCTCTCCAGAACCAGGGTACCTGCATGACAGACAGCTGGCGCCGGCCGTACTCGGCCTGGTTCTGCCGCGTATAGTCGTCGCTGTAGCTGTGTGAGTGGATGATGCTGGGCTGCACCAGGCTGCTGGCCCGCAGCGCCGAAAGGTCCTCGCTGCGGGAGAAGCCGCCGTGGCCGAAAGCGGGGATGTAGGTGGGGTGGGAGGGCTCGGGTTCCGGGGCCAGCAGGAGGGGCGGCGGAGGCTGCGCCCGGCTGGGCTGATGGTGCAGCTGGGGCCCATCGGCCGCCATGTGGAAGAGGGGGTTCTGGAAGGACAGCGGGTAGTGCATGGCGGCCGCCTGCTGCTGCTGCTGCTGGGACAGAGAATCTGTCGTGGTCCCCATCTGGCTCAGGTGACTCAGCCTCAGGCCGCCCGACATGCTTGAGCCGCCCGACCCCGCAGAGAGGCGGCCCCCGGCCCGCAGCCCCCCTCCCAGGCCCCCGCCTAGGGCCCCCATGCCCCCATAGCCACCAAGGCCTGCGATGGAGGCTTGGGAGGAGTTGAGCATGTCGCCCACTGACTGCAGGTTGGAGATACTGTTCATTCTGGAGTCCTGCAGGTCCATCATGGACACGCTTTTGTTGACGCTGAGAACCTGTGGCAGGGATGAAGGCGAGGCCTTCTCTGAGAATTTGCCAACGGGCACTGCCACAAAAAGACTTCACAAAAGACATGACAGGAACTGATGGTAAGGAGGCGGGTCTGCTGGGGCGGGTGTCAGACTTGGCTTTGAAGCATACTGACACAGAGAAACGCTGCTGTCAAGGGCGATCGCGGTGATACGGTTACTGGCTAGTCACCAGGGTGTATGATGGCTGGGATGTAAGGCACGCGAGCCGGACCGGGGTGTTCGGTAAAAGAGGCGGAGGATATTCCCATGGTGCTGTGAAACCTGGCTGTGCAGTAACTGGGGCTACTGATCTTTTTTATTGGGGATATCTGTTAACATTTCTTGGGTGCCTAGGGAAGGCTAGAGAGCCTAATTAGTGTCTCAGTAACAAGCAGTCCACATCTATGGCTGCTCACTTATTATGTAGCACCTCAGTTAAGTCAAGACTATTTTTTTCGTCAAATTTGAACACCATAGGGGTGCTGTGGTGACTCAGTAGTTAGCACTGTCTGTTAGCTCACTGCCTGATGCATCTTGGGATAGGCTCCACCATAACCCTGTGTTGGGTGGAACATGGATAGACGAAAAGCATATTATGATCGACATAAAATGATTTTATATTCTTTATACATCATCGTATTGTTGCTGTTTTTTTCAGTGGCACGGACAAAAAGGCTACAGAACTGAGCAGTGCAAGAAGATCCAGTACAGCCTTGAGTATGACTCGACTGTTTTTACACTTCTACTCGCATATGAAAAGGCATGAATCATATAACAGCCTTATCTATAGCGTTTTGTCAGCACACAAAAAACAACAGAATGTGAGACATGTCTACCCCACTCTCCCTGCCAGACACTTTAAGTCAAATATCCAGAGGCCGGATCCCTCTTGTGCCGGTACCTTTGGGTCGGGTTCGGTTATGTCCGAACTGCTGGTGCAGTATGCCGGGCTAGAACGTGCCAAGGGAGGACGGGTCGAGTAGAAGACATCTTTAGAAGAAGCACGGTGTGGGTGGTCCCGGTCCCCGTAGCCCCCCATGCCTGCATGTGATGCCAAGTGCCCCCCACCAGAAAGAGCAGAGGTAGGCGAAGGTAGGCGGGACATTTCTATGGAGCTGAAGGGGGAAACACCGTGGTAAGAGAGGGCAGATTAACTCTTCACATCATGCGGAGTGGTCATGTTCACAAGGCCTTTTCCAGTGAATTTGTCTAAGTTATTCATTGTTTGCTGAATGAAAGGATGCTCATTGGCCAGCTGCAGACAGCTTCCGCTCTAGGGAATGAACCACCATATGGCCAAATGTTATATGAGTGTTCGGAAATAAAATGACAGGCATGAGCATTGTCAGGATGCTCTTGATCGGGTCATGTGTTTTGTGAACAAGTCCTATAGATCCAGTCTGTTTGACAAAGCATGCCTCCCTTGGGGTCTGCATCGGTGGACCATTTGCCGGTGACCTCACCCCCTCTGGTTGCTACCTGTTCAGGTCACGCATCATGTGGGCCTGGAAGTCGGAGGAGACGACCCGGTTGAAGCTCGGTCGGGAGAGCAGCCGGTCCATTTGCCTGTCAGGGGGCGGTCGGTCAGTCTGATGGCTAGGCTGCCTCTGCAGGTGGGGGTTCCTCAGGGCCATGCTGATGTCGTTGAGTAACCGTGGCAACGGCCCCAGCTTAATAATGGCTTCCTAGAGAGGAGAAGGAATAAGTGAAGTCAAACAAAAAGGGAAGAAAGGAAAAAAATGTACTGCCCATTAAAAAGTCACTGTAGAATTTGAAGCAGGAAAACAATTATGAGACAGTACAGGTTTTAAATAGTGAATTTTCCTCCACACTGCAGGAAATTTGCATAATCTCCCCCAAAAGCACCACATATATTATTTGTGTGTATGTGTTTCTATGTGTCTTTGCGTGTGTGTGTGTATGTGTGGTCCAGATATACGTTACATTGTGGTGTGATAAAGACCTGATATTTTTATGTTGTAGGGAACATTTTTTCGGTCCCCAAAGGGGAAATTCAACTTTATAAAGATCTGTGACTGTAATCATAAAACTAAAAATGCCAAAAGACGTTTATTTTGTTTGGGTACTTATGGTTAAGGTTAGGGCTGGGTAGGGTTAGGGTTAGGGTTAGGGCTGGGTAGGGGTTAAGGTTGTTATTGATGGGGTTAGGGTTTTGCCAATAGAAATGAATGGACAGTCGCCACAAAGATATTAGTACAGATCTGTGTGTGTGTGTGTGTATGTGTGTGCATGTGTGTGTGTGTACATTATCACTAAGTACACCATTACATAACAGTTGTCGTCAGCACTGATATAGTTGTAGGGTCAAAAAGGCCCAGTTTCTCATCTCTTGCCGGGGACACACTGAGTACGCACACTTGCCGTATCATTTACAGATTATGGCCCCAGTAACCTGTCAAATGTGAGAAAAGATCAAATAAAAAACTTTCACCAGGGCTCTAATTGAATTTGACAGGTTCTCCTCTAGGTAAGGCCAGCTAGCAATCTAACTGTGGTCAAATATCTGATTAGGTCCCAGTCTTGGGATATGCTAATGCAATTCCATTCACTGCACTCGAACAAGAAGTCATATATGAAAGCGATATATCTCACAAGCACAATCACATTTCTTGCTCTGGTGCAGTCAGCCTTTCCCCCATTGATCTGAACGCATGTGTTTCGATCCTTATGATTGACTGCTTATGCAATCATGCTACTCTTCCCAAAAGATCCCTGTTGAAATTTATATGTGCAACATGCACACTATCTACTGTTTAATTTAACTTCATAAGTAAGGGCAATACTGTAGCAGCAGTATAATACTTTGTTTGTCCTTCTTTAAATTCTACTGCTGTTGATTGCCTGTGATGAGTCAAAGCCTCAGTGAATCTGCATTACATAACGCTGTAACATCGGCACATTCTGCTTCCTGTGTACAAGATGTATACTTACAGTTTTACCTTGGCGAAAGATGAAAGATTACGCAGAATAATGTAACAGTGGGACGTCGACAGCGCTGTGACATTTCCCAGTGACCGCCCACCTTGCTTAGCTGTGCCATGACCTCCCACAACAGGCTGTGGAGGACGGACAGCTCCCGCCCCAGGTCAATGTATCCCTCGAAGGCTCCGGCGTTGCTGATGCTGTCCAAGTTGGAGATTTCATAAAGGAACTGCTGCATTGAGCCCCACTCCATCTCCAGGAACTCGTTCATGAAGCACAGGTGCTCCTCCTTACTGCTGAACCTGGGAGAGCATAAGTGTGGTGGGCAAGGAGGGTGAGCAGGTAATGAGGGATTAGTTGGAAAGCGAGGGCAGCAATGAGAGACAAAGCATGTTGTAAATAAGGACGAGGAGGAATATGATTCTGCCAAATTCGCAGATTCCAAGCGAGACAATTATAGCAGTAGGTGCATTTAGAAACTATGACTATTTACACAAAAGAAAATATAATTCACCAGTAAAGTAGCTTTCATTACTGTAGAGAAAGAGCTACTTGTGCTTTGGTTAGTGGTTATTAATTAAGATGTGGTGAGGTTTCTGTGCTGTAGTAATTAAGGCCAGTCACTGACTTGGAGAATGTGGCCAGGTTCTGCACCACCTTGGCGATGAGGGTAAGGGTTCGCGAGGTCTGTTCGTCGGGGTACTCCTGGGTCAGGTTGAAGAGTGATGGGGACATGATTGCAGGGCATAGGAACCGGAGGAACAAGGAGGCACTGATAAGGCGGTCTGCGATATCCTCTCTGCCCCTCTCCGCACAGCGCACCCTCCAGGAGGCAAAGACCTCCTTCAGCTCTCGAGGGAACACACTGGGCGAGCAATCAAGGATGGAAAGACAGGCTGTTAGAGCTGAGCCTTACTGAGATGCCATAACTGTGGTCACCATAAATAACTGAGACATTGTTAAGCTGAAAATCTGCTAGATATTTCAATCAACAACAAGACCATAATACTGCCTGACTATGCAGAAATAGAAGGAAACAAGAAGATCCACTGACCAATGGGAGTTCACGATCTTGCAGAGCGCCAGCTCACAACACATGCGAAGATTGGCTTGATGGTCAGGCAGGACAGAGGGTGGAGTCCTCATAGGATCCACCTCACAGTTCTCCTCTGACTCATACAAAGCTCTGATGAATTCACCTACATAGACCCACAAAAACAAATTGACTCTTAATTCGTGATGACTGCTTAATGTTATTCCAGGTCATTACTTAACAAACAAATTTTCAAGCATAATTAAATTACTAAAATGCATCTTCAGGTGACAAGTCAGAGCACGTCCCTCATTACCTATAGCATCCTTGAGATACTTGTGTCCAATGAGCTTGAGGTATTCCTCTATGGCTTTGGTGGCCAGAGTGTTCTCACGGAAAATAAGATGCTCGCGATCCATGAACCTGTCGACCTCAGACATTGCCATGTCGGATAAGAAATCCTAAACCAGAGAGAACAGAGGTAATGGCGTAAAAGTATTTTGATCTGGCTTTCTGCTCTGTGTCACCTTTCAAACAATTTGCGCGTGTGACATCATATACTAATCCAGGATGCAGCACTCATCCTGTTGCATCTTTGTAAAATCCTCATAGTATTCAATCTATCGATCTGCCCTCTCTTACCCCTCTATCTATCTATCCAACATCCATACAGGACTCTGTAGAGATATTTTACCCCAGCTTTGTGCCCCGTGCTACTGGGGACAGACTCCAGGCTTATCTCGACCATTCAATTAAATTCAATTCAATTCAATTAACTTCTATATAGTACCTTTCACAACAGAGTTGCCCCACGCTACTTTACATGAGTGTGTTGTGATACATTACAATGTACTGAATAGGTGGTTGGAAGACGGTTGGATGATGGAAGGACATTGTAATATAATAGCAATACTTTATATTTGAGTAACATTAAATTAATTGGCCTTTGAACTAAAGGAAAATAATTCAATTTGATCAAGTCATCATTTTTACAGAAAGAACAGCAGGGCTAATGAGAAATGTAGGACTCCAGCATGGTGTCTCTTGTAGGAAGCTCAGGGTGGTGCCCTAGATTACCTTGGCCTTTCCGGTGCTCTGCAAGATGTGCACCAAGGCGCAGGCCACCTCCTCCTTGCTCTTGACACTCAGCAAGGGCTCCAGCACGACACACAGCACGCGGTAGTTGTTGGTGACATACTCGGCGAACTCCTTATACATCTCCATTGGCAGGATGTTCATGGTCTGGTAGCGAGCCTTAAGGCGCAGCGATGCGTTTATGACCTTGCCACCACCCACACCCCCACCCTTGGCCAACACGCTGGGCTGGATAACTGGGTACCACTGCTCCACAAACTGCCGGCCAGTGATGCTGGAGATGGGGATGCTGACCAGGCCAAGGTATGTGCTCTTCTCCTAAGAGACAGGGACAAGTAAGATAAGACAGGTAAGGGGGGTGGGGGTCACACTACATGACAAGTGACAAGAGCAGACATTTTCTAGAATGCGTATTCCCCTCTGTATGATCGGCTGGCCGTAAAGAGCGAGATGATCTCTGCAAATGGAATCTCCGCTCGATAGACAAATCCCCGGTTGCTCCTTCTGTTACAGATGTTTACAGGAAGCAGAGATGTGCAAATGCACAAATGATTTTTCAGCATCCAGATTCCAGGAGCACCAAGCTTTAGACTTCCAAGAGGAAATCGGAGCATATCTATGCAATCAATATCATCGATCTACAGCCATAGAGCTTTGGCAAAATCAGGCTGCACCTCGGTGCGCGTACAGTGGCGCAGTGCTGTACGAGTCCATCACTGACACTGATGTGGTCAGTGCCAGGCCACCGCCTCCCCCCATTCTACCTTTCGTCTCTTCTTGTCAGTCTCCTTATAGAGGTGCAGACGGAGGCTGCGGATGGGGGGCAGGTTGTTGAACTCGAAGTGCTCGCCCCAGAAGACGGTGTCGGTGCGGGGCTTGCTGGTGGTGCGCGCGTACAGCATGTCATCCAGGCACAGCTCACAGTAGTAGCGCTTCTTCGCCGGCAGCTCACGGGCCTCGATAATCCACAATTTGAGCACGTTGTCCACCCGCCTGCTGTTGTCCTGAATGGGGGGGTGGGGAGACGGAAAGGGTGATGGAACGGGGAGTGGGAAGAGACAAAATGGGGTGGGGCGGAAGAGGAGCGTGTGGGCTGAGGAGGACAGGCATCCACACCCAGAGACCCAACAACTCCTAGGATATTGGCCAGCCGTAGATGGAATATGGGAGAGGCTACCAGAGGTATTGTTTTGTACAAATGACAACCAATGGGCTGCAGTTCTCTGGCCTCTGGTCATACGTGAAGCTTGGCCATTTTCTTGGAGTTGCCGGTGACACGAAAACAGTGTAAGACGTGAGTCAAACCTGAAGGTCTGAAGGTTCCAAAGAAGAGACCCCATGACTTTACAGGATCTAATTCCAAACTAAAGTGCAAGTCTAAATTATCAATTCTATATTTATCATTCAGCACAGAAGGAAATAATCACAGAACGATCAGAGGTGAGTCATTTGAATCCAACATCCATAGGACAATTATGCTCTTGAATCTGAAATTAGATCCCTAAATTTAGCTGCAATTTTAGCCCTCGTCATCATGTAAGTGCTCATTGAAAGCACAGCATGTCAGCTGGT
The DNA here is from genome assembly GCA_026781065.1 of Mormyrops boulengeri. NCBI lineage: Eukaryota > Metazoa > Chordata > Actinopteri > Osteoglossiformes > Mormyridae > Mormyrops > Mormyrops boulengeri. The sequence continues at coordinate 11,479,099 of JAODLD010000052.1, read as the reverse complement.
CAGTTACCGTTACAATCAAGCAGTGCTTTAAGTGACCCCAGCAGTACTAAAAGTAATCATTAGTTCTGGTGTGCCCACCAAGAATGAGTAATAATACAAGTGAGGTCAATGACCCCATATTGGGCCACGCCACTCTGACCCCGAGCCCTAGTTAGGAACTGGCGTCACTATGAATAAAGTTGTCTGAAATCCTCAGAGCCCCATGAATCAGCAGGGCCCCACCCCCACAGTCAGAACATCTGGGTGAGTCAAGCGACTCCTGTAACGCATCTAAAAAGAACACGGCTCATTCGGCGCCAGCGCCCCCCCCCCCGCGCCCCCGGCGGGGTGGCGGGGGGGGGGGGTTTTGGGGGGGGGGGGGTG
>JAODLD010000052.1:11431767-11474462 GCA_026781065.1 Mormyrops boulengeri | reverse complement strand
CCCCCCCCCCCCCCCCCCCCCCCCCCCCCCCCCGCGCCCCCCCCCCCCCCCGCCCGCCCCCCCCCCCCCCCGATGTTACATGAACAAGTCAGTACAGTCCATAACACAATCCGAAGGCCGCAGAATAAAAGGAAACAGGACTGGGGCAGACAGGAACATCGGTGTGATGGGGAAGACAGGCCAGTGGGTAGAGAACAGAGGAACTGAGCATCATCAAAGAGGAAGAAGAGCAAGACTTTATAACACAAAAAAAGATTAAACTGAGCGGTGTATGAAGGACAAAATGCAAAGTAGAAGAATCAGGCACTAAAACCCCATCCCAGATATCTGCTTTCTCTATTAATCAAATGCTGATGAGGGTGTGACGCATGGCACATTAATTGAAAAACTAATTAATTTTGCTATAATTTAGCTAAATACAAATCTCTAAATCCATTAAATACTCAAAACAACTATTAACTGAATAAACAGAACCTTTCAATTTGGGGGTAAATTTGGGTTTAATTTCTAAATAACAATTAGTATATTAGTATACAGAATCCTAATGGTCTATACAAGATACGTAGATGAGCAGCAAACTCAATATAACTGAGTGAACACTCAACTGGAAGGAAAAGGAATGTTTACACAGAGGTTTAACAGATAAACCAGATATCATCCAGGGAAATTAATAAACACTGCAGTTCCATAAAATGACCCATGGAGGGGGGTGTTGCGATATAAATATTAATAGGAAACTTGGACAAGAGTCTCTATTGGCTATATTGATACACATACCAACGCACTCCTTTAACAGAATACCCAGCTTTGTAGAAGTTGGCTTCACAAAGGAGGGAAAAATATTTCCATCAGTGAAAACTCATCTCAATGTCTTTTTGCAGTTATTTGTGATAAGAGATCAGTTTGGGATTCCCAGACCACAGTAAGATCTAATGGATGTCTACAAAGAGTACACTGTAATGTAATATATACAGAATAATATTTATAGCAGTTTATAGCATTGTTTCAGCATGCTAATTGCCGAAGTCAATAAAAAGAAAACAGGATGTAAATGAATATACAATTTAATTAAGAAGATGATTTCCAAAAATTCTGGAAACAACCATACAATTGACCAAACTAGATTCTTATAAGAATCATACAGGATTAGAGGTTCTGCTTTTATATGTATAGAAGTTGGCAAAGGATTAAACTCCACAGCCTGCTGTTAATTATGCAACTTTTCTCCAGGCCACTATGCCCAACACCCAGGACGTAATGTTCAGAAAATTTCAGGAACAGATGTGTACTTATATGCTAATCAACTTGGTAGCTAATATTGGCATTGTTTAGATGCCTGTCTGTCATTAACCACCAAAACCTTAAAAAACCATAACAATAAACCATAACATACTATAAATTGTAGCTTTTTGTGACTAGATGATTCAGATGGCATACCTCCACAGAGGGCTTAGGTGCAACACAGGATTCGGCCTTGGGATTTGAACCAGCGACACTCCAGCCATTGACCCCCAGAGTGTGAGTGGAGGAAAGAGGGAAGGATGGGTAGAGAGAGAGTGATCGAGGGAGGAGAAGCATGGGCACTAAGGTCCCACAGGGCTGAGTGGGGAAGGATGGGAAGGATGGAGAGATGGTGGGGCAAAGGGAGCGAGCGGGGGGCGGCGGCTGGGGTGGGGTGTTTACCAAAGGCCCACAAGTTTGGGAGGGAGAGGAAGGGAAGGAGGGAGAGAGGGAGGGGCACAAAGAGAGTGTGAGGGAGGGAGGATGGGTGGGTGTGGTCACAGGCAGCCCACAAGTTTGCAAAGGAGAGGAGGAAAAGGAGGGAGATACAGCAGACGATGGGGACAGAGACTGGGCGGGAGCAAGGGAATGAGGGCGGGGATGAGGGGTACTCACAGGTTGTCGGAAGGGTTGAGGAGGGGCAGTGGGAGGGGTCTCCATGCTTGGCTGCTTCCCAGTCGCTATGCTCTTTCTGCGAGCCCGCGCGTGCTCTGAAGGATACATCAAAAGACATAAAAATTAGGCAATGAAAGAGCAACAGAGGAAAAAGAGGTTAGAGCTGGAACACTGTTCATGTTCATCAAAGAGCTTCCCGTCAGGAGTGTTTTTTTTTTACTGAAGGACAATAGGGGGTGATAAAAGGTACAGAAATTCTGCACCAACAGATCTGTTGGGAAAACTGAATTAGAGGATGAATGAAAGCATTAACCGTGTCCAGGAGCACCCATGTCTTCATAGGAGCTGCTGGTGTGTGTGTGAAATAACATTAGCAGCTATGAGGTGGAGAGAAAAGCTAAGCGTGTTGTCAGACAGGCAAAGTGCTGGTCTGCAACAAGTAAGACACGCTTGGTCTGTAAGAGGACAAGCGCACTGCATTCCTGTCAGTGACATACTCAGCTCACTAAGCACACTGCTCACTAAGACTTTTCATCGCACCTTTTTTTTTGCTTCTTTCACCCTCCATTGTTCTTTCTCCTTTTCCTTTCTCTCTCCATCCCGCTCTCCCTTCTTCCCAATTTCCCCAAAGGGCAATAATAACCTTTTTTATATTGAAGCACTAAAAATACATCCACTCTCACTCTATCCGTCCCTCTCTCTCGCTCTCCAGCTCTCTCTCTTTCTTGCCATCCTTCTCTCCCACGCACCTCTTTTACATAATTCCAGTGGTACGCTCACCCCCTCCTCTCTTCATCCCGTTTCTCTCGCTCTCGTCTCCAGCTCTTTCTCGCTCTGTTCTTCACTCCCTCTGTGCCGTCCCCTCAATCCTTCTCTCTCCCACTGCTTTCTGTTTCCATTTTGCCTTCCTCCTTTCCAAAACCGAGAAGGTTTTACATTTTCCCTCCCTTGTCCCCCTTATTTCACCTGCCAGAAGCTTCACAATGCATTCAGCTGGGGCTTCAGGTTTATATCAAGGATGCTAAGTCACCACAGAACCTATGGGGTCCAAACAACAACTCAGCAAGAACCACACAATAAAGCTGTTTCAACCAAGTTACAGAAACGACTGCTGCGGCAGTAATAAGCACACATCTAATAAAAAGTTTCCCCCGGTACTAACAAAAACAAACTACAATAAGCAGCTTCTCCAAATAACTTGTGTGGGAATTGGATGTTTTTGCACAATGGGCATCTTGTTCAATGTTCATCAACAGTGCTAAAAAATATGGCATGTATTCCTATGTCCAGTCAAATGACACTGCCCATTTTGTCCTCTCTCACATGTCCTAACTTTGACATCAGCAAGCCCTCGACCAGTGAAAACGCAACACAGAACCCATACAGTGGCAGAAATGGCCAATCTCTGCAAGGAGTAGGTTGGGGGTTCTTGCATTTCTGTGCATGGTCTAGCCAGCACACTCCTCTGCAACACTGTGGCCATTGTGTTACTGGTCTGAGTGCTGCTGGCCTCAGGAAGACATACTGTATTATACCTGCATCATTAGCAATACTACATTCATTTTCAAAGCTTTCTGACGGAAATCCACTGCTGTTGTAGTTGAGCTTCCTTCTGGATGAGGGGGATTAACAACAGAATTTCTTCCCCCTCAACACTCAAAAAATGTGTTAGAATGCTGAATCAATGAAGGTACATGTTCACATGATCACAAAGATATAACCTAATGTCCATTTTGTGAACCAGAGCAGTGTCTCAGAATAGTGATAAACATCAAGAAACCCCAGCCCCTTTAGAAAAGTACACATTCAACTCAAAACACAAATCAACCATCAATAAAAATTACTGACCATACACTGACTTCCCAGGGAAACCATTAGACATCTGTATAATTTTTAAAATATGAGAAGTTGAAAAAACAATATCTGACTTCTAATTCAAATTAATTACAGGCATAATAACTATCCAATTAAAAACATTTCGTTAAGTACAATGACGTTCAGGGCTGCCCTCAGAACAACCTCATGGGAAAGATTAATTTTCTTCTATTGTCCATCAGAAGCTCTCCAGTAATAAAGCTTATTACGATAAAGAGTCTGTTATTAATAGACAAGAATGGGCATAGGCACCATAATCAGTACTAATAACACTGCAACAGACATTGTTATATGTTGTTTAAAAGTATAACTAAATCATCTCAGGACTATAACAATACATTATAAGCAGGTATAAAGAATAGCGAATTCTGTTAAGTGTGTTGCAGTATAGCTGATGTTCTAAGAGGCAGCTATGTAAACTTTCTAACAACCACTTTAAAATTATGTTCCCTTACTGTCTCTCTACAGAAGAAGACAAAGGTTGTGAGAAAACAATCCTTGTGGTTGGGTCCTATAATTTTATTTAATTTTTTTAATCACCTCACTAATTAAAGAAGTATGAATCCTTTCAACTGCAGAACACTGGCCCTCAACAACTGCATCTGGATGAGGCAAATTCCCAGGTCCTGATCATTCCACATACATGTATTAAATACAAGAATTAATAGCATCCCTATTTTTATGCTGATTAATAATCCAGTCAAGGTTCTTAATGTCCTTCACACTCATACCTCAAATGTTCTGTTTGATATAATGCTATAGAAAGAGTCTTTTTGTGGGGTCCATTTACCTTTTCCACGGGATATGTCACATGTGTAAATCACAAAAGGCCTTATGTGAAAACGATCTTTTTATATATGGGGATCACAAATAAAAGTAGCAGTAACCTGATCTGGACACTTGGTGTGTGCTCTCCACACGTGACTATGATGAATGCCCCATTAGAAATGGAATCTGGCTGTATTAAATAAATACACGGTGGAGACTTTCATCCAACGCCTTTTAGATCAGGTTAATATATATTAGCTACATCTCAAATTGTGTTGAAAATATTGTTAGACTTCAAAAACAAATCCTTAAGAGAGGATGTCTCATGTTAACCAATTTGAAGCCACTGTCTGATATTCAATTTCAAGTAAAGAACAAGCTTTAATGTAAAATCTGGGAACAGATAGTGGCCTGGTTCAAAAGGTTCCACCAAATAACACATACCACAGGTAACTTGCACATTTTCATTTATAGGCAGCTTAAACATACTTTAAGCCTGAAATTGGGATTTATTAAAATCTATGTCGTCCATATCAGTCTGCTTTATTTTTGTGGGCTGTTTGTCTACCTCTACACTATTCCACATTCCATCTCTTTGTTTGGTTTCTATGGTAACAATTCCAAGTGCCTTCCATTTCAGTCAGCGTACACTGAACACAAAGGAACAGATAACAGGCACAAAAAATGTACAGTTTTTATGGCAAACATACACACACCCTGGTTGCAAGCAGGTGCATGTATACAAATACATGTGCCTCACACACCATTTTAGGTGGAAAACAGATATAAAAGAATACAGTAAAACTAATTTGTAGGCATTTATCGTTGTCATTAATCTTCATTTGAAAGCATTTTATTGGACTTTGCTGCTATATAAACAAATAGATGCTCACATCTGCTAACTTATCATTTAAGTAGGCGTATAGATATACAGATAAAGACACAATCCATAATAATGTATGATTTAGTGGTTTCAGAAAGCAAGAATGTTATGTGAAGTCCATAAAGTCCACATATTAGACATATAACATTCTCCACCCAGCAATGAGTAATGAAATTAGAGGTCATGCCTGGATGCATCTGGGCATATCTGGGTGTGTTGTGTGTGTGTTGTGTGTGTGTGAGAGAGAAAGAGAGACCATGTAAATGTGAGTAGCTTTATTCTGAATGTAAATCTGATGTTAGGCTGAAGTGTGTGTGGGAGGGAACAGCTTCCAGCTAACTTAGAGAGACATGGGGGGGGGGGGGGTGATGGAGAGGCAGAGGGAAAGAGAGTGGGAGTGTAAACACTATACAACAGCTCCCGGCTTTGTGTGTACGCTCCTGTGTGTACGTGTCTCTGACAAATATTTTATCATATGCAGTTCAATGCATTTCAAGACTGGAAACTAAAGAAAACAAACACAAATGTTTCATTTCATGTAATTGTGCCGGTTATTGCAATAATATCACAAAAGAGCTCTAGGAAAAGTAAACGTGTCAATGAGAACATTTTCACTGAAATGTCTAAAAATATAGAAAAATGCTAATGGACATCTGCAATTATTGCATTTTAATTACAGTCTTGTAGTAGCAGATTACTGCACGGAACAACCAATAATTGAAGTTAAACTTTGAGCAGACTGTATTGCTGTTTTGCTGCCTCTGAGCTCTGGTGTTTACTGTCTGGGGGGATTATACATGAAGTTGAGGTCATATTTCGGCTAAGGATTTCCACTTTGTGAGATGTCTGCAAATGTGTGCAATTCATTAAATTACTAAAGAAAGCAATTTAATAAGTGCATTCATTTTAAGGCATATTAAAAATGTGTTGAATTGTACTTTTTGTTTGTATGTGATTAATTAAATATTGAAAATAAAAGCAAGCGAACTTTCGATAGTCTTCTCAAAACATATTTCACCAAGCAGGTAATATCATCCACTTCAGAAAAGTACTTCAACATGTTTAATTGCTTAGCTGAAACATTAGTCCGAAACATGCTTTAACTGGTCGATATTTTATTGTAGAATTTCAAGTTAAGCTCTTTGCTCAGAGACACAGTACACACATCCCAAATGCGACTCGACCATGATCTTTTGGATTATAAGGTCTTTATCCTCAATGCTACTTGCCGAATATTTCAACCAAACCATTATGTAAGATCAAACTACAGATCCCCAAAACTTGCTGAGTTAAGAGCCTCACCCTTTGCCTTTAAAAAATAAGAACAGAAGGTTATTGTCAGCCCCGTGTATTTTAGATTATGTAACGTATTCAGTACAGTGCAAGCTTCTTGATATGTGACAATTCTGTGAACTTTTTGTTAGATTTGCGATGACAGGGGCTGAGAGTGTAAGAGGATCAGATAAAAACAAAGTTTAAATATATTTTTAAAAACTGTGGCCCCTACCTAAGAATGATGTAGTTGTTACTCCCTTCCAGACTTGTCGAAACTTTGTTCCGCTTCTTGTTGAAAGCGTCTTCCTCACTTCATATCTGTGTAGCTTCTGCTCTTGATTGCTATTCTTCCTATTATGCTGCTATCAAATGCAACTATTCATCCTGGCATACGTTGTGGTCTTAAAATGTGTATGCTTGTGGTGTGTGTTTCGTGGTACCAAAACGAATGTACCTATATAATTTTAATCATGTCCTCCAAGTTCATTCAGCCAAATTTTGTGCGCGTGAAACCTGGTGCGTGTCCTTATACCAGCGAGTCTAAATTTACGAGCTAAATCGGTGAGCAATCCATTAATTATGGAAATCGTTTGCATTGTCTATAATTTAAACTGATTTAGATAATGCTTATGTGAGTGTCCGATTTATGTCCGTTTTGATCCTCTACTAATCGTCAGAGCTTTGCACAGATGACACCGGTCGGTTCTGTGTTTTACATTAATATAACTACTTGCAAAATTTGCTCCCAATACCAGATGATGAGGAAAGTCAACAACTTATTTGTCGGAAATTAAAATGTTTAAAATATAACATATGAACTGTTATCCTTAACAGGCGCCAAGCATTTGTTTAAATAGTCAAACGGTTCATCATGGCCAGTCCATGACTACATCCACCAGACATTTCAATTAAAAACTTCAAATTGACAGGCTATAGTAAAACAAGACCCATATACAAGACAAATTCTGAATTTTTTTGGACTATTGTGGCTGGAAACAAAAAGCAACTAAATATTTAATTCAGGTGTGGTTTACACTGCTAGCACGGAGTCTTCAAGTTGAATTTGTATGAAAACAGGCGAGTGTCTCGTTGATCACGCTAATTTCAGAATTAATGTACGCATGATTGTACGAGTAATACTTCAAAACAGATTGTGCTCATTTATATCTTAAGAAAAACAATATAAAAAATTTATTTTGAAGGTTAATCTCTCCGTCTTTCTCTATACATATTTTCGCAACGGAGTATTACAAACACTATATAAATACATTTAAATGCTGGTAATCTTTAAATTTTGTTACAATGAACCATTCAAATCAAATCTCACAGACCGTTTATTTTAAAAACAGATCCCTGAGAAGTTAATGTTATAATTCCTCACGAATATTTGGCTCTTTCTTCCACCGCCCCCCAGCCACGCTCCCCGGTACCGGCAGCGGCTGTTTCGTAGCAGGCAGTCCCGCTGAGAGCTCCGTGCTTACGGCCTCTCCCTGATCTTGTTCTCCGTCTTCCTGGCCCCCGATCCTTTCGCAATCCACAATCTGAAGCCCGATACCGCTGCCGTTTCCTCGGTAACCTTCAGAATCTATTCTGAGGCTAAATTCTCTCATGTTTTGGTTGTATAATGGTTATTAATGTTATATGCCTAATAACTTGCTTCAGCCGAGGAGGATATACTTATTACAATTGCACAATAATAATCATAAAACCAAAAGCAGAGCTCTCAAGACTATCTAACATCCACGAATATATATGGAAACCCACCACTGGACTAAGGCAATGCTTCAGTAATGTTATTTGTCGATAAAATTTCGAAATACCATAGTTACATCATCAATAACAGCAATAAAATCAGAATAAATAATCAGCAAAAGAGCGTGAATGTAGGTTTCTCAATAGGTTTTACCGACGCTGGTTTGCCATGTGCGATACCTGCTCTCTCGAACGTAAAACCGCATGCTGGGCGCGCGTGCATGTGCTGGCGGATGCGTGCATTCTTTTAGTATGCGTGTAATTAAGAGAGTGCGAAATAATCCGTCGTTACTCCACGATGGAGAAGCCCGCTTGCATCCCTCCTTCTGAAAAGAAACCTCCGAGATGCAAATATCTGGTTTCGCGAAACTAGGGACGGTCTTCGATGCGACTTAGATTTCTTATATGCAGACTGTGAAGGAATGGATACCCCATCCATGTACCGTTCTTCACCATCCAGCAAATGCCCAAATTAACCCAGGTAAAACATACCACACATCTCAAAGTAAATCATACATTACAGAGAAGGGAAAGCGTTATGGGTGTCATCAGTATTTTCGTCACATATCTCCTACATAATATTCCACAATCCAGATATACGGTGGCAAATGATCCCTACAGTTGAAAGAGGCTGGCCGGTTGCGGTCGGACAGGTGTAACAGTATTTCGCCTGCATCCCACGGTCCCTCGCTTTTCCATCGCATTCACTGTCACTTTTTTAGTAAAGGGGGCAGTGATTTAGAAAGAGGGTGGGAGCAAGAGAAAAATATTACGACACGGAGCGTTTGAAAGTACGAGAAGCCTAATGAACTTTCATCCTCTCCTTTCTTCCCTCCCTCCCATCGCAGCCAGCTGAATACTGAAACTTGGAATGGTGCCACAGCAGTGCGCTCGGCTCGCGTAATAGCAAATGCCGATTAAGCGCTTAGCATTCCCATACGCATGTTACCTTGTCACGGCGTCAGCTGTCCGCCTTCTTTATTTCCTGATTTCCATTACGCGAAAACGTTTGGACTCAGATCGTATCAATTGATTTAATTGATATTTAAATCGTGCTTGGATGGGTCGGCTGATTCAGACGCATATTGCGTTCCCCCTTCAAACCTATTTTAAAGCTAATTTAACAGATAGTCCTAAATAAACGATAAGTGTTTCTAAAACGATTCAATTTCCAAATCGTAATCCAACGCTGCTTAGGGTACTGATTTACAATTTTGTATATATGAGATTCATCATTAATATGTCAATAAAAACACAATTCCATCAATTCCACAGGTAATTCATAAAAATTAAACATACTTGTGATGGGGGAGTTTCCGGAGGGCGTTTAAGGGTCTAAACTTCAGCTAAAAAAATAACGACTTACTCCCAGGGTAATCTGGATTACAGACATTTAGGTTTTGATGAGTCAGACGAAAAGTGAAAAAGATTTGTCGGCTCTTGACTCGCCCTATGCATGCACGTTTCTAGAATAAAAATGCATGACTCTACCATATACTGAGTTGTAATGTAAGTGAAAGCACGAGATAAAGTAAGAGCAGAAGACAATGCTACCTTGAACTTTCAAGAAAAACCGTGTAAACGCTCTATTCTGGGCAAGCTAAATATGGTGCGCCCCAAACTATCGACTGACATGCAGGTAACTTAAGGCGCTAGTGACATTTTCTCAAATGGAAAAACAGGTCAAATCGCCTTGTTTTCCGAGACGCTAATGCGAGAAGATAGTAATTATTATAAATTGCATTTTTCAGACGAGAATCTTTGAAAAGCATGATTAAAACCATTAAAATAGCTTTTCATGTAACATTCGAATATTATTCAAATATCATTGAAGGGAGCATTTATATCCTTATTTTAAATATTTGTTCACCCCAAACTATATGAGTGATTATGGAGAAATGGGTGGATGGGTGGAAGAATGCATGGATGGACATAATTACTTAAAGACTGATTAATCCAGTTTTTGGTAAATAATTAGCATACACTACAATGCTGTATAAATATTACAATTTAGTAATGTAACTTTGTTATGCAGATACATGACCTGGCTCAGAGGATTCCACACCAATGCAATGTGGGTCAGAGGCTGCACAACCCTCCAACCTTGCCTGAATACCTTAAATGCTTAAGTCTGGAGCTGATGTCAGAGACACTGCAGCCCAGTTAATTACAGTTAGCTGTATGCATTATGTGCATGCATGTTATTAACCTGTAAAAGTTAAATGAGAACAGGGTAACAGGTGATCTCTGCTTAGCTCTTTTTACTTTGCCTTATCTCTATGACCTTGTTTTATGCATTTCCTTGGAATTTGCACAATGAGACTTTCTCAGATCAGTCAATCGCATTCTGGGCAGATTCCCAAAAACATCAGCATAATTTATGCAAAACCTAAGCCAAACCATACCAGAAGAGCAATAGAATCATCTTGATCCAAACTAGAGTGCAGTATGATGCGGCTACCAAATATGACAGTTTTCTTTTGGACTACAGTGCAGGTTGCCATGTGTTTGATTTATGTTAAACATACATGTTGAATTTATACACCTTCATCTGGTCAAGCAGTTTGCTGCTGGTTTGAGGAAGCAGCCACCATTCAAGCACCATGAACAAAGTGTCTAGACTTCGAGGCTAAGAAAAAAATTCGGTTTGAAATGGATCTGATCACAAAACCAGGCTGGGTGGCACAAACTACAGCCAATGTCCATGTCATGTATTTAACTTTGCCTGGGAATGCTGTAGTAGTGGAATTTAAATTGTGGAACATTACACTGAATTGGGGATGACATGCTGAACAGAAATTCTGAGCTTGCCGCTGCATTAGCACCTCCTAGAGGTTTGTCCAGCACTGCTGTGGCTGCCAGCAGCATGTAGTGAGAAAAGTACGGAGTCTCCCAGCTCTCCCGCAGAATTCTCTGTGGCCTGCAGTGTGTAAAAGGCTACTGACTGGCAGGTGTGTGAATCAGAGAAGCACACAATTACTGCCTTTCAAGCTTCAGGTACAAGCTCAGCATGGAAAACTTTGTCAACTTCTCTGCATTATTACTCTCTGTCAAGTCAGATCACTAGCAAAATTTAACCATAAGTACTCTTACACACATCTCACACATACACGGTGTATGGGATTTTCACCAGAAAAACCATATCCTACCAAAAAAAAAGCAAAGTATTATGCATGCACTATTATGCATCAAGAGTTAGGGAAGGTATAGTGAGGGCCTCTGGATCAGGGGTGCTGGAGTGGCACTTGGACCAGTGTAGGTTCTAGGAGGGGAGGGAAAACAAAACATAGCCATTACCTTCTGTTTATCCATTCACACATCCATTTTCCAACCACTTTCCTAAGGAGCACTGGCCACAAGGCAGTGGATCCCCTGGATGAGATGTCAGTCAATTCCAGTTTTAACATTTATTAACTTGTTTTATTGTTTTAGTTACTATCCTATTACATTCCATGGTATAAAGTCATGCAATACAGACATTTCTTTAGACAAAAGTGTAATAATAGATGCACAGTGTAATGAATACAGTTTGTTTCAGATGCTGAGCCTTCACTACTAGAAATATGAGATTTTGACAGTATGTTTAAATAGCTGCACGTCACATTAAAACATGGGAATGTACTGTAGCTGAACGATTTACAAACTTTCACAAGAAATGGTGCGTATGGGGATAGGCCATTAAGATATTTTAAAGGCGTAGAGCTGCCTGTGCGGTGTCACCATTTGTGGCTCGTCATGCTGCAAATGTTTCAAGGCAGCGGCGGAGGGAAAATACAATGGGGAGCCTGCTGTTAGAAGGTCTGGGAGGGAGGCAGGATGATACGAAGGGATTAAATGTACGTCTCAAGGGGAATGAGTAAAAGGCTAAAGCGATGAGCTCATATAATTCACCAAGAAGCATTTGAAGGTATAGGAAAAATTTAATTAAACATGTATAAAGAAATGAATTGATAAAAGATACTGTATAAACTACAATTTATAAAAACATAATAAATTTTTCAAACAGCAAAGCAAGATCATCTAAACATGAGAAGATGTGGTAATATTATTTGTTTCTTATTTTGTCATTTACTGCAGTTGAAATTTTGCCAGAAGCACGTTTTGTTCTACAACCCCCCCCACCACACACACACACACACACACACACACACACACACACACACACACACACACACTTAACCCTTAACAGTTTGGTACAGCTTGGCCAACACAACCAATGATTTGGATGTAACCAGTTCACATTTCTCAGAGTGGAAGGGAGAGAAATCACTGTCTCCTGTTTCCATGACAACCACAAGCCTACGATTTAGACCTTTCAACCTGTAACACTATAGAGAGGGGACTGGGTCTACAAACTGGAGAGAAGAGAGGCAGAAACGTGGAAAGTGTGAGGAGGTAGGGAATCAAATTAAGAGAAAACCAAAAGAGAGAGGTGACAAAAGTCTGTAGTACTCCAGTTCTTCCAATTAATGTATTACTCATTCCTGAACATCTCCCTGTCTCCGTTCTCTTTGTCTGTCTCTCTGTCTCTCTCCTTCTGTGGTCTCTCTCTCTTGACTCTCTCTCCCTGCCCATATTTCTTCTCTCGTGTTCCCTCTCTGTTTAGCGGTCTCTGTCGGTGCTCTATAATTATTACCATGGTTACCATCAGATCAGTGATTTGATTCTAGCCTTTATAGATTTTTTTGTTCTCTTCATTAAACTTTATTTCTGCATCCCCCCGTTTGTCTTATCAGTGAAAATATATATTCTTTCATTTTTTCTACTTTCAAAAGCAAAATATAAATAAAATTACCTATTACCAAGTGAAGGTGGGTAAAAGATTGTGACAGCTGGGTACATATTTTATAATGAAGGCATTTCATTTGGTATTCAACCATCACTGGTGTGAATACCAAATTCTGCCCATTGCATTTCCTTCCAGTCTTCTCCATGATCTCCTGGGTCATGGGCACAAATCAACAAAGCCACCCATCCATGTGAGGGAGAGATAGGGCTGCCCTGCTGAGACCAAAGAGCCAATGTTGTGCTTACAGTTTGTTTGTGTCATGTCAAAAGCCTTAGTCATTAACTTTCAGCGCTTCACTGCAAGAAGATACAGCATTTGCCATCCAAAGACGATTTTTTCATTAAGTTGTTTCCTTGTGTGTTGTGTTTTATCCTGAACAAAAATGTACACCAGCAATGTGAATTCCTTAAATTCCAAGCAATTTGAATTCCCTGTGTTCATTAATCATAATTTCCACTGTAAAATGACGTCCGGATGGATGACTGTAGCTGCTGTAACAGTCACAGGCTCAGTTATTTACCCTCCATCACAACAGGGTTCACAAGCCAAATTATTTGAACACTGCTCTGAAATCAGCGTTATGGACCGTGACTTGTTGGCATCTGTAAGGCTAATAATAAAGACTGATTGTTCAGGGGAGACAGAGGCCCTGTGCTTTAGAAAATCATACCTATCACTCATGAGAAATGTTGACACCTGCTTCACAGCCGGCCTCAATAAATGCAGCCTTGATGGACAACGGGTGCAGAATGCAAATGACTGATATTTTGTGCATGTTATGGAATGTGGTCATTTTCACTGATAAAATTAGCAGTAGCCTAACAGAGGGAAGGACCTTCTGGTTAACAGGGATTGTGCAAGTACATTTTTCTTCGAGGGCCACATAAAGCTTTTGCTTTGCACTTATCTAAATATCTGAGTACTAAACAAAGGTACTAGACATCCACAAATTCAATTACCTTTAAGCTGAAACAAGTTATATGCAATTGCTGATATTCTTCTGAAATATCATAAGTTTTTCATATCTGCCCAAGCAAAATGGTCACCATGGACTAGGTGCTGAGTTCTGCACATGGACAAGTAATTCTCATACCAGTTCTTCACAGGACACACACCTTGTACTTAAAAACTATGTGAAAATACATGTATTACTAAAAGACATTAAAATTTTAGAATTTTTCTTCTGCAGTTTTGGTGTGTTTCATTGGGCTATTTTAGCTGAATCATATATTGTCAGTGTGACACTGTGGCTTTGGGGATAGGGACCCCAGAATGACGACAGCCACACTCTTGTTACAAATTCAGCGTCCCTAGAGCCGTAGCCTGGCTGTGTGTGGGTTGTTCAGCAGCTGTGGAAAAAGCCAACACATGCATTAAAATACCAGCCTGGACATCTGAATTACATCCTCAGTAATTAGCATGATTGATCCATCGTAGGGTCTTAGGGGTCTTTATAAACTACGCATACATGTAGTTTGTGTGGGTGTATACTTAAATATACACACACACGCAACCATACACACACACACACGCAACCACCCACTCATGGAAGCAATCCTATCATCCTACCACTGACGAAATCATGTGAACTGGCACGAAACATCGACAGAACACCACACCTCTATCCACATAATCCATGTTAAACAGGACAAATGGAAGTATGTTCAATATTATCTTATAGTTGGTACACACTAATCATACCCCGTGTATGCATGAAGTCTCTTTGGTTATCACAAGTAGTAGCGTCATGCGTGTTGTGAATTGTTGAGAAGCAGACTGACATTTGACGTGAGGGTTATTTTGGGAGGAAACTTTCTTCACTCAGACATAAAAGGGCAAAATCGCATTTGAGGTTCATATAGGGAATTCAAGAGATCTTTTCTGGATCTATCATGCCCATCGTTGACCAAGTATGCACTGCTATGCAGAAGAGAATCAGGAAACACAGACGGCAAAACCTCCATCCATTTGGCAGCCAATGCAATCTGAGGTCAAGGCAAACCTGCACCTTCATGACCACTGGCATTCGGGTCACACCATTAAGATTTCTGCATCTTCTGCCATTAGCGTAGCACAAAGGACTCAGTAGCCTGCACACGAATAAAGGAGGGATGTATGTGGGAATTTCAAAGAGGAAGAATGTGATTTAAGTACAAAGATGTGCACTAATAGCAACCCCCCCACATCAACCCAACAAAACTAATGGAGATCCCCAAGGGAAGGTCTCTGATCCATAAAAGCTACTGTACATCCCCTTAACAACCGGAGGGTGAAGGAATGATATAACAGATTCTACCCCTCATCCCAGAGTGAGCGCACCAGATGGTGCCTGGACTTGAAAGGAGGTTGAATGTGGTCTGCATATACAGAACTTGTAAGGAACAAGGCATATCTCTTCCCACTTAGCGCCCGGTATTTCGCTCTGATGCTATTAGGGTTTAAATGGGTGAAGACCCATTAATGGAAAAAGCCACAGTCTGGCAGCCTTCAGGAGCTCTCTCGTTATCTACAGACATTCAGAGGAAAGATATGGCTCAAAACTGTGACGTGCACTTAATTAAGCCCACAAAAGTCAGTCAGGTGGGATGAACGTCAGAAACAGTTCCCTGGGGAGCCAAGTCACGCACGCCCACCCCAACCAGATGACTGCAACAGAACAACAAGAATGCAGCGATTATATTTGCTGACGGGGCATTGCACAGCTAGGAGAGGTAAAGCTCTGACTGAACCAAAAGGAGGCCCCAAACTGCTTAAAGACTCCGGTTTATGGCAGTCACAATGACATCGCCTCAAGAGGAACTGTGTTGGGTTAAATCAGCCACAACCTGCCACTTGCCGTGACACCGGCCCAGCCGAGTTCAGCCCTAGGCCTATCAAAGCCTTCCAGAGCTGCCTTTGCTCGACATGTCATGATGCCAAAATGCTTGCGTCAACTGCTGTGTTAAGGCCTCCCTTTGGGTAGTATTGTAAGAAGGGGAAGTGACAAGCACAAACGTCACAGGCTCTACAAACAACCGACATTCTGGACTCGGGACACACTTTCCTCATGTTGAACTATCAGTAAGGCCAAGACCTAACCTCATGTAATTCCTCCAAATTGTGAAGCACTATTATCTTTAAGGTCGGCTGTTATTTTCCCTTTGACTAATTAGTATTTTAAAACATACAACTACATACAAAATTTAAACATCCTTGTGGGTAGTGGTGGCTTAATGGTTTGGGACATGCACTTGTGATTGAAAGATTGCAGGTTTGAATCCCTGACCAGCAAGGCACCACTGAGGTACCCTGAGTAAGGTACTGCTCCCCGGGTGCTGAATTAGCTGCCCCTTGCTGTGTCACATATAGGTTAAATGCAAAGAACACACTTTGTTGTTGTGCACTGTGTGCTGTGGTGTGTCAACAATGACAATTAATCAGTAATAAAAATGGTCATTCATACACAGGAATTTCCATCTGGGATTAATCTAAGCAACATTTTTAAGAGAGCTTCAGTATGTTCTTCATGTGGCCACTGTGTTGATGAAGTCAAATGTCACGTTTCTGAAGTCAAACAAACCAAATCCAGGGAGAATAGCAAGTAGACAACTCTGCAACTGGATGCCAGCATGCAGCACAAAGATGCGTGTCACAGACCATGACCAGCACTGAATTTTTTCGTGAGCCTCGCTCGCAGCCAACATTACTGTAGATCATGCAATGACTCAGCACTTCCTTGCCAAGGCTCAGGCCAACCTTGGCTGGCTAGATTTGCAGCTCCTTTAGCTGTAAAAAAAAAAGCATTTTCCCACAGTTATGGAATCAAATCAGTCTGCAGAGCTTGTCGTTGAAAAAAAAAAACCAAATGTCTTCTTAATGCTACATGACAGGGCTAACATTAAAAATCGGTTTTGGTGTTTGTCCCATCATTAAGGTATTGGGAATGATATGACTGAAACATGTCCCTCCCAAAACGAGCCTAGGTAATAGTCAGGTACTAGGACAGACCAGGGCCTGTGAGTGCCCTTTTGGAAACGTGTACTTGTCATAAGTGTTCTTCAGGGATGAATAAAGAGTCAACATTTCTCGTTACGTTATTAATGGCCTTTTGAAGGAAGCTGAAGGAGCCCAGGCCTGCGGAAGTCTGAGGAGATCAGCAGATCGCCCATTGAATGGAGCGCCACAAAAGCCCGTTTCTCGAACAGCACACATTACTCATGCTGCTTCCTTCCATTAGCCCCGAGTGCTACTGGTGAATCTTTACACGAAGGAGCAAGAAGTGACCAACAAAAAGAAAGTTGTGGATGCCGTGGCTATACAAGCTATCTCCTGACAAGATACCTTCACATCTCTCACCTTTTTTCCTTAAAGGTAGCACCCACAGAATTAGACTAAGATCATTAGCTTCTTCTGGACCAAACTTTATAACAAAACCATAAGTTTAAATTCATGATCATCATGACACTGATAACAATCAAATATATTGCTTGGTTATCACAGCTACACTAACCACCTACGCAACCTTAAGGACACCAGGTAGGCCAGAGATGAGCACTTTTACACTTTATTTCATAATAATAACCATAATCATTATTTTTTATCACTTCCTTCCAAAGTCATACAGCTGTACATGAATACTATTCACTAATAACTATTCCAACCATCTTCTCATCTTCCAAACCCAATTATCTAGTACAAAGCTGTGGTGTGATGACTATTTCACAGTAACTTTTCACCCTGTCCTTAACACCGCTTTACATATCTACAGTATAAATGGTAAATTTAAATACATGGACTGGAAAACTAAAGGATGTTTGAATCAGAATAGGAATCAGCCTTTACTTGGCCAAATACTTGGCATGAAAAAGACCTTTTCTGTTGTGTTTGGTTCTCAGTCAGAACATCTCATGGGATGCATGGTGCAGTGCAGAATGATAAACAGTGCACAAAATTCTTACCAATTGTGGTCTAGTATCGCCAAAAATACTGTCATCCACATCCACAGAGTTAATATTTTCAGTTTTGTGTCCTTGGAATGCTTTATTAGTAAAACAGATACCCTTTTAGATTGCATCAACTGTAGTTGCATGATTGTACAATATTGTATATGATGTAAATGTACTATAATCATTATATACAGGTATAAAACATGAACCTAAAATACTGGCCATCACCAAATCTGAAATGCCGATATACTGTTTAGTCTACTGGAATCACACCCCACTAATTAAAGGAGCGACTGGAATTACCACACATAGTACTTATGAAGTAGGATCAACAATTAAATAATGTGTTTAAAAGCCTGTCTTGCAGGGATCACTCGGTGCAGTTATGCGAGCAGAGCGGCCTGAAAACCGCCTGGCATGTTATGAAATCTATTCACCAGAACTGTGTCATGCAGGAGAACCTGTATCATGTGTAGTAAATGTGGAGTGTAGGACTGCTGGCAGGTAGAAATGGAGATACTAACATCTCACGCCACAAAAGAAAAATGCCTTGCATGCATTATGCAAAAATCAATTTATTTATCTTTAATATGATTGAATTTCCAACACTGCATCGGTAATATTACTTCTTAGATGAAGGTCCCCTCGACTCACTAACATGCAGTGTTTTATTTACACTTATTAAAATTCCCGGAGGAAGATTAATTGAATATTGAGTGTGATTTGCATTTGAGCGCAATTCTATCTATGTATGTTCACCACCATCAAATCAGTTTGATTTTTGCCAGGAATTATGCTGCAATGAGTGTGTTAAAAATGTGGAGTGTGATAAAAATTCGGAGCTTGTTAAATTTTCATAAATTGCAGTTGAAATAGTAGTTTAGATCGAGAGAAACATACAAACAATGCACTTCTAACATTCAGCTTTGACTTGTTTAAAGCTTTGGTTTCTCCTCTGTGTGTTTCTGTGTTTAAATTCTGCAAAGAAATACTAAGGTTATATCAGAGCATGAGTGTTAACGCAAGCTAAATGAATATGGAACCGATGTGTGATTCATGATAGCATCTGTTCCACTTCTTGGCTCTGCTGGGAAGGTATGTCATCAACGTAGTTTGCCCCAGCACCAGTAAGTGGGAGATATCTTAGCGTCTCCTGCTTCTGTATTCCCTCCAAGCTTTAACATCATTTTCCCAGCAATTGCTCTTGATCAGACTATTGCATGATCTGTAATTAAATGATTTATACATCTAGATACTGAATGAGAATTTTTTATATGGGAGATAATAGAAAGTAATCTATATAGGCAATATAACATGTATCGGGAGTCTGAATGGATAACTGCAGTACCCCTCATGGACTTGAAATGACCACCTTCTGATCTCTATTCCTGGTCCCTAATTACAGTACTTAAGAATCAGCTGCCTTGTAAAACACAGGAAAAGCTGGATTCCACTGAAGAACATTCGTCTGTCTGTCCTATTAACACACACCAAAATTGGCTGCTATTATTTAACAACAGAGAGTGTTTATTTCAGTCTTCCTTCCATCATTTTGAGAATCTGTTTTTTGATGAAGAACTGGGACAAGTGCAATGCGTGCCGGCAGCACAGGGAGAGCAGGTGCTACCTCTGCGGGTGGGACAACCCCTCCCCCCCACCCCCAGGTCGCTCACCGATCTCGGGGTGATGCCTCCCCTCGACAGGCACACTGACAGTCCTCCGCAGCAGCTTGTTTCTGTGCGATTCTGTGCGACGCTCCCGCATCAGCAGAGGGTGTACCTGCAGGTCAGAGGCAGAGAGAAAGAAAGAGGGCACTGGGTTACCTAATCGCTATTTTTGAAACACGGGTGGTTGGGACATGGGGTTCCCCCTGAACCACTAACCATGTTGTAATTTGTTTCTAATAAACAAGTGTAGACTCCTCAGCTATCCCCAACACCTCCTACACCTGCCAAGAAGGATCATAAACAGAGGGTGGGCTGTCCCTTGGTTCAGGCTGATGTGAGCCAACAGGCAGTTCATATAGTGCAGGTCAAACAGGGCCATGCAGGGAAGCTGGCAACAGCAGACAGAGGAGAATGTCTCTCAATGCGGAACACCCAGACTCCTGCCCGTCACAACAAAAGCAGAATCAATTCTCGACCTCCCAGTCACAGTTATCTAACGACATACCCTAGTTATCTAACAACATAGACAACAGCTGTCGTTATTCCACTGTCATGGCAGAACAAGCCCATGAAATATTTGGTTCCTGCTGTTTTTATGTAATTTTCAACACACCTAATCATAATAAACCATGCAAGATTCAGCCTCACTATATATCTGAAAGCGTTTCATCAAAGGTAATCATCACCATTTTGATTTTTTTTCTATGATAGATTAAACGCAGTGCTTTCACACAGTAGGGAAGCCTTGTCTGTCACTATTTATACATTTTCTCCAACTCATCAATCTGAATCGAAAAGCATTTTGTGTTTGCACTGCACTGCCATTAATATTTCATTATCCTATTAAAAATAATATACAATGCCTTTCTGTTAAGGGAAGGTGCAAGCAAAGGATTAGGCAAGTTTTCATTTAACTTTTGATTTTAATGGTAGTTGGGTAAATGTATTTTCTATCAAAATTAATTAAATTCAATTAGAATTAAGATCATATTGCTCCTCAAAATTGTACTTCTATAGCTGCAAAGATTAATTATACTTTTGCTTCTCCGTGAGCAACATCATTTCGTCACATACGCGTTTTATCACAAACTCACAACCAACACATTATGACGTTCTTTATGGGGGCCAGTGGTAAAGCAAGCAGAACTGAACTGATCCCAGTTACAGCTCTGCATGCTAAAGGGGCGGCAGCTCCCACTCTAAGACCTGCATCAAATTCCCTATTGGCTGAGCCCCCTACAGAAAAATGTAATCTGTAGACTGGCACCTATCCAGAATTCTGAGGATTGGTTCCAGCTCGTCTATAACGTTATCCTTTGGGATGTACGGCAATTATTAACAATGGCCGTGAAAATGAATTTACTTAATAGGTTTAATTTTAGATAAACCATAAGCAATTTTATTGTGGCAATCCATTTACATGTCACATCACAATGGTCTTTACAAGACAATTACCCCCATTCATTAATATTATCTTAAGTCATCTCATTCTCTGAAAGTGCAAAGACAGAAGTACACTCAAATACACAGAAAGACACACACCAGCAAAACAACTGTCAACACTTTCACATATCCTAGCATTTGATGCTGTCAACAATAACCATGAGAGGAAGGCCAATGAAAATTGCAGTGAGTCATGTTTCGAGAGGATTCATCTGTTGCACTTTTGTGTTGTTGATTTAGTCATTACACATTGACTCCTCCATGACAACTTACAAGTGTAACCGTATTCGAGACACGAGCATGTTCCAAGAAAATGACAAAAGGGTCAACCAATGTATCTGGCCTAAAATAAATTTTATTAATTTATATGTGGGCCACTAAATACACAACAGTAGTGCGTAGTCCTTGAGAAGGGTATCAGTAAATTGATTCAGTTTCAAAAGAATGATCAATTCTAAACTGAGATCTGATCAAAAGCTACTTTTTTTCCTTTATTGATGGATGCAGAGCTGTGCGAAAATTTCCACCAGTACCACAATGTCCCAGTGGAGGCATTGGTGCACCCATCTGTTGAGCATGTGGCAAAGCCCATACTTGCATACCGAAGGGACATATCTGAGCTCCAAAATGAGGAAGGAAGGACAGTCTGCCAATCAGAAATCAACTGACACCTGTGGGGCAGAGTCATATTAACGCTTCCAAAAATTCACAATACAAATAAATTCAGCTTAAAATAATACATCAACAAAAAGCAGAACAGAATAAAGAAACCAATTAGTCACCAAAACGGAATATGTCGTACATTACAGCCACTGAACATTATCTTTTATGTAAATTGAACCAACAAACATCCAGCTGCATAAATGACTCATTAAGTAAAATGCAGA
This sequence comes from Mormyrops boulengeri, assembly GCA_026781065.1. Lineage (NCBI taxonomy): Eukaryota > Metazoa > Chordata > Actinopteri > Osteoglossiformes > Mormyridae > Mormyrops > Mormyrops boulengeri. Next base: position 11,452,302 of record JAODLD010000052.1, on the reverse strand, counting down.
ACTGTGTGCAGAGCAAATCATGCAGAATAAGGGCAGCAAGGGCCCTGCAAGCAAATGACGCTATTCAACGTAATAATGGATAATCATTAAGAACAAAAACTGCTGTTTGACTGTGACAAGGCCTCCGAGCGAAACCGACTGAGAATACCCGTCTAAGGCTGTGGGCGGATCCACCGTTCCCGTTACGCCGGTTGTCTGCGGTATCGGCTGCGATTTGCATATTTAATTGCATGCTGCATGCTGAAGTATTAAATGCGACATGTTTCAAGAAGCCAAAGTGTCTGAGAAGGAAACACAGCTGCCTGGAAACCTGGCACAGAAAGAAAGCCAAAGCGCAGCACGGGCGGGCTTGTCTGTCACGAAGGGGTGCCATCAAACTTTCATAAACAAACATCATCAAGCATCAAAGGAGATTCTATAGCAGAAGTGTCTCCCATAGGAGATGCTACAATGGCCATCCCATCCACATCGTTGACAAGCTTGTTGAAAGGCACTACTAGACTCAGTCCTCTTCTTGTTTCTGCCCTTATTTGAGAGCAGTCAGCCATCTATAATAGTAACATTTGGAGACTATTTGCTAAGTGATGCATTATGATTATAATGCATCTCTACAAGCATAAGTTGTGTTTGACTTAACTCTGGCATGTGAAAGGTTGGGTGGCATGGTTGTGCAGTGGTTAGCACTGTTGCCTCATACCTCTAGGACCCCCCCACCCCCCAACCCCCACAATCCAAAAACATGCTGAGGTTAATTGGACTTATCAAATTGCCGGTAGGTGTGAATGAATGGTGTCTGAGTGTGCGCTGAGATGGATTGGCACCCCATCCTTGGTTGCTCCTTCGCTTTCACCCATAGGCTCCAGACCCCCCATAACCCTGCATAGGACAAGCGTTATGGAAAATGCATGGATGTCAAAGTTCCCTGTATGTATGTAATCAAGCACATTTTCTTGTGTTCTTTCCCAATGAGATGGGGGTCAAGTGCCCCAAACCAGGCCATGGTGATTCTGAAAGGCCTACAGGTCCGAAACAGGTGAGAGCACCACCAGAAAGCAAGAAGGTCGAGTTTCAGCTCAGAGCCGAGTCTCTTTAATTACCTCGTCGAATAAATCATTAGTCACAATTAGGACAAGTGTGCTCACAGCGCTCAGATTTATGACATGGAGACACCTGCAGGACTGTCAAGCTGTGACTTCCTTGGGGAAGCTTCTTCAGGAGCTGTTGTGTAGTCTGGATTAATTACGTTCATCGCTCATAGTAGTGAGACAGATTACATAACAAGGAATCCCGATTCTGTGTGACTTCCTGAATCAGCACTGAGAGACCCTCATCCTGGCAGAGGTCATAAGGGGCCATTGATCTTTCTAGGTTGCTGCTGTGGCATAAAAGACGGAGTTTCCAAGCAGGACACAAGCATTTCAGACCAAAATCCAGCCCCTGAAGCTGATGCATTTTTATTCCCACTGCAACAAAAGCAGTCAGCCTTCAAACCCTGAAATGTCCAACCCCTCGCCCAGGGGGATTTTATTTCTGGGCCTGTTCTAAATGGCTGGTGTCAGGCAAAACCAAGAGGACAGCGGGAGAAGCAGCTGGGTGGTTCTGTTTCATAGGACCCAATTACTGGGTTTAATTTAATCGGTTCCAGGCCATAGACCAGAACCCACCGACAATCACCAGAGATGACAAAAGACCGCAGGACAAAAAAAAGCAACAAGAAAAAAAAAACTTAAAACTGGGTTTAATTTTGCACTGATAAAGCGTCAGCAGTTCTCGTGATAAGAACATTTCACCTGCCATTACAATATTTTAAATGTGGTTACTTACATTTAGTTTTCATTTTATTTGCAGTTACACGCATGTTTTTATGGGTTAAACCGTTATATTTCAATGTGCAGTAAAGGACATACTATGTCATGGAAGACGTATTTTTTTATATCAAAGTCCACATAAGGTGGGTTTGTTGGTTAAGTACAGGCAGTCCCCAGGTTACGAACAAGATCCATTTCCTATGTCTGTCTTAAAGTCGAATTTGTAGGTTAGTATGCCGTAAAAATAATAATAAGAATTATAAAGTAATAACAAAAGTAACTATGTACGGTACCGTACTGTACCTCAAGCTGACGAACAGCTAAAGCTGCAAATGTTTTCATGAATATTACAAACTGAGTGTGCTCATTATTATGAACCTTTATATTCAATTCTTCATTTTTTAATGTAGTAGGCTTTAAGGTATTCCGTTCGTAAGTGCGAGTTGTACGTAAGTCGGACGTTCCTAACCTGGAGACAGCCTGTACCACAGTTACAAACCATATGGAGGAATCATCCACTGCTTTATCTGTTCCACAATTGTGTTTCTGTTAAGGTGTACCAACTCCCATGCATCTGGCGTGACTCTCAGACAAGAAATCTTACAGCAAATCTATATTATTTCATTACAAACCTAACCTACATCAGAAGCATTGTGGTAGTTTGCAAATCCTACAGACTATTTCCAAGGTAATAAAACTGTTACATACATGTAAATGCGTGTGCATGTGTGTGCAAACTTTCCCTGAACTGAGAATCTCACTCCATGCAGCTGAGCAAACTTGGCAACCGTGGAGTACGCATATTTCACTCTTTTTTCGGAGAGGAGACGTGCCTCAACCATAGATTGTCTCATTGTTTATTTTGGTCGTTATTACCTCGTTTACGAAACAAGAAAAGACAACAGGAGCAGCATAATAACGAAGGCAGTTTCATCTTTGAGGCTAGATAAAATGCTGAAAACTAAGTGTAAAGTAGAGGTATCGCCCCACTTATACACTTAATAAATTCCGCAATATTGCTCCTGGAGAAAAAAGCGCTCTTTGCACACAAAGTATTGATGTCATATCCACAAGCTTCCCGTTTGAGGAACTATGAGCGAAAGAAGGGACAGACTTGCGTTTCAGAAGCTAGAACATCAATACCTCAAACACTGTTGTTTCATAAGTGCACAGCATATTCAAAATATAATTGAATTCTACGTTTCCACGGGTACCAATGGTCAATTCAACAAATCCAACTAACCACAGCATGTTTTTGGACTGTGGGGCCAGTGTTCTGACGAGTTGAGCTACCTATCAAGACGTGCTATTGAGCTTTTCTGCACATGTGCAGTTCCACCATCTTGGGATTAGGGTTAGGTTTTAGGGTTCTAGGGTTTTTTGGGGGGTTAGGGTTAGGGCTAACGATTAGCACTACGGTAGCCTAACTCGACAAAGTCGCTCAACTCGACAGAACACTGGCAGAAACTCCATACGCATGGAACCTTAGCGGAGACTTGAGCTCAGGTCCCAGAAGTGCAAGGCAACAGCGGTAACCTCGACACAACCACGCCCATATGCAGTATCGTTCAAACAAACAAATACATAAATAAAACTATCAATAAATAATTAAAACAGGGCAATTTTTTCTTAACATATTTATGCTAACATTTCTTATAATTAATTGCCACATTGTACAATCAGTTAATGCACACATTTCATATTTACTGCAACATATCACCTAGTATTTATTTGTGCACAAGTTGATTTCTTTAATACAGTTCGAATAATCGCTCCATACAAATGGACTCATCTCGTGAATACAGTAAACAGTAAACACGGCCCTATTTGAACGCACCATAGAATACATGTAACAACAAAATTTATAACAGAAGCCAAATGGAACGTCGCCTTATTTCGCACATGCAGCACAAATCTGAACATTGAACTGCTTGAACTCAAACCTTTTAGAACTCGAACTCTTGAGTGCTGCCCTACTTTTACACTATGAGGTTTGTCGTGCTGCTTCATGAATCTGAAGCCTGAAAAACCTATGCGGAGACCTCTCCTGTTGCCGTGACTCTGTTTGATACTAAAGAACAGCGAACACAGATTAACCCAATATGTACTAAAGCACATATAGAACACATTAAGTTAGACATTCTCCGCTAGAATGACTGGGGATGCTCTTGGATACTTCATTCGTACGTGCACACACTATTACTGTCCGGGAGTAACGTTTATTAGCGTAAGCTATAGCTAATGACAGCCACAAAGTTGAAAGAATAAAGACTCCCCTTCGTATCCGTGGATACAAGGCATACATCTTAAAGCCTTTCTCTAATTTACTAGTTGGTGCTTTGGAGAATGATTTACAAAGGCGACGTACGTCGTTGGTCATGTGTTGGGGCAGGTCCTCTGAATACCATAGACGGCACCGCCATTTTCCATAGACCGGAAACGAGCCAAACGCATTTCCGTGCACGCGGAAGCTCACGTGCAAAGAGCCCGTCGACAAGCGATTGGAAGATCGACGGTTATAAATAACTAATAACCAGTGAACTGGGAGCGCCTGTTGGCGGGAACTTCGAAGCTTCCCACGCGCTCGGTGCGTGTCATTCGTAACCCCCTAAAATCGGCCTTATATCTGTTTTTAACTCTGTGAATCTTATCTGTTTCAATCATATACACAGAATCTTGCATATCAAAGATATCTCGATTAATACCGGTGACTAGGTACTGGGAGAAGAAGCACAGCTAAACTCAGGAGCAGAGAACAAAGTTTAAGGAGACTGAGGAGAGAGGAGACTCCACTAAATTTTTAATGAACCGAATTTCCTTAATTGGTAACAAATAACCAGCAAAGCTATACATTTATCACATGGAAAAATACCATTTAACATTACTTAATTTGGCATTTTACTTCACGCATTTGCTGCTTAACTAACACGCTTTTCAGGGGATATTGTGTACTGAATTACCTCTCTTCAGACAGGCGGATTCCTGTGCTCTGCCAAATGTCGGCTCCATAAAGGAAAATGGGTGTTTCGGTGTTATTTTTTACTTTGTGTTTTACTTCTTGACGTTGTAATTCAAAAAGACAATCAATTTCTAATTCGGTAAAATGCTGTAATAATTTGATGGAGTCATGCATATTACGCAGGATCGCCTTAGCTCAGTTTTTTCTAACAGGATTGTAGCACGTAGCCAATCGCCTCCCTCTGTCTCCCCCTCGTGGGGAAGAACGGAAATGGGCATTTCTGTGAGGTACCTAGTTTTCACCACGTGAATAAGGCCGTGTGAGTTCAAACGGTGAATGTAAAACAATCTTACACGTTGAATGTAATTTGCAGAATTCTTAAAAATAGCAAAAGTATTAGGAGAACATTTAAATATAGGCACTGTAAATGCATCAAACAAAAACTGACTGGGATGGATGAATGATAATTAAAATGAGTTCACTATTAATGAAAAGTAAAGCGGGAGTACCTTAAGTAAAAAAAAAATAAATCTGTTCGGTAACCTGAAAAATTAAGAGTTAATCGACTGGTACTCATGAGACAAACAATCAGTATATGTCTGACTCTCCACGTGACTGGAGAGGGGTAATGATAGATAAGCCGTCATGACTGATTCAAATTCATTGTCACATTATCCCGATGCTTTTGTGAAATGGACAATTACGTGGGAATAAATGTTCCGATTTGTCATTCATCTCTCTCGCTACACATAATGTACAAATTTGAGGATCTATTTCAAATCATAGCTTTATGGGTATGGATGACAAGTACTGGCATTATTGCTTTCATTGCGACAATTTTCCTAGCTATACAAGACCATACTACATAATCCTATGTATGTATGTACTTTACGATTTGCATATTAAAGCTGATGCCATCAGAGGCTATTCTGGGGACACTGGGGGCCCTAAGCAAAAAACTCCATGGGGCCCTCCAATGCACCCCAGCTGAAATTTATGACCATTATTTTACCATGAAGTCGAAATTAATTATATAAACAAAGACAATTTAATAAACACAATTCCTTAATTTTCACTTTACTGTGAAAAACAGAATACACAAATAAAGCAGATATGTAATCGGCCCAGCTCGAGGGCCCCAGGCAATCGCCTGCCTTGCCCATCCTGTCCCTACGCCTTTGAATGTCATCATCTAGTGTAGGTACATTTTGAAAGTTACTCAAATTAGTTCTCAATTTATTTTTAGTTTTGCATCCATAAAGATATAACTGCAATGTAATCGGAGCCAAATGTGGGGGGGGGGCCCTGGGCTAAAGTCATTGCTGGGGCCCTAACTGCAGCATAAAATGTAACAATCAAAAAAAAAATTTAAACTCTGGGGCCCCTGGACTACAGCCCAGGTTACCCCTAGCCGGTAATGCAATAATACACTTAAGCTACATTCTCAGTTTCGCAACATGGTAAAAGTGTTTAACTAAGTCAGAGGAGGTTCATGTGAACACCTAAGCATATTAAGATCTGCTTTGTCATGTCCTTTGGCCTGTATATAAATTATACGTCAGCAGACATGCCTCCGGCGATAAAGCTAACGTTTCTCGTCCCTCTTTGAATACGCTTTCCCCGCCAGGCTCCCCTTACCGGGCCCTGCTCTCTTGTGTCTCTTCAAACACAGATGTGTGTGACTTATCACGCTCACATGTTTCTCAAAGATTAAGGGACCGGGTGCGATGTTCCGTGGCCGGGTACTTTGGCGGCGAGACGGTGAGTGGTTCGTGTGCCTCCTGAGGAGAACGTGAGGTGAGACTCTGTGAGAAATGTGCTGATGTCTGAAGGAGGCATTTGCGAACTCAACTCCTCCGGCACCTAACATCAGTCAGACTCCTTTTATTTGCCGGAGTACGTTTTAAGTTGCGATTAAAGTGTGCATGAAATACAGAGGGAATGGAGGACCAATAAAAAACTACCCAGAAGGGGAGGAAATCTAAAATATATTCCCAATCAACGTGGTGAAAGGCAATTGTGTACACAATAAATTTCAATGCATTTAAATATACAAACAAAATGGCAATATCTCTTCTTCTCACCCATAATGTTCAACTAAACAACAAGTTTGAGCCACTATTTTACTAACTTTTTGTCATGACCTGTCGTTCCGTCCCCTCGTTGACCACGCCTACTCATTACCCTCGTGTGGATTCCCAGTGTTTACCAGCTGTTTCCTGTTGTTGTCATTGGTTCTTTGTATTTAAGTCTACGTTACGTTCATTTCCCCAGTCCGGTCATTAATGTTGCGTGTTCCCCTTTGTGCTAAGGTTTCAATAAACCTCGTTTTGCATGCATTCATGGCTCCTTTCGCCTGCTTCCCAGTCTGAGTCGTGACACTTTTAAACATATGTTGTACATCTTTTCACAAGCCATTAAATCTATCTCATACTGTCAGAAAAAGAGTACCAATTTGTACCTTTGCTTGTCACTGCCTCAAGTGTCTGCCAATTGTATCCTAGCTGTAGGTATATGCACCTTTTAGTCTAATGTAAGAAATGGACTCTGAGGAACATCCCCAAGGTACAAACAACATTTCTGTACCCCCAACGGTACAAAAATGTTCCTCAGAGTCCATTTTGGAACTTTAAAAGGTACATATACCTACAGCTAGGGTACAGTTAGCAGACCCTTGAGGGTACAGTCCCAGTAACAAGCAAAGGTACAAATTTGTATTCTTTTTTCTGATAGGGTAGTATTGATCTTTTCCAAAGTATTTGTAGACTGGGCGTGACTTTTTAGAAACATATAGTTTTTAGTGTAAATTTTATAGGGGAAATTGTAACCCTCAGTTGTAACAGAGTAGCAACAAACATTCAGATGAACAGATAGTCAGACCTAAGCCCCTCCCCTTTGTTAAATGTTGACAACCTTGTTGCTAAGTCGTAATGCAATTGGTAACCTTGTAACAACACGTGACAGCGACTATGTACCTCTGACAGACGTGCCTCCTCCTGGTCCAACATATAGAGCTGATTCCCAGGCATCATACTGAGGCGTGGGTTCCATCCAGGCCGGTCGTAGGAGGGAATATGGGAGGGGGGGTGAGCCCGATAGGAGGGAGGGATGGCATACCTCGCATCTGAGAAAGGGAGCAAGAAAAAAGGAGGGAATTTTGTTACAATAATAACTCAATACGACTCATGGGAAAATATTCAAAAATGAAACATCAAGGTTTTCTGCATAATTCACTGAGCAACTTATAAAACGCGCATGCAAAAGGAAAATAAATATTCAAAAGTTCTAAATCCTATATTAACTGAGAAAGATAATTTTGCCATATGTCAAAGACAATCGTTGAAGCAGTAAACATAGATGCACAAAAATATACATCAGAAACAATAACTGCTCAGTCTAATTGCCTATCTAACGTGCTGTGCACTGAACTTAAATCAATAAATGAGTGAGAGTGGGAGAAATAGTAGCAGAGGGCTGTAAATTTTATGCAGCATATGTGAAATGACAGTGAATGCTATTCACATCTAACGGCCGCAGTGCGACTCAGCACATCTTCGAGTATCTAGTACATGTGCATATTTGGAAGGGAGAACGATCATGCACTTCAGCACCACGGAGAGCGCAGACTCGACTGCTGAGCGACCACGGGAATACAGTTGACGGCATCGATATGAGGCAAGATATGTTCCGTCATCGGAGGCGGCTGCCATTGGTTGCTAAGAAGGCCTGGATGTAACATGCCACGTCAGGTTTTCAAGAAGCCAGGCTTCTTGACAAAGGAAGCTGCACTGCTGGGTGTGAGTAAGGGCAAGTGATCTTGGCAGGACCCCAGGGCTGAGTGTGTGCGTCTTGCATGGAGGTGCACTGCAGTTCAGGCATGATCCCACTGCGCTGACTCAGCTCCAGGGCGCCAGCAGGCAAGCGGGAGTCAGGAAGCTCAGAGATGCACACGGCCTTTAGCCCACATCTGCGCCCTGAAAAGTACTGAGCACTTCATGAGTCTAGACGAGCTCATCCCAGGGAAACTTAGGACCTGTTACATGAGTCACACTACATACAGCGGGCCTGTATATGAAATACATCATTTCTGGCTAATTCTGTTTGTAACTGTCATTTATGGTGGAGTTGGATACCAGCCACACACCAACACGGAGGCGCTATGTCAACTTAACCGCATGTTTTTGGAATTTTTGGAAAGTGGAATGTCCAAAGGTAGCCCACACAAATGTGGGGAGAGCACGTAGGTTTCACACACACAGTTCCAGGGCTGACGCCCAAACTCCCTGTGCCCCCCACTAAGCCACTCCATGTATATTGAAAAATATGTTTACTTATAATGGCAAAAAAGGTTAGGCCTCAATGATCTTTCCATGCATTTTCAATTATTGCTTATTCAGTGTTTATCGTGGTGTTTTGGGCTTTTTCCACCAAAGCCTATCTCAGCATGGATAATAACATACTCATACAGACACACACATACACATGCACACATTTGTATTCATATCTGTGGGGACCATCCATTCATTTCTATGGGCAAAACTCTAATCCCGACAATAACGACCTTAACCCCCACCCAGCCCTAACCTTAACCATAACCTTAACCCCCACCCAGCCCTAACCTTAACCATAACCTTAACCCCCACCCAGTCCTAACCTTAACCATAAGTAACCAAACAAAATACAAGACATCTGGCATTTTTTGTTTTTTGATTGCAGTCACAGATTTTCAGTCAAGTTTCTCCTTGAATGAATTGAATGAATTAAAAGCTTCAGCTGCTGCTCTTAAGGTAGGTTGTCCATGAAAATACTGCGTACTGTGGCTATTTTGCAACACTTTTTGTTAGCAGAGAAGATTAGTTTTTTATAGGGATAGCTAACTGGCTAACGGGCTGTGCCTTGACAGTCACAGAATTCCTAACTATGCTCGTTAACCCCCTGCATCCATGGTCGGTGTCAAAGACCGTTTATGGCTATTTATCACTGACCATAACTCAGCTTCTTGGATGACTGCCACTATCTCCTGATGCCAACTGTGACAAGCAACGTTTTAGAAACAGTAAAAGTTCTAACTCCGGATAATTCCTTTGGTCAGTCGCATTGTCTGCTTTGCCTCTTCTAGATGTGATTGGCATGATCTTAGTTAGATGTGCCTTATTGATAAATCAGCTGGTAAAGTGGAATGCAGAGTATTTTAATGGCAGCACATATGCTGAGATGAGAATAAAGCTGTGGTGGTCATGAAGGTCTTCTGCTCCATTAAAATGCCTAACGGTATAAATGACTTCAAAAGGAAATTGCATTCAATAAGGCAACTGCTTGATATTGTTTACAGAGTTGGGAAGATTACTTTTAAAATGTAAAAACCGTTTACTAGCTACCCTAATGTAACTATTTTGATTACTTCATCAAAGTAACGTAGCTTATTACATTTGATTATTTTTTGATTTCTAATAAATGTTTTAAACTGGACAATAATGCTGAAAAGTCCCAGTGACTTTGCGGACTCCTGTAAACTGGAAATATGCCAAAAGAAAGCATTTCTGTACAGCAATTAAAGCACAACGAATCAAAACCAATTGATATATTCTACATGTATCCTTTTTACTGAAAAGAATATATTCAAACGTAACCCCTTTGTAATCGTTTACACTTTGATTAGTAATTGTAATTCAATAACATATTTTTTCTCACTAACTGTAACAGATTACAATTACATGCATTTTGAAATTTAATTACGTAACACTGTTACATGTAACTAGATACTCCTTAACACTGATTGTATATTTGTCGCCTTGACCAAATCTACCTAAATATTATATGTTACATGCATGTTATATGTTACATTGCAATCGGCCGCATATCACTCCCCAGTAAGTTCTGCTCTCAGTGTTTCACAGCTTCAGGAAAATGAAAGACGTCACTCTTCGGACACCAAGTTAACTGTTTTTGCTTCATTACACTTTTATAGAAAAAGTGAGAGTTTGATCAGTTCATGAATAATAAATGTATTTGTTCGTACAAAAGAGGACAGTTGGCTAATACTGGCTTTTACCCAAAATTCCTGATTCATTAACAAGCAAATGCTCTATAGTTTTATGACATTCCGGTCAGTGTTCCAGTTCCTAGCAATACACAAACAACCTGAGCAAATTTATTTCGAATCACATTTTTCAAATTCATTTGAAAATAATGTACTGGCTGCCTGACGAGCATTTTGTTTAATGAACTTCTTCCTGGAGGCGCTAAACAATGTGAATGGCGTTGGCTTAAGAAGGCGTTATTCTGTATCTGCAGTGACCAACAAGCGTCGCCAAATGTCCTAGTAATGTCCCAGACAGCAGATTTGTGAAACGGCGCTCATGTCCCTCTCAGGCCTCCAATAAGTGTTATAAATAAAGTGACACAGATTGTTGGCGAAAAGTTTTCATTGGGAAACTTTGCAGCTGAAGCAGAACCAGTGCAGGGGGTGAAAGTTGGGGAAAATCAGATAAAGGAATTCGATTATAATCCCAAAGCTGACCTTCCTTGTGGCACTTATAGCTTAATCAAAGCATTTTCTGAGCAGTAACCAGGTATAAGGACTGTAATAAAAACTCCAACCTTGATACTGCTGAACAGTTATCACATAAAATATTTAGTCTAATTCAGGTAAGACAATAAACACTGAGAAAGTGTTTTGTAGATATCTTACAGTTTTCTTTCCTGGATTTTAAAAATCATTTACAATTAAAGCTTTTGATTAGGCATACCTCCAAGACATACCTTTTGAAATATTTCAGTATATGAATTTAAAATGATAGTTAAATAAACGATGCATATTTTGGCATTGGACCCCCTGATTCCCCTAAATAAGTTTTCCCAGTAAGCCTTGTTGTTTGTGTCAATACCCTTGTTCCACATGGCGTCACTGTTGCTACACTTTTTAAATTTAAAGCACAGGAAACAAGGTTACTGCCCAAGAGATGTCACTTCCGAAACACCCACTCTCGCTCACTCTTTTGCTATTTCACGCCCCCAGCCCGTTGCCATGGTGACTCAGAAAAGAATAGAATAGATGTGAGTGTTAAAAAGGCTGATGATCAGAGAGAAAAGACTGGGGAGAGGATGGACAGAGCAGGAGAGAGATGGAGGAAGAAAGGGAGTGGGAGAAAGGAAGGGAGCTGGGGACTGATGACACATGGAAGGAGGAAATGCTGAAACAGGGAATTGTGGGAGAGAAGAAAAGAGGGGTAGAGCTGGACTTCCAGGGAAAGTGAGGGTAGCAAAGAGGATTAAACAATTATAACAAGTCAGAAGAGGGGAGAGAGAGTGAGTGAGAGAGAGAGAGAGAGAGAGAGAGAGATGGGGGAACGAAGGAGGTATACAGGAGAGGAGGACACTTTTTTGGAAAAGGTACCCATATTCTGTTCCCATAGCAACCCAGCCACATATGAAATACTGTCTTGTTTTTTGGCGTCTCTCTCTCTCTCTCTCTCTCTCTCTATCTCTCTCTCTCTTTTCCTTGCATGTCTGTGTGATGGTCTGCATGACGGTCAGCAAAACAGAGGACGCGGCAAAGCCAAAAAGACAGCAGGGTAACTGCGGGGCAGGCCTCGCCGGCCACGGGTATTAGTAGCTCGGGAACTTGGGACGGTGGGACACTGGGATTAGGGCTTTGGTGGAGACTTTGAATGTAAGACTTTAGGACAAGGCAGTCGCATGCAGAGGTGCACACACACTGCACAATGAAGACGGAACTTTACCACCAAGTCAGAGATGGCCTCACTGCTCCATACATGCCCCCCCTCCCCCTCTTTCTCAACCCATCTGTCTTTCAGCCCCCTCCTAGCCTGTGCCACCACTCTCTCCCTCCCTACCCCTCGCTCGCTCACTCTTCCACTCATGCCACCATCTCCGTTTCCCTTTCTTTCCTAAAACCATTCAGGTAACATTCAGGGAAGGCGGATTCTCAGGGTGGAAATAGCAGCGCGGTGGCGGACTTGGACGGCCAGCCGCGGCGAGAGTCGTCGATTAGCACTAGCTAAAGCTGGCCTTTCGGTTCTCCTCTCTCCCCCTTTGCTCTCTGTCTTCCAGCCAACTCCTCTATGGGGCTCTGCTGCCAGACCTCAGTGTCTGGTGCCAAATTACAGTCATGTCTGATTAGAACAGCATGCATATGCACATGTCTGAGCGCCCTTGCCTGTTTATCAGAAAAGAAAACAAGCATCATTCCAGAACACCTCGAGTTCTGATTATGTGGCCACACTTTCAATCACACCTCTTCAGCTGTTTTTAGCTTGTCTTTGTGTTTGCTTGTCTTTTTTTTCTTTTTGGAGGGGGAGCAGGGTGGAAGGTGTTGAGACATTTATCTGTCAGATCCATCCATCTTCCAAAGCGCACATCCAGGTGAGAGCAGCGGTAGCTCCTGCCATATTTTCACATATTTATGTGGCAGTAAAGAAATTAAAGCCTCCTTCTGTAATTTCTTTTTGACGTTGCCTGATAATGTACGATTTCTGCCACGAGCTGGATAAATACTCTGATGCTTAAATTAGGAAAGAAATGACCCAGTTCTAAAACTCCTCCAAGTAATTTGACACTCAATTACTTTTATTAACTTAAAATATATGTGTTGCTACACTTGTCCAGCTCTGTCCTTCCTCCCTGATTCTCGAGAATTCTGCAACGCCGTGTACCTCACGGTTTCTCTTGATAAAAGCATGTGTCAAATAAATTATTATAATATGTGACTCCTGACAGTATAATTAAGTGCCATCTGCCTATACAGTAATTAGGTTTCAGATCTATTTGTCTGTTTACTAATGATAAGGATTTCTTATATACTTAATTAACAAAAATTACATAAATACTCCCATAGCCAAATGCTTCTTAACAGTAGATTTTAGTTTAAAATAAATGTATTTTATTAGGAGGTGGGTCATTATATATATACATATACAAACACACCTACACACATATATATATATAAAAATAGATGTCTAATGTGTTTTGTATTTGCTATTCCTGATTTTTGGCTCTTTTGTTGCCACAGATATTTCAAAATGTATGTCAGTGTTTCATTAGTGGATGGGCACATCAATGTGCATTTTGCGTTTGTGTGTGTGTGTGTGTGTGTGTGTGTGTGTGCATGCTCTATTAAGTATGTGTGGTTGGGTTTTGGCCCCAAGAGATGAAGAATAATTATACTCAGCCGTCCTAAATCCAGAGATAGACTGAGAACTGTGTCATTGTTTCATTACGCTAAGGACACACACCTCACCTCACTGACTCCGCCGAGAGCTCGTACCGATGCCTTGGGCTAAGAATGTAAAGGAATCTTCTTATTGAGAAAACGAAATGAAAAGAAGGGCGAAAGAAACTCAAAGCTCTATTAGGGAAGCACTCAGCTGACCATGGTTCTGAAAGGCGTGTAGTCCGGGAGAATTACGTTACACCCATATGAGGGGAAAAAGAGTGAAACGCCGACCGAGGCGGAGAATTTGTGTCATTGTGGGCAGACGGTGCCACTTCGCCCTTGATACGGGCTATTTCTGTGGCTTTTCCTCAGAACAAAGTCGGCGCGGCACGTGGCCAGAGAGAGCGACATGAGTCAAGAATTCGAAGTAGCAGTTTCACCGGCACCTCTGAGTTCTGTCTGGATCCAGCTGAGGACATCGAGACCCAACTGCGTGGCAAGCTGCTTACATAACAGCAATCAGAAATAAATTCAAAGACGACGGCATCCTTGAATTGCATTTACTCTCCAGGGGGAATTTGACTGGTTGAAGAAAATTCAGGCAAAAAATAAATAAAAAAAAATAACAGCACTCGCTTTGTACTGCCTCGTGAAGAGAGGAAAAAAAGGATAAGAGAAAACAAGCGAGGAGATGGGTTGAGAATGGCGTGTGAAACTGCTTCTTGTGACTCAGTATACATGAAATGTTACAGGCTGCTGTCTTGAGTTTGTAACTCTGTTATTGACACCAAACAAAACAGTTAGCAGTTAGGTTTTAGCTGCTAACACAACCCATGCTGTTTGTGCCAGAGCCAAGGCTGCAGTAGATAAAATACATCAAGCAATAATAGTGCTGACCAAGGAATAATAGTCCATACATCCATTCATCCATCCATCCATCCATCCATCATCCATCCATATATACAACCAGCCATCCAACCATCCATTCATACATTTTCATTTGATTTTGGAGAATTAGGTTTATGGTGGAGGGCCTGCCCCAGGAAACAGAATAGAGAAAAGGGTGCATCCTACACAGGACACCAGACCATCACAGAATAAACTATGCAAATTAGAATGAAGTGCCAGAAAGTGTGCATTGACATAACCTGCACAGCACTATTCTCATTTTCTGCCATTAGATTGTCATGAATTCCCTCATCAGTATTTCATTCAATGTACGAAAACTCCTGGCAAATCACACCACCCACAACGGCGAGTATATAAAAAGAACGTTTCACTTTGAACTCTGTGACCACGCTCTCAAACGGGCGACTGTGGTACGTCCTGCGACGAATACATAAGCCAACCCTGTCAGAACGATGTAGCCACGCTCAGAAACAGCTCGTCATTCTGCCCCCGGTTTGGCAGAACCACATCTATCTTACAATGATCTAATGCAGCGGGGATAAAGTACAAATGCAGCTAGTATGAAGCAAATCGCTGGCCAGTAGCCTGCCAGTTCTGCCACTTAGTACAAACCCTGTGCACGTCCAAATACGGGCAGCAGGTGGCGCGGCGGTTTAGGATACAGAAGTGTACACTGAAGAAGATTCTCTGCTGTTGAACTCTTTCAGCGAGCAATTTTAACCAAAAAAAAAGAAAAACTAAACTAAGTGCACAGGTATCATTATAATCTGCTTTGGAAAACAGGACCAGCCAAAGAAAATCACAGGGAGTCTCACAAAAGATCTTTAACAACTAGTATTTTATACAGTGCAGATATGACAGTCTAGAGATTAATCTGAAGGATCGATCAGCCAAAACTAAGAAATGCAGTGCAAGTTAGATTAGATGCACAAGGTACTCACAAATCATCTGTTCTTTTCGTCTCTTAGGACTCTGTCTGTTGTCATTGGATACGCAGTCAAATCCATTGATCAATTACTGAATCTGCCACGTGGAGATAAATCCGAAACGGTCTCAGCATCATTACTGAAATCTGAAACGTTCTAAACTTATACACAAAAGCAGATTGTAGAGAACCAAGAAGGCAGCTATAGATAGCAAAGTGAATTTAATTTGGTGGAAACTGAAAGGGAAAATTGTTAAGTGTGTGACTGGCGCTATACAGGAAATAAAGTCACTATTGAGAGCGCCCAGTAATGCCTGATGCTTGGGTAGATACACCCGCTGATCCTGCCATGTTGACGCCAACAGCTAAGTGTTCTTCGCCGAACAACGACACAGCCAATGTTCTGAGAACATCTGAAGATGATTGTAACCCACCTCCACCCCATCTTCATCTTCTATCCTCAGTTCGAGATGCCCTAAAAGAGGCGGGTGGGCAACCCCACCCCCCAGCAGCCAGCTGCAATCCCTCCAGAACATTCCAAACCATGGACGATGTAGGAATGCTGCCAAACCAACACCCACTGCCTTGGTCTGAAGGACTTCTGCCTTGTAAATTGTTTCAAGCGGAATAACCGGCGAGCACACTGTTTAAAGACATTCATTTCTCACTCTCTATGCCCTGAGAGATTTTAAATAGTGAAACTTCGGATCCAAAGAGGGAGAACAGCATGAGACACCCCGGGAACACAACAGGAAAGCAGCCTCGTTTGATTATTCCCAAAAATAGCCCGTCCTCTCTAAAGCCCATTCTTATATAACCTTTGTTTAGTTTACTTCTCACAACTGGCTTATGTGTGACAGCATTGCTTGTGTTAAGAATCTAAATTAAAGTTAATATGATAATATTGTTAGCAAGTCCAAGATGGTGTTCACACCTCTTATACTGTATGTTGTAAGACGCAATGAATACGAAAAGGGCACTAAGTACTGGGCTATTGTCATCAATGAAACAATTGCTGCATCACGCCAGCGAATGTGACTTGACTCATGGGAAAAGCATCCACATGGCTGGGATTCAGAAGCCCTTGGTCTCTGTGGTATGTCACATTCCAGAAGGAATTCCAACAACTGTCATGGAATCTCTGCTTTCTGTGCCTGGAGTGAATCCGAAGGCTTCGCTTCCCATCCCATATTCTCTACCCGCTTCGAAATGCTGTCATTTTTTGTTGTTTTTTTAACAAACATTTACAAAAACGCTGTCCAATCAGCACAATCGTTATCACTCTCTCCCGCTCGTCGCTTAGCGTCACAGTCGCCGTTGATCGTTTCGCGAGGTGTTACGAGGCCAGCTCTGGAGAGTGCCGTGATATCAGAGCGGAGCGGATGGGGGACCTGGTGTCATTGGCTGGCACGGGACAGAGCACCCAGTGGGGGCCTTCATGCGTATGGGCGAGGTGGGGCTACCTCAGGCCTGGGCTATCTGGCAAGCCACGGGGAAAGGCACTGTTGCCCGTTCCAGAAACATGTCCATGTGTTTACAGTCCAGGTCCATTGCGAGCAGAGCCTTTCTTTACCTAATTCATCAGTAATACATCCTGCACTATAGACGCTTTTAGACCAAAGACCCAAATAAAAGGTGACGTTACACAAGGCCACATGTACAAAGGCCCTTCTACACATAATGCACAGCCTTAAAACCATAAATTTAGTTCACTCATTCGTTCTTTGGCATGACTTTGCAGGATGTCACATCTATTCAATCTTAATTCTGTTCCACACACCATGCGAAATTTGCTTCACCCATCACTGAGATCCTCGTTAATCATTTCTGCTGTACGACATCAAATCTCCATCATCGGGTCAAAACTGCCCTCACCCCTATTGCGGCGAGTTGTTTAGCATACAGTGTATACACACACACACACAGGCACACTTGTATTTTGTATTATTCTGTTCAGCGCGCTTACATAAGTATACAATGTCACCAAAAAGTCACTGGCAAATTATAGACGTGCAAGTATTCAAAAACAACAGTATTTGCTGCTTTGTGTTTCCTGAATTACTGCCCCCACTTCAAGTACTTTTCTGGCTTTTTGTGGGTGTCCAGAGAACCTATTCCTAGTGAATATTAAACACTTGACTGCATTACAGCCATTTAACATACCCAGGTTATAATTAACCATAACGTGTTAAGCATATTCTTAAACACCAATGCCTGGCTTGCAGTAGACGCTTTTGGATGGAGATCTCAGGTGTGTTAAGCACTTGCAGATGCTCTGTTGATGAAGCTATCTCAGGCAGCACCTTCCCAGAACGTTTGGACCCCGGCAGACCAACCCCAGCCCAGGTGTCCGAAACGGGACGTAGAGTTTTCTCGAGTGTCTGCCGTCAGACGTTGCATTTCATTCCGCCAGAGCCGTGTGCTTAATTCGTCAAAACGGCAAAGAAACGGCAGAGGGTAGACAGCTATCTGCAGAGCCAAGTGACATGATGAATCGAGGCGGGGGGGGGCGGGACGAGGGGGTGCCGTCCCTGGAAGGGAAGCGGTAGACGGATTTGTGCTGGAGAGTCGCATACGTGCTGTACTCCATGATAGCAGCCTAGGAGGGGGGCCCAGGACAGTCTCACTTCCTGGGGTTTAATGTGCCTCGACGTCCGCGACGTGCTACTCTGCAAAACAACAACAACAAGAGCTACACAGCTTCTTAACAATCCGCCCCCCCCTCACTAAAACTAAAAATTGGCAGGGTGGGGTCTTCTTGTAGCAGCTGTGGTCACAGCCAGGAACAAGTGGCAGGAATCCAGGATTTGCGGAGGGGGCACAATCCCAGCTCGCGCTCTGGTCACAGTTCACCTCGTTTCGGGATGGGTGGGGCCACATGGCTGTGCCAGTGGTGTCATGGTAACGTGGGTCTGCCACGCGAGGCAAGCCAATCAGGTTTTAAAGGGGTGGCGCCTAATCGCCCAAGGGAACGACAGCGAGACGCAGGGAGCTAAAAGTCACTCGAGGGCACCAGGCAGGAAAGGGCAGAAGCGCTTAAGATGACAAACTGCGAATTTATCATTCAGCAAACAGACCGGCGATTACCCGCAGTTTCATTTTCAACAGTCTGTTGACTCATGCCATCGCAGTTAAAAGTCTTTTGTCCTTCTTACCAGCATATATGATTAACTGCATAATAAGACGCCAAAATATCCCTGTCCAGAGAATAAAAATATTGCTTTGCCCTTCAGTCTTTGACACCCACCGGACACCCACAAAGCTCTCTTTTTATTTCCAAGGCTGGAATCCCAGAACAAATCCAGAAATGATTCGGGTCGACATTCCCACAGGTTCTGTAACGGCTTGGAAACATGCCCCGGTTTCTGGTCTGGGGCACCCGTGAACTGATCCATCAACTGCAGGCGGCGGGGGCAACCAGGCGGTCGGACCGCGCTGATGAATCCCGGACGGGGTTCGGCTCTTGTGCCGCAGGGTCAAGACTCGCATCTCGGTCCCCAGTAAGACACTTCAGACGCGAGCCGGTTTACACCAAGCGGCCTAGAAAACCAAAGTCCTGCTGAGCTAACAAATTACAATTATAATGCGCCCCACATATAGAGGCCAAATAGCAGAATGCTTACTATGTGGCACAACGCTGGCTCTCACTTTCAGGCACTCGTAAGGTTTCACTTCCCCGACGGACAAAATCTCCCGCATGGGGCACGCAGGGAATGCTGTCTGCTCATACATATGATCTTTTTAACTTAAACTGCACATAAAACGTTGCCAGTCCCTGCAATCCAGTCACGCACAAACACGAGGCTTCCTCTCGTCTTTTTTTTCTGTCTTTGACCGTGTGGGTAGGAATCAAATGGCCGATCGATGGCTCCTATTGCTCACGCTGCCGGATCCTCCGCAGGCTGAGAAGCGGCACTCTGACGGGGCACAGATGCTCATCGGGAACAGGCGCTAACAACCAACCCCCCCCCCCCGCCCCAGTCACTGAGAAGCCAGCAGGCCTGACTGAGAGGGGTCACCCTGAGCATTTGCCTATGTGACACAGGAACAAGTGGAACGCTAGTAGAGCAGAAGCCAACCTGACTGACCCACATGATCCCGTCTGCACCAGTGACACTAATCGTGAGATGCTACATGTGCGACACCACGGGAAAAGTGTCATTGCTCCAGGACTAGCCTTCTGGAAACATCCATATGCTTCCCCAGATGTACCTGATATCTGTGCCGCGCACGCTGGCAGCTGACCTAAGGGGGGGAGATTGGGTGCTCGAAAGTTGGCTTCCTGCCGGTTGAACGCCAGTCCCACCTGCGTCGGCCGCCCCACGATTTCTCCACACCGTATCCCAAGAGTCTATTAAGGGTTAACAAGGGCCGCGACGTGAACCTTGCATGGCACCCCTGTCCCAAATGGCTGCTATAGCTGGGAGGAAACGACCGCGACAGCAGCAGAAGCAGCAAAGGCGGCAAGAACAGCCAGGTTGCTGAAGGTGTCATTTCTGTGAATACATTAGCAGACGCTGGACTTGTATGTTCTAGCACTAACGGCGCCGAAAGCGCTCCATGCGGCCGCATGCTGAGGGATGCAGCAGCAAGACTCTAACCTGCAGGACCTTGCCAGACGGTCACAGGTCCCAGCAGGCTGAACACCCCACAGAGAAGCAATGTACTATGGGTTATGCCCAGTGGTCGGGCTGCAAAAATATTTCAAGGCGGATGGTGGGGGGGGGGAGGGGGGTGATTGCACAGTCCGGTTAAACTG
>JAODLD010000052.1:11382990-11431667 GCA_026781065.1 Mormyrops boulengeri | reverse complement strand
CGGGGCGGCGCGGCCCCACCCTGGGGCCCGGGGGGGGGGGGGGGCGGCCCCGCGCCGCGATTGCACAGTCCGGTTAAACTGCGTTACGAACCAGAGTCAGTTGAGTAGCCCTGATGTGTTCAGCAGATTTAAATTTACACGAGTGAAATTACATTGAACAATTTAGGAAGATAGTGTGGGGGGGGGGGTATATTTCCAAAGGCATCCGCATGCATCCCATGACAAGCCGAGCCCTGATTAAGCCATAGAATGGGCCTTCCAAGCTAATGACTGTTTATTTCACTGCAGTTGACTGGCGCAGTAAATGCTTCATACACATCGCAGACCCATCAATGCAGACAAAGCCGAAGGGGGGCTCTCCTCGCATTCGGGTGCCAGGAATCCCGCGGGAGCTGCTTCAAGGCTCACTTTGGCTGCTATGACTACAGACCTAACAGAAGCTGTGGTGAATGAAGCTGGGGCTTCCGAGGGCAGGATCCTCATCGCTATTGGGGCGGCACGTTCATCAGCTGCACTTCCTCCGCAAAGGCTGCAGGCTGTGACAGAAAACCGCAGGCCCAGCTACGGATGGCCGCCCGCAGTAAAGTTCTCCAAACGATTGCACAGCCCCATTAAATCTCGATTTCCAGTCTTGTGCCGGTTGTTTCGAGGTTTTAGATATAGCGTATACACTTCAAACACACAAATTGAAGGGCCCAATTTGCCACCAGGGTGATTGTGTTTCCCAACAGCCCCTGAGTCGCCTCCCCCGGGGCCACGTCAATCCGCAGCGGCCTTGACCTCGCCCCAACCTTCGCCCTCCTGCTCAATACACCTATTTAAGCAGCGTCACCCCAGTGTCGGGTTTCACCCCGCGAACCCAATGATACATTTTTACCCCCACAGCCAGCTCAGATTTCCACATTCGGTTTTCGAACACGAGGAAGAGGAGAAGCAGCACCCAGCGCAGTCGAGCATCTCAAGGTGGCATTCAGGCGTCTCCTGCTATGGCTTCACTGCTGCTTTCATTTTTTTTCCACTCATTTGTGCATATTTTAGCGATTCAGTTGCTTAGCAAATGCTCTTGCGGCAGGCAACCTACACACTGAAAACTGTAACAAGCTTATCCTCATGCACGGCATCTCACTGAAGGAAATCAGGTTACGTATCTGGAAAAGAAAACAGCTGCCGTGACGGTACTTGACCCAACAACATGCTGGACACAAACCCATCTTGGCTGCGGCAGACTTTCAGAATGTGCTATTAATCCCTCAATGGGGTTTGGGATTTAGTGAGACTGACACGGTTATCTGGATCAAACATACATCAGAAATGGGGGGGCGAGGTAAGCCGGCTTTATCTGAACTTTGCAGCTTGTCGCCCTCCCGGTGCTGAGAGCAAACAGGTGACTTGCTGTAAATGTGGCACCGAGTGAGCATAAGCGACAAGCAGACCGCAAGACACATTTCAACGCAGGCGTGAGAAGCAGTGGGCAGGGCTATCGGGAGAGGGGGCGTCGGTCACTGGGATCCTTCATGCTGATTCGTTACACCTGTCCCTCATGTAAAACTGATAGTATAAATGTACATATTCTGTCTTCTCTCTTTGTGATTGGCCGAGGCATCCCACAGGGGAGCACACCAGCGGAAGAGAGACACTTCATTACAGTTCACATTTGCTCAGCGTGGTACAAATGACCGCAGTGACCACAATCCAGCATCTGATACATTTCACGCACTGCATATTTATTAAAAGCATTTGCACACAGTTGACGCGCTTCAATGGCAGATGGCCTTTCGGGGTCTGACCCTGGACTCTTTTTGGGTCCAGTTTCTGATCCCCTGCATTACCTCCATCTGCTCGGTACCTTGGCACATAAATCTACTCTGGAAGGTAAATTTACCTTCAGTTTAACAAAATAACATTGAAGCCCAAATCTATCCAATTAAATATGATTTTAGGGAACCAGAGAGTGTAAAATGGATGTTTCTAAGTCTTCCAGTCTTTACATTGTATTTCATTATAGGTATTACGATGAAGGGTAAACATTTAAATCTGACACTCATTGCTTTTTACCACTGATATGTGCAAGTATAATATACAGGACTATACACACACACACACACACACACACACGCTATATGGACAAATGCCCATTACTCCTACAGGAACTTTTATGACATCCCATTCTAAATCCATAGGCATCATTATGGAGTCGGTCCCCCCTTTGCAGTTAACAGCTGCCGCTCTTCTGGGAAGGCCGCTCTTCCACAAGATTTTGGAGTGTGTCTGTGGGAATTTTTGCTCATTCATCCAGAAGAGCATTTCTGAGGTCCGGCACTGATGTTGGACATGAAGACCTGGCTCATAATCTCCATTCTAGTTCATCCCAATGGTGTTCGATGGGGTTGAGGTCAGGGCTCTGCGCGGGCCAGTCAAGTTCTTCCACACCAAACTCACACAACCATACTTTTTATGGACCTTGCTTTGTGCACTGAGGCAGCTAGAACAGAAAAGGGGCCTTCCCCAAACTGTTCTCACTAAGTTGTTAGTATAGAATTGCCCCGAATGTCTTGGTATGCTGAAGCATTAAGAGTTCTCTTGACTGGAACTAAGGGGCCAAGTCCAACCCCTGAAAAACAACCCCATACCATTATTCCACCTTCACTAAACTTCACAGGTGGCACAAAGCAATCAGGCAGGTAATGTTCTCCTGGCATCCGCCAAACCCAGACTCGTCCATCAGACTGCCAGAGAGAGACGTGTGATTTGTCACTCCACAGAACACATTTCCACTGCTCCAGAGTCCAGTGGCAGTGTGCTTTACACCACTGCATCCGACGCTTGGCATTGCGCTTGGTGATGTGAAGCTTTCAGGCAGCTGCTTGGCCATGGAAGCCCATTCCATGAAGCTCCCAGTGCAGTTTTTGTGCTGGGGTTAGTGCCAGAGGAAGTTTGGAACTCTGCAGTTACTGAGTCAACAGAGCGTTCGGTGACTTTTACACACTATGTGCCTCAGCACTCTGTGACCCCGACTGTTATTTTACATGGTCTGCCACTTCATGGCTGACTGTCTGTTTCCTAAACACTTCCACTTTGCAGTAGTACCACTTACAGTTGACTGTGGAATATCTAGCAGGAAAGAAATTTCATGAACTGACTTGGCAAAGAGACATCCTATGACAGCATCATGCTTGAATTCACTGAGTTCTTCAGAAGGACCCATTCTTTCCCTAAGAAAGAAACCTGACTGCATGGCTAGGTGCTTGATTTTATACACCTGTGGCAATGGGTCTGAATGAATGACCTGAATTCAATGATTGAAAGGCATGTTCCAATACTTTTGTCCATATAGTGTATGTGTGTGTGTGTGTGTGTGTGTGTGTGTGTGTGTGTGTATTTAGAACCAGATCCACAGCATCTTAGACTCTTTTTACCATGACAACAGATTGCAAAGCATTTCATATATTTACTGAAAATCTCTGAGTTGCTGTTATGTGCAAGAGAAGTTTAAGCAAATAAATAAATGAAGAGCTAAGTCTTCTTTTCAGCATCGGTGTGCAGTGACGATAAATAACAAGAAAGACGCTCCTCCTGTGACAAATGATAAAGTTAACTTCACGGTGACACCGCATGACAGGGCGGCCTTAATGTGACTGGCTTCTTCAACATGTAATGACATCTGGCTCTTTGGCACGGGATGTCTAAACATTTACCTAAAAATAACCCACATAAATGGAGAATTAAATGGAGTCTCAATTAGCAACAAGTTAATGTCTGCTCCAGGCGTCTACATCCCAGACATAAATGTTAATGACACTCTTGATCGAATGTTAAGTGGCTTAATTGCGATTCATAATGTACAAAGTTCAAAATACAATGTTTCATTGCTTATTTTAAAATGTCATCTGTCATCATTTCAATGGCTGTTTACTATTTAATTATGTTTAATTTTAGTTATTTTAAGTTCTTTTTTTGTTATTTTAACCACATAACAGTAACTGGCCTCAATTATGGTGCCAGTAACCAATATATGGAGTCATAATGCAAGACCTGACCTTTTTTAATAGGATGCATTAGGATGTAGTAAAGCTTAAAGCAAATCCTACCTTTCAGTATCAAGACTCAATCAAAAATTTGAGAACTCGGGGATGTAATTCTGAGCACCACACAAAGACGTGACAGAACAAATTAAAACTAACTTCTGCACATCGGATTGCATTGTGGGAAAATACGCTCCGCCCATTCGCATCCCCGTGGATTTTTTTATTTGGGCACTTGGCCAGCATCGTTCCATGTCCTAATGCTTTTCCTAATGCTGGTGTGCACGAATAATGGACACTATTTCCCCTTTAAATTTATCGGCTTCAACGCTGGTCGCTTAATTGACTATACAAAGGGTGCATTACTTTGACAGTTCTGAGAAGATGCACTTCACTATGTAATCCATATGCACTTTAATCAGCATCACGGCCCCCAAATGGGGATGCCGTCTGTTCTATTAATCTATTTGAGTGCATTACACGTAAATATTCCAAGTACAAGGACGTCATAATTGCAGCTGATCACACATATTACGACCCAAAAGACACGTGCGGAGTTTAATTTCCGCCAACGCTGTCAAATACTTCCTGCAATTGCTCTGGGTTGAGGTTTGTCTTTTCTGAACGAGCCGTAGACACAGCAACTGGGACCGGTTTCCGTCCAGCACCGTGCAGCCGTGCTACTCAGTTGCTACTCAGCGACGGTCACACGGGTGGACGGGCACGCGCGCACACTCCAAGTACTCATTAATAAGGACTGAAGTGAGGTGACGTGTCAGTAAGGCAAAATATCGTCCAATCAGGATGGTTTGACATAAAAGTTTTTAAGAGGTGCACTAAGTTATTTATTTTTACGATCACAACAGCAAAGTATCCTACGATAAAAAAAAAACATTATTCAGATGAAACCATGGACTGAAAAGGATTTCCAGACTTTAGATCGATATGAGAGGAGAAAGTTCTTTCTTACATTTAATTCAGTTTCTTCACATTTCATTGACAAGTGCATGACATTCCTTGATAGTACTATGTCTTACATACTTACATGAAGTGTATAGCCTATGTGTGTCCTTAACGTTAGGCTGCGGCTTGGTGTAATGCTAGTTTTGTTTTTTAAAAAGGGCTCTGAGATTGTTACATATAAAAGACTGTTACTGATGTTTAATGAAAAAGCGGGTCAAGAATTGGTGGCATTAATCGCCACTGTGCAAGTGATTCCGAGAAAATGACTTTAAAGTAACCCTGAGCTTAGTTTACACAGCTGCAGCATCGTTCCACTCCTGGGGACTTTGAAAATAAATCTGAATATTGGCTTTCCAGAAAGTGGTGATTTCGGTGTGTTTACTTTAATTTAGATCTACAGACTTAATTGGTGCTTTGCGAGATAAAGCTTTCATATGAAACTAATCTCCACCTCTCACGCATACAGCCATCTCATCAGAAGCCCCAAGAAGTCTCATCATTTAACCTCTAAACATACATCCCTATAGATTCGTAAGAGATTCAAATAAACATTATCACAGCCTGTAAGAAAAAGATGATATGAACAAACTATTTGCATGAATGAAGCAAACTGACATACAACGATCTAGCCTGCAGTACTGATACTACGGAAGCACAGGTATGTAGAAATACTGGCACATACTACAGGACAACGACATACTGGAACCGCACCACAGATAAATTCACCACATTTCCCACTATGCCGCTTGCTGCACCCATATTTCTAGAGCAGGAGAGAGTGAGGGAGAGAGAGAGTGAGTGAGAGAGAGAGAGAGAGAGGGAGAGAGAGAGAGAGAGACCGAGAGGGAGAGAGAAAGAGAGGGAGGGAGGGAGATGCGGTGGTGAAATATATCAGTTCTTACCTTGAAAGGGAACATAGGACATGTTCCAAAGGCATTGAACGTGGTCTTCGGGTCTCGGCAATACCTCCGCGCGTAAAAAAAGATTACCACTTCAACCGGGCGCAAAAATAAATAAATAATTTATATCATGTACAAATGTAGGCGGCGTTGAAAGATATTCCAGTGATTTAAAGGAAAACGGAATGTTACAATCCACGTCCGCTTAGAGCCATTTGCGGCGGAAAGAAAAAGAAATATATAGCTACACCTGTGCATATAAATTCTATATACAAATATATCACACGAGCAGAGGTGTGTGGAAAAAACACGAAAGAGAGAGAGAGAGAGGGAGAGAGAGAGAGATGGAGAGAGAGGGAGAGAAGGAGAGAGAGAGGAGGGAGTCTATGACTGCGCGTGTGTATTTCCCAGTATATATAATGTATTTGTTTCGTTCCCTCGCTACTTAAAGCATTAAAAGTCTATGGCCGTTCAATTTAAGCGTACTGTACAAAAAGGCTCTCTTTACTGCTGTCACACACGCACTCGCACGCACACTCACTCTCAGTCCCTCTTTCCCACACACACACACAGACACACGGACAGGCACTATATATATGGGGGGTGGGGGTGGTACGGATGCCAATAACGAGCTCCCTATCTCACATTCTTTTCCTCTCCGTTTCAAACGTGGATGACTTCGCATGCGCCTCTACTAATACGAATGCAGTTATTCCGGGTGATCGTGTTTAAGGGATCGTGTGTATAGTAAAGCAAATACTAAATATGCGTTTGTTCGTGTCGAAGTTGCTGCTGATTTACGTAAAATGGTTTTTACTTACTAGATGTACTTCATATTCTGTAGCAGACAGGCCCACAGAAAAATAAAGATCAGGAGAAAGGCGTTATCTTGACACTATTGGAATTATTACTAAAGCGTTAAATTGTCCGTTTAAGGATAGAACAAAATGTTTTACTTGTTTACTGCGGTAAAATATTTGTAATAAGATAGGCCTAATAATACACATCATGATGCTTGGTTTGTACTTGTTCTGGCAGTAGCCGAATTAATAGTAGGATACTTAATTAGAAATTACAATAAACCTCCACAATAATGCAACTAATATATGCTTCGCTGAACGTAGATAATTATATTCTACCGATTTTACCAAGTTCAAGCGGAATTAACTTCACGGTTCAACTGTGCAGGTGCACGGGCGATTATATGGAAAGTGATCCGATGAATCTTTTGACAGCGGCATAGGAATGTGTTCAATTTTACGGCGTGGAGCCAAAATGGCGATGCTTGGATGGAGCAGTTTCCCTGCGAAACGAAGAGTCAATTTTAACACTATACTACCACCTGGCGGTCAAGCGTAGTAATAACAGCAAATGCGCGACGATAAAATTTTGGGTTTAGTGGACGCTAACTATATTCTTCCGCCATATAGTATGGCATTTACAAGATAATTATGAATAAATATTTAATCTAAGTTTCCCTTCGTCTGCGTTTTATTTTTACTCACTGTCCTAGTGAGTAAGTTCCAGTGAGATGAAACACCACCCCCACTTAACCAAGGTCTGAGCTACTGTCCTCTTTTTCCAATGTTTGTACTTCAGTTCTTTTCCACTGGGTCACTTCAGGTGGTCTGATGGCCAGGTTGTGTCTGTTGCTGCCACAAACCTTCTAGGTGTGAATCCTCGGGGGCTTATTGGTAAGGAACCCATCAACTTCAGTCTACTGAGGTGGCATCACATGTTCAGAGACTTATATCTTCCTGCTGTAGAAGTGAGACTTCATTCATAAATCACAACAAGCCCTGCGGAGAAGATTCTTTTAAAACCAGGTAAATCCTTCTATTGTATCGTTTGGCTTTGCTTCCGTCCAAATTAACACCACGAACTGATCTGCAACGGGTAATCCCATTATAAACCCTTTTCATGCAGAACATCTCACAATATTTATCAAATTTTTAATCCCCAGATGTTTCCAGGTGTAATTCACATACAGAGTACTAACATGTGATAGTGGTGGTGTATGGTTACAGGTGTGCACTTGTAATGGAAAGATTGCTGGTTTGAATCTTGGACCCACAAGGTACTGCCCCTAAGCACTGCTCCCCGGGGGCTGAATTAGCTGCCCCCTGCTATGTCACAATGTCACATATGGGTCAAATGCGGAGGACACATTTCATTGTTGTGTGCTATGGTATGACAATAATCACTTTCCCCTGTTACTAGAGCAGAGTCCTTCTTAGGAGCCGCCCAACAGCATCTCGGTTATGATTTCCTGTTCATGAAACACTGAGAAACCATAAAAAGGTATTACAACTATATATAAAAAATTTAAACTTCATTCAATAATGTTCATTTTATTTGTAACCTTATTATTAAAATGCTTTTAATTATTAAGATTAAGGTTATCTGTAGGCTCCGGACTTACCGCAGCCCTGAATAGCATGTGCGGTATCAGTAAATGGATGGATGGATGAATGGATGGATGGATGAATGGATGGGTTTTCTGAAGTTTTATAAAAATTCCTTTTAGTCCTATTAGGGTCAAGCTGTGTTTGACTCCCCCTGCTGGCTACTGGAGAACATCGACAAAAGCTGAGAGGTGGATGAGACCCAGATCACTGCTGACCTTTGGACGGACGGACGGACGGACGGACGGACAGACAGACAGACAGACAGACAGATAGATAGATAGATAGATAGATAGATAGATAGATAGAAAAGTAGGTAAACACAAAAAATGATGTCTTAAATTCAGCTGAGATTTTCAAAAGGCCAAAAAGTGTATCACTTCACACTTTGGAGTGATGGCAGTCACTGTTGCAATTTGACTGAGATCAACAGTGACCTGTGTGTCCACAGTGGCGATTAATGCTATGAATTCTTGACCTACCTTTTCATTAAACATGAGTAACAGAATCTTTTTTATTTATCCATCTCAAAGCCCTCATGCTTTAGCTTTCCGTGAATCAAAGAGCCTCCTCACCTTGGTTAGCCTTTTCTACACACCTTGCTAGGTTTAAATATTATGACAATAATATTACTATTATTATTATTCTTTACTTTTTTCCATACACAAAGCCAGCCAAACTTTACACAATTCAAGCTCCCCTGGGATGAAAATGTGGAAGACAATTTATGCTACTTTATTGGTCTAATCTTTCCCTGATAACCCAAAAAAGAGCTGACTTTTACTGCAGTCCCTCCATCTGTAAACATCTTGAGGTTGTCAGTACCTCTGGATATTTTATAGAGGGCTATGGGCACAGAACCAGCATCCAAAGCGTTCTGAAAACACCCAGCTGTCTGCGGTTTTTTGTTGCTGATCCCCACCCCCCCCCTTCCCACCCCCGAAACATGACAGGGCAGGCTGAGGCTGCCCATCAATGTCTGATCTGAGATGAAGCATCTGACAGCGGAGCGGGAATTTCTGCTGCACTGCAGTTTTCTTTCAAGGTCTCTGTGCCTGGAGCGTAAGGACGGCGGGATCTCTGCTAAGCGTGTTCCATGCACTTCCAGGTCCGCAGCCGTCCGGCTGGCTGACGTTTCCCACATTGTGCCGTTTCCATCACGCATCTCATGTTTGCTACTGGGCATTTGGAAGGATTATGGGTATTTTTAAAGTATACATGTAAACCGTGTTTTAAATGTTCGAAAAACCAACAACATAACGTATTTGAATTTATTTAATAGAAGCGAACACAATAACAGTATGAATAAATGTTAAATCCTGCAATGCAAGCATTGAATGGAAGGAAATATGTGACAATAAAATATCATTGATGTTAGCAAAAATAGGCCAAGGGAGCATTATGTAATAGAATACCACTCAGAAATGAGATAAAAATAGTTCAAAGGAAGTGGAAAAAAACAAATGTGAGCAAGAAAGAACAGAATAAGAAATGTAGGTTCATGAAGCAGGTTTTCAGAACAGCCGTCTCTGCCACTTCCTGTAAACTTGGTACTTCCTCTGAACTTAAAAACAAGGACCTTCCTGTTTTCTGACCTCACCGGGGGCACATGTGACTTCACCCCATTTGCGTGTTTTTCTCGGGAGTCCACCCTCTGATATGTCACCTTATCCTCCTCTTTTTTGGTTCCCTCGTTCTCTCTCTCTGTGTTCCCTCCCTGACGCTCAGCAGACGTTTTCCCACTCCACCAGGTACTGCACCTTTCCATCCAGCGTGACACGCTTCGCCAAAATCCTCACCGCCTCCCCGCTCCCCAGCCCCCTCTCCAGCACAGACCCCTGTCCCTCGTCTCCGTCTCCACCAGGACAGGATATGATGTCATGTGGGAAGAGCGGGGCACACACGTCGTTCTTCTGCACAGGGTGGTGGACTGCAGACCGGGGAACAGGGACGCAGTCTGCAGAGAGGCCACAAGACTCCTCTACTCTGTAGGAGGAAGACAGAGCCAGGTCAGCTTCAGGTTCGAGGTCAACACCTGGAACATGACAAAGTCATCCTATAACTGGACATATCAAACTATCTTGAGAATTCAGTCAACATCTGTTTGTCAGGTCAGAGGAGGATGAAAGAGAGAGATATGACTCTTATCCAACAAACTGACTAATAAAACACCATCCTGTGACAAGAACACAAACAGCACATAATTTCACCATATAATGGTCAATGTTGGCCAACATAAAACATTAACCTAGCATTATCACATTTGTTTCAACTGCCCTAGAGCTTCACTTGAAAAACAAGCAATATAAATATGTATATTATGCAATAAATTGAAGCATTTTAATCTTAAAAGACATGAATCATTCTCGATTCTGGGAAAGTTGTGCGTCCGCTGAACATTAACGGCGAAGTCTGACCACGGGAGCTGTGTGTGAGCAACACAAAAGGGTCGGTTCTGGGGCGGTGACCTGGGGAGGCCCGGTGGCCTGTTGCAGGAGGGGTGATGGAGAGCAAACATCCGCTTGGGGGCAGATCTAAGGCAGGGGGGGAGAGAAGGATCAGAGGGAGAGAAGGATCAGAGTGGCTTAACCGCCCAGAACCGCTAACATCTCCAAAAACAACAAGAGCGCCCTGAATGACTAAATATGCGTGCCACTGTGATCAATTTCTCAACGCAAACTAGGTAAATAAGAAACATAACAAATAAATAAACATTTTAAATGTAATTATATTCAATTTTCCTACACAGCATCCGTCTTGATACACCTCCCTGAAGCACTTAACACCAGACACAGCCGCACATTACAAACAGATACAAAGACTTACACAGTGTTGCTCAAGGGGAATTAAAAAAAACAAACATGCACATCAATAACATCCATCCACGCAGCCGGTAATCTTGGCTGGGGGGCACATCTGAAGCAGCACAGAACTAGGGTACCGCTTTGAGGGGGGGCTGTCCATCACAGGCCGCATACATGCACAGTCATTCTCTGTGGGTGAGACACCAGTTCGCCTCACTGCATGTCACTGGATGGCAGGTGGAATGCCACAAAATCCAGGAACAACACACAAACTACACGGCCACAGGTAGGATTTGAACCCCAACCCTAGCAGTGATTCGATTAGATTCAATTCGATTCAATTCTATTTGATTCAACTCAATGCAATTCAATTCAAGGAAAAAGCATTTCTTTAGACAGCATGTAGTTAGAGTAAAACCTTGGGTCCCTTTAAGTCAGAGCTAGATAAGGTTTTAACAGCTTTAAGCTATTAGTCGAAATATCCCCAGATGAGCTTGATGGGCCGAAGGGCCTCCTCTCCTTTGTAAAAATATGTTCTTATGTTCTAATTTATTTTTATATAGCACCTTTCACAACAGAATTGCCCCAAGGTGCTTTACATGGGTGTTGTGGTACATTACAACGTCATTAAGGCAGAACAATACAGGGAATAGGGAAGACAAAGAAATGAAAGAAAGAAAGACAGATGACAACAGAGGAGAGGAACCAAAAATTCCCAAGTAGGGAGAAATAAAAACCTCTGGGGGTCCAAGGTCAAGTGGTTGCCCAACCCTCCCTGGGCACACTAACATTATTATAGGTACGGCAACAGGTTTACTCTAATGGCCCGCCATACCACTCCGGTATCACCAGCATGAACATCTTCTTCTTATTTCCCATTTGCAGAGTAATATTTTCCACTAACCCATTCAGTTCATCTTCTGTTTTCTTCAGGCCGAAGCGATTGGTTCCGCCCACACGACAGAATGACATCAGATCGACCGGATTGGCCCCAGCACCTTGGGGGCTGGGCTGGAACAGAAGGAGAAGCAGCATCTGATTATGAGCAAAACACAGTTCCATCAGCTTCTTGCCAGACACATTAAAATACTGCAAATGTCACAAATATCATCCCAGCATCCCTGTCTCTGAATTCACTCTGAATCTTATCTGGAAGAGAAAAAAGTACTACTGGAGTTCATCCTGCTTTAGTCATTTCCCAAGAAACATTCTTCTAAATGGGAAAAACAGAGAAAATTGTTCCATCACACAATTGTTGGATTTATTGACACAGGAAAAACACTCAGCATCACTAAATAGTCACAATGGACAATTTCTTGAAAAATGCTCACTGCTCTTCCAATCTTTAAACTCACCATGATAATAGTACAGCACTTTAAGACATGCACAAACACACATTGTTCCCTCTTCAGACGCAGATTCACACTCAAACGTGAATTATGAGAATCTAAAATTTTATTCTGTCGTGAGATGCAGTTATTAAACTGCCTTTTTACGCTTCTGTCATTGTTTTGAATATATCTTTTAAAAAAAGAAAGCCAAGACTGGCTGAAGATCACGGCCTGCTGTTGACGTCGCATTTTTTTCTGGCAGAAAAGAGGAATTGCGAGTCCCCTGGGCCTCGCAGTCACACGCGTCACGCTGGTTTTCTGGATCTGATGCGGCCTTTCAGGATCTGAGTCATAGAGGATTGTAATCCTCTAAAAGGCATGATACTCGTGACATTGCTGTTCTCCAGAATTCGTGATCCCGCTCAAATCGACAAAGCGGCTCGATTTCTCCATGCCCCAACCAGAGAGGGATGCATTCCGGTACATTCTGAATGTCTTTTTTCTCACATGTGACATATGAGGCCTACAGGACAGCAGGATGCATGTCACATCTATATGGTGCTTTTCAGGACACCCAAAGCACTTTATGGAACCAATGGGGAGCCACTTCAACTAACACCACTGTGTAGCCCCCACCTGGATGATGCGACGGCAGCCATTCTGCACCAGTACGCTCACTATACAATAGGTAAGGTGGTGAAGGGGCAGGAGAGAATTCACCAGGAAGATATAGGGGATGATTAGGAGGCCAGATTTGAAAGGGTTACAGTGGGCAGCCACTGGACATTGGGGTACCACTCTTACTCTTTCGAAAGATGCCCAGGGACCTTTTATGACCATTTAACAGAGGACACCATTTTAAACACAGTGTCCCTGTCACTGCACTGGGATCCACACAGACCACAGGATGGGCTAACCTGTTGGCCACACCAACCCAGCTTTCCCAGTTGGTCTCCCATCCAAGTACTGGCCAGGCCCAAACCTGCCTAACTTCAGATGGATTGCCTAGTCTGAGCTGCTTCTGGTACGGCCAGCGACAAGTATTAGGGCCATAACTTAAGTTTCCAACAGGTTTACTTTATATGTAACAATGAGACTCACAACTCTCTAATTTCACGTTTTTCTCTTGGTTTATCAAAGTGGTTATTTGTGGGAGGAGTACCAGTGACACACCAGGGGGCACCAGCGAGAGAACTCCGCAAAAGAATAATGACAGTTTTTACATATGTGACAGTCAGCCCTCATTAATGCCCTGCCAAGATCTCACTCCACATCGCAGCAGGAGGAAAACAGATGTGAAGGAGAACATGGCTTTGTTCCCTGTTAATCGTTCGCCTTCCAGACTCCTGACGGCTGCCTGTCGAGACCAATCCCTACTTTCCCTACAAGCCGGAGTTGAATGTTCTCGTTCGGGACGATCGCGCAGAGGCATTTCGCAACCGACAAAACAATCGATCGCCGAGGGCGCAGACATCGCTGCCCCGTCGTCCTGACGGCCCTGATGTCCTCCGTGACACCACCGTCTGACCAAGCCCAGGAAGGTGAACCGGAGGAGCCTCGACGAAGCGAGCCGGCCCTTTAAATCATCGTGCTCTAATAATGCTGCGCTGTCAAAACGCCAGCACCACCCGGCCAAACTATAATAGACTGCAAAATGTGCTTGGACTACGTCCCAAGCCCACATATTAGCATACCTTCTCCCAGTAGCTCTGTAATAAATGCCTTCCCAAGGCAGGATGGGAAGAGATTTCATCTGTCCCTTCATCTCGGAGTATAATCATCCGGCCGGGCGGCGGTGTGTATGTGTAATTTCCTAAAATGTCTTTCTGGGGCTGTGCATCTTCAATCCGGACACCGTAAATTGCTGCCAGACGCGTACAGGTACTCCCATGCTGTCGTCTTGCATTTAGACCAAAGCAGACGCCGGGCTCGTGGTGCATTTTAAACGGGCCGGGCCGGGAAACCAGAGCGACAGGCCGCTAGGTTGGCTAAGTAAGCTGCTCCCGGTAAGAAACGCACAGATAAATACAACGGAGAGACGCCCTCATAAAATAAACACAGAGATGATGAGCGGCTGCGCCAGAAGATGGCGCTATCGGGACGCCGGGGGAAGCATCGAGGCCTGCGCTGGAGCCTGGATAAAGGCCTGTACTCATTCCGTCCCAGGATGTTCCCTTCCGCAGCACTGACCTGCACCTCCTTGACGTGCCGTTTGGACTTTCTCGGCCCAGAATCCGCGGCCCCCTTCTGGCACAGCGCTGAAAGAGGACTGAGAGAATCGGGTCTCGTCAGAATGACCTCACCCTTCAAATCTAGTCGCTCCCTGTCAGAGTGAATACCTATACTTATCCCCAGATCCAGCATTCCATAATTCATTCTTAGTTTCTCTCTGTTTTTTTCCGCCCATGGCCAAGCCCGAATTATTAAAACAAAATGCCAAGAAAAGCCCCCCCCCCAGACAAACCTTTTACGTAGAACTTCACAACACTTGCGCCTCTGTTTCAACACAAATGGCATAAACACACCATGGGGTGAACATTCAGCTCCAAAGAATATGTAGATTCTGCTCTGCAAAATGTTACCAGGCAACAGCTGTTACAAGCTCACAGGCATCGCACTGCTTTGTCAGTCTGCCTGTAAACCATCCACATGACTGACACTGACCAGAAAATATGTCCTCTCACCTTCTCTTGGGTGAGATGCCAAGGGGCGGGTCCGTGATGAAGGGTGACAGGTCGGAGGTCAAGGGGGGCGGAGCCCGGACCTGGAGACCAAACAGGCACTTCTTCTTCTTGATCTCCTTCCCAGACACAAACCTCAACATCAACAAGAACAAATCAGTGAAGCTGCTCCCCCATTCATTGACTGGATATAAATGTGATCCTTCTTTAATGAATTTTATGCTTACTAATATGAGTTGACAATCTAGGCTCAGGAATCTGTGCGGGGCCATATTTTGTCACAGAATGGATCTCACAGCAATCATAAGATTTTAAAATAACGAAGCAAACATCAAACTGCATTCTCCTTTCTGCAGATTCGAATTATGAATGTCATCTGGGATATACTCAGTTATGGTTTCGGCTCTGAATATATAAGGATAGTTAAGTAACAGTCAAACTGGGATCCAGTTCTCACCTGTCTTTATGGGAGTTCAGCGCATCGAGAAGGTTTTTACAGCGGTCTTGTCTGGGGGTATCCGAAAGCTGCGCGGAAAAAGTGAGCGAAGAGGAAAGTGATGAGGTTTTCCGAAGATGCTCTTTGTCACACGCCGACTGTAATATTACAAAAAAGCTGACTCCCGAAAAAATTAATTTGCTGTGTAAAATGCAGCATGCAGTGTGCAGTGAGCCAAATGACACAAAGTCAGTGAATGATTTCAAGCACGATTCTCACCTTTAGAAATACGCATTATGGCTTTAATACAGGTACATCATATACGGTAACGCTTTACATTAAGTGCACCTTCATAATGCATTCTTTATGCATTCATAGAACATTCAGTGCACCTTCATAATGCATTCTTTATGCATTCATAGAACATTCAGTGCACCTTCATAATGCATTCATAACATTCATAAGCAGCATGCAAGTACCTTAACATCCTAACATCCCTTAGCAGCTTTAATATACATTAACAACAAACATTACATTATTATACAATTATAATGTTTGTTATTATTATATAATGTTTGTTATTAATGTATATTACGGCTGTTAAGAGATGTTAGGATGTTAAGGTATACATACATGATTCTTATGAATGTTTTATGAATGCATTATAAAGGTGCACTGAATGTAAAGTGTTACCTCATATGGTTTACTTACTGCCAATGCCCTTCAAATGTATCACTAGCAGTAATGAACGCCTCGTTAAAATTACAGATTAACACAAAGATAAATAATAAACAAGGCTAACAATAATGGCTCCATGTGACAGGATTCCTGCATGACTCATTAAACAGAAGACGTTCAGACCGTGCCCAGTAGCAGAGATTCCCAGTTTTCGTTGGCAAAGGACAGGATTTCATGGTCGAAATCAAAATATTTCCTCTTGCAGCAGAGGGAGAGGTGATACAGCACCAAATGGGCCAAATCTACCCTGCAAAAGTCACATTGCTATAGTAACTACATCATCACCAGAGAAACAGACACCTCCCTAGCTAAGAAGAGTATGTCTTGCCAACATAGGAATAGTACAATCATTACAAATAATCATAAAATAAACTGCAATTATATTAAATGTACTGGCAAAAACACAAATAAACTTTGATAAACCAGGAAAAAGTAAGAAAATAATTCTTAGAACGCACACATGAATCACAGTCACCTGCATTTAATAGTAACATGTTAGGGTATTTAAATATCACTGACGTTGAAATGCACATGTTGCCTATTAAAGAAAAACAGAAAGTTCAACTCACCAGCTCATAGGTAGTCTTTCAATAGTTTCTGGTCCTTTTGTGCACACTGAACACTCAAACTGGTAGAACCTTCGATCAAAATAATAGGATAAGTATATTATTTAATAAATCACACATCTGCAGCTAACTGGTTACACCAAATATGGTGGAGGCCAAGTCTGCATTCAGCGTCCAGTTTTTATACCAGCATCTATTTTTTTTCTTTAATATTTCGATAAAAACTGTGACCCAGCATTACTGACACTTGAAACATTCAGGTGCTAAAGTGCCCCGTATTCCTGGTTAACGGAATCACACAATGGTATCCAGGGAACAGTTTTGCTAAGTGCTGCTGCTGCTTTTCGGTGCCGGTCGCTCACCGGTCTCCGTACAGCAGCGGCTTGGTCAGGCACTGCATGCAGGCCTCGTGGAACCACTGGCCACAGCCTCCGCACTGCAACATTTTCAGGTTCCACCTGCAGACAAAGACACGCCAAGCCTCAGCAACAGAACCCAATGATTCCTGGGCCTCATCAGATAGCCTGAGCCTCTTTGACACTCCATTCCTAACAGCCTACATCTGAGCAGAGATAACACAGAGGACAATCACTGCCGAATACATTAAGCAGATTCGCTATAAATCTACTGCTTTGTATTCAATGCACAAAGACCTACACTGCACGGTGACAGAGGAAAAATGGCATGGTTTAAAAAACAAATATTCCTTTGAAGTTTGCAACTTCACTCACTCTCCAGGACCTGCGCAGTAGCAATAGCACTGTTGCTGATTGGTCAGATGTTGTGGATCCCAATCTAACTCTGAGAGCTGATAGGGCAACCGCAGCTTCATGATTTGCATGAGCCGGGCAAAGCGTCCTCGTTTCATTGCTCCTCCTCTCTGTCAGAGAAAGAAACTCTGTTATGACAGGTGGCCTTTGGACAAGAGATCCTAAAAATAAGTCACTTTCAATTTCAGTCTGGTTGCATGAAGTATGATTCCTACTTACGGTTCATCTAAAGGTTTATCTAACTGCTCAAAAAAATCTGTTGTGGACCAGAACAAACAAATCTTTAAATGTCAACAAGTCCAACCCAGAATCAGACTAGACAATGTTGTTTTCTGATTTGAGAAACACAATTATCTCGTTTATTTATGTGTGTAAGTATATGCATGTGTGTGTCCCATCCAGGGTGTACCCCATCCTTGTACCCCATGCTGCCTGAGATGGGCTCCAGGCCAACCAAACCCTGTCCAACAGCGGTTAATAGATGGATGGATGGATGGATGGATTTATAACTTACGTTAGGTCTGTAGAAGTTACTGAAATGATGTGCTTACCTAATAAACCAATATGTTCCTTTCAACAGTGAATTTACTCTCCTGATCCTTAAAATTCAGACAATTATTTCTAATATTTTGCATGTTTTATTAGATTACAGTCACATTGCAACCTACAATCAGTTTCTGGTTTGTTACGTTCACCTGCTCATTAACGCCGACAGGCTGCTCCTCCGAGCAGTGAATCATGTGACTTAATACACACAGCTCACAGAACAGGGTCAAGAGGATTAGTGTCTGGCAAAGCATCAGAATGTCTAAGACGCCTGATCTAAGCAACTTTGAATGTGTTATGATTGTTGGGTCCAGATGTGGTGGTTACAGGAACTGAGTAACAGCCGCTATCCTGCAATTTTTTACACACTACAGTGTTGAAAGTTTACAACAAGAAAAAACAGTCAGTAGAAGCTCAATGGGTGAAAACACCTTGTTAATGAGAGATATCAGAGGAGAATGGCCAGATTTGTTAACGCACCAAACGCAAAAATTACAGCTCATTACAACTGTGGTGTCTAGAAAGGCTTCTCATGACTTAAAGTCGTTCTGGCGGCAAAAGTGGGCCCTACCCAGTAGAGTGTTGATTAATCAAAGTGGGAAATTGATCAAGGAATGTAGCTGCTTTTATCTTGCAATAAGATGAAAACATTTATTTTCAGGATCTTTACAGTGTTTATCAAACGTTGTTACCTTGGTCGCAACTGCAAAGACACACTGTCTGCAAATCCAGGTGCTGCAGTCAGCTTCAAGTTCAATAGATGGGACATGGCAGTGAGGGTGGAACCCTGTGAAGCACCAGAGAAAGACGGGAAATGTTATGTCACTCGAAAACAATGAGCTGCTTGATCATAAGGTTCACTGGTATGAAACTGGCCTTTGGTGCCAAACCTCACAAGTATTTGATATTTTTTTAGCTCATTATTCAAAAAAGCACATTACTTGATATTCCTAAAAAGTGACTTATGTTCACTTGCGCATGTTGCACAAGAACTACATCTCACCAGTTAAGATTTCTGTAACTATCTGGACCTGTAAGGTTCTATAGCACCAATCTGCATGGTACGAAAAATGTAGTCGTGCATTTTTCTCTCACAATATTTAAGCAGTTTTCAGTCACCGTCAAACAAGCCAAATAATTCACAGCAGCTATAACTACAACAGTGATAAATGCAGAGAGTATTAAGGGAGCGAGATAATTACATACTATCTCTGCATTAACGTAATCAAATTCGCACTATTTACTGCAGCAAGTTCAGTTTATCTAGTACTGTAATTAATTATGTAATTGGCATAGAGTAATAATGTTTGAAGGATGTCACGTGTTGATTCCCAGCACCAGGCAGCAAACACCTAAGAACCTTTTCAAAGGCCTCTGCAGTACCACTTAAATTACATTATGCATGTTATAGGATGTGAGGCATTTTGTTACCATGGCGACACTTGTGACAGTTTACAAGGGGCTCTTTGAGAGGTGGAGCATCACAGACACAGCAAACTCCCTCAATTCCAGCAGAAACTGAGCAACAAACGACAGACAGAGAGACAGGGTGAGGAAAGAGAGAAACGGGGGGGCAGGGAGAAAGAGAAGAGCAGTGACGAATACTCCAAAACATGCCTTCCCTCGGGTTGATTCACCTCCCAAGCATGCCTTCAAATTCCACTACCTTTGACCTTTCTAGTATTTAGTCTTACATAATTTCCATTAAATAGTCATTTCTGAACCTGCCTGCATTAAATGAGGGGGCGCTCTTATACATGTAATTACGGTTCCAGCATTTACTCCGGGCAAATACTATCTAGTTGCTTACTTTTTCGTATAATTCTTAGGGCAGAAAATATTGAGTATTGTTAAATACTCACTTGTTTGCTTGTTGCCTGTATGAATTGATATCAGTATGAACCAAAATTATACGGTAATATTTTACAGTTATTTCAATAAATTTAGTTTTAGACCAGACCTCAAGGTTTGCTTCTTTTATAATAGCTTGAATATCTTTACAAAGAACATTAAGTCGATGCCTGTATCTTAATCGTCCCCCATATTTTTTATTTGCACCAATGTGAATTAAATCAAGCAATGCATCAATCAGTGCCTTACAAGAATGGATATCTTTTCTCAGCACCCAGAATTCAGAATTATCTTCGAATCGAACCAAGCAACACTGTTTGACCCCATCTACCTGGAAAACAGGAAGAGACCAAGGTGAAGAATGGGTACAGCCAGAGGGACACGAAAACGGAGACGCTGACTCGGCCACAGAAAGAGACTCACTCTTTTCACATTGCCCAGGTACAGCAGTCCATCGCTCCACCGAGCCAACACATCATCTCCCTCGCTCAATCCTCCCATCCTAAAAAAAATAATAAAGAGATCAACAAATAAGTGAAGAGACACAGTTACCAACGTGAGGGACCTAAGAAGTACTTCAGCGGGGACAGGATCACACACACAGATCGATAAGGGACTTTCTGACGACAGACCAAAGGGGTGACAGACCCAGAATATGAATCCGCATCTGACCGAGAGACAATTTGCCCTTAAGGGGCAAAGGGTTAAGTCACGAAACGGGCTATACATGGATACAAAGAAGACACTCAATAGGTGCCCATTTACCTGACGGCAGATATTAGCTCATGATTGTATGGTCAAGTTTGCAATATAGTTTACTTTATTTGAAACATGTTGCATGAGAAACATCTGCAGGAAAAAAATTCCGTAATATAAAACTAATTAAAAACTAATTGGATCAATGGCAAAGCCCGTGGCAGAGCTGATTAGAAATCTCGGCAAACTATGCCACAAACCGCAAACTGAAAAGATTACAGATTAATTAACAAATTGATAAATCTCTGCAAAAAAAAAAAATACCCGTGCATTTTCAAAAAGCGGTACCTGAAAAGTCGAACTCCTCTCAGTCTCGTGAAATAGAAGCGAAGTAACGGTATAAGATTAACATCCAGATGTATTTTTTTCCCACTGTTTTCGGTCTCGGTCACTGTATCCAGTGCCTGAGCCGAGCAGCGCGTCAATCAGCCCGTCAGCGCCGATGCGTCTGTCCGTCAGTCGCTCCTTCTGTCTGGCTTGCAGGGCGTCGTTCCGTCATGCTCCCGTCTGTGTCCCCCCCACTCTAATTCTCGCTCCTCCGGACCGAAAAACGAGCGTGTTTGCCTTACAGTTAAGCCGAGAGAGACGCCATCATCCTCGCCTCTGGCTGCCGACCGAGTGACTTGTTGTGACGCAGACATAAAACAGAGAGATAGAGAGGGAGACAGGGGGGACGGGGGGACGGGGAAGTGGGCGAGGTGTTCCTCACATCCTTCTTACTGATCTCGGTCTACAGTAAGAAGGGTGGTAGAAAGAAACACGTACCATTGTCTGTTACTCCGTGGAAACTGCGCCTTGGGTTAGAATCTAATAATCGGGAGTCGAAATATGCCGAATTACGAAAGATTTCAAGTGGAAATTTAAAAGAAAGTGTGACAACAAGAACACCATCGTGGGACGGACGTTTTAATCGGATGTTCATTTAGCCAAGCTGCACAAATTACCGATTCTATGAGAAATATGCAGCTTGGAAACTGAGTAGTAGACCCGGTGTATTATTATTGAAATTAATGTTATTATCAAATCCCAGTTACTTCATATCAGCAAACCTGGCCTTAAACGAATACGAACAAGATGTCTCAAGTGATAAAACATTTGTTAAACATACTATTGTTAAAAACGAGATGTGCTCTAATTTAATTTATCGGACTCTAAGTGAAGCATAAATGCCATCACTTCCGAATATCAGCCTAATTACCTCATCACCCAGTTTCCACGTAGGCGCGTATTGTAACCCTGAAGTGTTTTCTTAATACTTTGCATGCTTGCTTCCATTGAAGGCAACGATAAGACCTCGAAGGTCTACTCCAATTTCTACAAGCTCATTTTACCCCCGTTCCAATAGTCTGGCCCAACGAGAGGCTTGACCTACGCCACTGCTGCCCTCCATTCTGCTATTGTTACAGGAGCAATACGACTAGCTGTCTGTGTTTCGGATTCAGCTTCCAGCCCAAAAATCTACATACAGCTTTGTTGCAGACAATATTCTTTGCAGCTGATCTAGGAAGCTCAATAAGAATGAACAGAATGTAGTGTTAACCCATCCATCCATTCATCCATCCATCCATCTGCAAAATGCTTGTCCTGGACAAGGTTGGGGCAGGAAGGGGTACACCGCGGATGGCATGATGTAGCATAGTAATTAGAGTATTGAACTTGTAATCTCCAGATGATCCGGAGGTGTTTCAGTGGTACCCTTGAGAAAAGAATGGAACTGTTTCTGTAAAATATAAATCTGCAAAAATACATCACCTAGGCAATTTAGTGCAATGAAGGTAACTTGCCAGTGAAGTGTTGAAATAAGCCGAGACACGAGAGATCTTCTGTGACCATGTATGGGATGGAGAACCAGATGGCGCTGTACTTGAAATGTGCTGGTAGATAGCATTATTACTATTAACAACGACCAAATGAAAATCAATTGTGACAGTAAATTAATTACTAATGACTTTATTTAGTACGGTGCAATTCACAAAAGTAAAATGCAGCGCCAATACAATTACATTAAAGTTCAAAAGAGACATTTTTAAATGTTGAAAGACGTGAAATGAAAAAGAAATAATTAATTTCATAGTTGACACAGTAGCTCATGTATATTAAGGAATGTAAAAGAAATAAAGAAATACAAAGAAAAGTAATGAAAGTGCTCAAATAAATGACGAGAAGATGCCTTTTGAGGTGATCCTTGAAAACGGTTTATCTTACTTGCCCTTTACGTTTGGATTATGCAAGCCGGACCTTATTACAAATAAAAACTATTTCTGAAAAGTTAAATGACAATGCATAGTTACAGGCCATGCACATCACATGCATTGATCATGCTTAATTCTGATGAAAAGTTATGACTGAACGTGTGCTTGTCCTGCACCCCCATGGTTTCTGGGGTTACGTTAAAAATGGACGGAAGGAAAAATATGAAGTAGTATATGTTATGTACAATGAGGATTTAAGGGACATTCGAAATAAAAAGGTGAAATTAAGAATTATTAATAAAGGAATGAGAGTGTATTGTTTCCGAACTGCATATGCTTACAAACAGCTTCTAAAATGTCTGTCAGGCTGCTCAACTGTTCGGCGCTGTGGAGAAATTAAATAAGGATGTTCGCTTTATATGACCACTAGGTGTCACTCTTATGTTCACCACATAAGGAACCGTGGAAGTTGTTAAGCTACTTAATCGTTGCCTCAAGACAGATTTCACAGTGCGACAAAAATCATACAGTGGCATTATTTCGTTTGTTCACGCGGTCTTTTCCAGTCATATTGGCTTTACCTGCCCTGCAACTTTCCTGCAAATATAGATTACAGATGCTCAGTAAAAAAATCCAGATTGAGGAAATGATCAGATGTTAGCAATTCTGGGAAATAAAAAAGTTTATTGCATTTCCAAAAAAAAGAAACACACATCACAGTATATACACATCTGCACAGCATATATTAAATATACTTAATTTTTATATCTTACAAATGCCAACTATTTCTACAACTACAGCAAATAATGTAAATTTAGATCAACAAACAAGTCTATATGTAAACCTTCTTATAAAACCTACAGTTAACATAAGACTCAACCTTGAAGTGGAATCAAAGCCATTGGTAGTTGTATGAAAACACTTGTATAGTGTTTTAATAGGCGGTCGGTTCACACAGGCAAATTCTGAAATGA
Organism: Mormyrops boulengeri; assembly: GCA_026781065.1. Classification (NCBI taxonomy): domain Eukaryota; kingdom Metazoa; phylum Chordata; class Actinopteri; order Osteoglossiformes; family Mormyridae; genus Mormyrops; species Mormyrops boulengeri. The sequence continues at coordinate 11,407,733 of JAODLD010000052.1, read as the reverse complement.
AATGGACATTTTTAGTCCAAGCGAAGCAAAGTTTCCAGGTTTGTTCATACGCAGTACAAGGAATGGCGGTTACCTGAGCACAAGTACTGTCGCAAAAAACACCCGTGCCCCCCCAGGGGGGACACGGCTGCAATCCAACAGAATTCTGTCACTGCTGAGACATTTATATTAGAAAGTCATGGACAAACTTGTTGTTTTAATAAAGTTCATTTTAACAGGAATAGAGTATCATTATACATGTAACATTTTAAACTGTTTCATGTCTGTACAAAAGTAAAGAAATGCAAGTATAATAGAGCGCCATAAGAAACTGGAATATCCTGCTAAAATATGAAAAAAATATATGTATATTTTACACATCATAATAAAAAAGTTACCCATGCTAAATATAAGGAGGAGATGTGGTACCTTAATTCACAAAAGAGATAGATGATTTATTCATTTCTGATATAGCGGAGCTCATTCAATTTAAAAAGATACAAATTTTCGTAAAGTTCCAAAAACGAGAATTTACTATTTAAAGAAACTTAAAAAAAAACGTCAATGAAACCTTGCACAATTACAAAGTATGGTCTACTGTATATATACACATTGTTAAATAGTATAATTCTCAAAGCAAATTAGGCATTTTTTTACTTGACAAGTGTTCTGTGACTACAAATATCATTTGAATATTGTATCAGAAATTGCACCTAGGAACATTTACAACCACGTACCTAAAAAACCTAGTAAAAAATGGAACTTCAGTGCTTGGCTTGAAAAAGAATAATCTGACAGCGATTATCAAACGGCGTTATGCGTGCAAAAAGCTTAACGTTTGATCACTGTTGAGAGGTTTGCTTCCACATTCCAAATTACTTCTGACGACTTAACAGCATCATATAGATATCTGATGACAGACCAATTGTTCTAACTGCCACCTGTTTTACACAGAGTGTTTCTGACTCCATCACCTGATACAACGTGCATCTGGAAATTCACATCTAAACACTGGGATCTTATCAACAGCGATACATTTTGTAGTAAGCATAAATGTACAATCGGATACCAGGTACAAAAAAAATTGGATCTTTTTTTTTGGTTTTTCACATCTTTGGTAACTAGCAAATATTTCTTACACGACTCCACATTTTAAAACAAAATCCAAATCATAAGTAAAGTAACCAATTTAAATCACAATAAAACCTTGGAAAATGTTAGCAATCTTTATTAGTTAAATGTAAACCATCAGTGAGCTGCTGTTTGATAAAGACACTCCAGTGTCTTTATAGTATTAATGCCCTCCTCAACACCAGAAATGTCTGTGCGTTCAAAGCCACAGCAACAAACAAACAAACAAACAAACAAACAAAAAATCTACTCTATCAGGAAGCCGAAGAGGCACAGGGCCATGACACCAGTCCAGTGATACAGGGAAAGATCTACTCCTAACTCGCTCAATGGGTATAAGCACACAAGTAACACCATAAAATTTGCATTATACCTGGCCCTTGCCCAAAAATCCCAGTATGAAACATACTGGGCCAGAGCCCTAATCAAGTCAGAACATATGTGAATATATCAAGCCATGTCCCAAGCCATATTTACACCCTTCACTTCTGGCTTTATAGACAAATGGCTTCACAATAAAATAATATAAAATTCCAGCATAAAATAATGCAAAAACAAACATATACATAAACCATGGTTTCTCAATTATTCAACGAATTCAGCTAATACAAAAAGACTGAACCTATGCACGATAAGCGAAAACCAGACTGACAGTTCGACATTCTGATATTTAAAGAACTCATATTTATTACCCCGAAATTGTTCCTAATGTGGACAGACTCCAATCAGAAGAGGCACTGAGGGATGTTCACTTAGTGGTTGAGGCACTGGGCAAGTCACCAAAACCTTGCAGGCTCAAATCTCATGAGGGGTCCCATGGCTGGAGCCACGAATACAGAATCCAACCCGAATGGCTTTAGGGGAACTTTCCAGCTGCATAAGGGGTGTCATGTTTCAATTTATGCTATGCAGATCACCGTCTGATGCAAGCATTTTATAACCCTAGGGATTAAATCAGAAACTCAATTGGAGAAGTTTGTATATTTTCTTAGACGCCAGAAATCCTCCTCCGATTTTTAATCAGCTGTATCTCTCTGCTTCTTCCTCTTTTAATTCCTGGCCACTCATTAACGTCCTAGACTGAGCTGCCAACTCCGCCCCATCCGAGGACACGCCCCCCAGCAAACCGCCAATCGCAGTCCCCGCCTCCCCCTGAAAATCGGCCTCCTCCACCTTCACCTGGCCGCCCTCTGACAAGAAGCCCTCCCCTTCGTCGAAATTGTAGCTGTAGCCTTCGTCGATGTCAGCCGCGTTTAGGTTGCTAACGCCGGCACTGCCGTCATAGCTGGGGGGCATGCCGGCCGCGGCTAGCCTCTCGCAGCGCGCCTGGTGACGTAGGAAGCTGTCCCTCCAGATCACCTTCTTTCCACAGAGTCCACATTCGTAGGGCCTCAGGCCACCATGAGTTTTGAGGTGCTTGGTGAGGTGGTGCTTCATCTTGAAGGTCTTGGCACACACGGGGCAGGCGAAAGGACGCAGGTTCAGGTGCTGCATCTTGACGTGCCGGTCGCGCATGCTCTTCAGCGTGTAGGCCTTGCCGCAGTGACAGAAATGCACCTTGCCTGAGTAGGAGGTGCCTGCAATGGAAAGGGAGGAGGAAGAGGAGGAGGAGGATGGGATGGGAGGAGAGGAGGAAGGGGGAAACGGAGCAGAGGAAGGAGGGATGTGGCGGCTATTCCCAGGAGCAGTTGCACCTCCTTGGCCTTGGGTGGCGATGTTCAGAGGCGGCCAACCTAACTCCGGAGGCCCCAAGTGATATTCGTTGTCATCAGAAGGGGACGCAGGCACTAATGGCCTCTGGGAAACCTGTCCGGTGCCATCTTCAATTTCATCATAAGTGTCCCCACCAAAGGGCACGCTGCCTTCATCTGCAAAACGCCCAAAATCAACTTCTTCCTCTTCTTCCTCATCTTCCTCCTCCTCTCTTCTATAATCATCCTCTCCCTCCATTGGCCTGCTTCCCTGCTGCAACCAGGGACTTGCCTGCCACTGCATGCGAGCGGGAGGAGCAGGTCCTGGACAAGCAGGACCAGGGCCGGCACCGTTGCTTTCTACACCGCGAAGGGAGCTGACGTCTGACTCTTTCTCAAGCTGCCCCCCATCCTTGGACGCAGTCTCAGGATTGTCTCCTTTATCCAGTTGCTCTCCCTCTTCTCCCTGGTACACACTTGTGGGGTACTCTGCTGTTACACAAGCAGAAAAGGAGGGAAAGAAACAGGGCACACCGCTTTTAACAAAATGTGCTTTGATGAAACAAAAGCTCATGCATTGTGATAAAAAGCGAACCAAACATCTGCTTCAATATTATCAATTAATCGCGATTAAGTGATTTTCACTCTTTAAACATTAAAGTTAATTCTGTTCATCGTTTTAGAAAAGATTTTAAAAAATAATCATAAAATCAGATTTCTACTTACCAGACTGTCCTGTTCTCTCTGTTCCATCCATCTCCTCCTCCTCTTCCTCCCCCACAACTTCTCCCATCCCTTCATCTGGTTCTGTTCCTCTCTCCCCATTCTTCTTTCCTTGAAGATCTCCATCTGCCTCCCCAAAGCCTTGTGCACCATCCACACCACGTCTCTCCACCCCTCTTCCCCCGAATTTTTGGAAATCCTCCACGGAGCAGTTCTGCTGCGTCCCCTTGGGTCGGACCCTCGGCCTCAGCCTTCCGGCTTCGCTGACGTAGCTGAGCACCGCGTGGGCACCAGGCCGGCTGTTAACGTTGTCAAAAGCGGCTCGGTAAGCGCTGCCGCCGTCATAGCCCCGAGGGCTGGCTTTGCTGTTCGCCGACATCCAGAGCTCTTCGCAGCTGGAGTAGTCACTCTCCACACTTGGGTTGGGGTCAAGCTGAGAGTCAGCAGATGACTGTGGAGGCAGCGTCTGAGGTGCCAGCCGAGGTCGGTTCCACCTTGAGAACTGCTGAGGATGCCTCCAGCTTGCCAAGGGTGGCAGAGAGCCTTGGTCTGGACATGGTGGCCTCTTCTCAAGTGTGGCAGGACCAACCTGCCCCCGGTCCCTAGTCTCTCTCTCCTTGGCCTCCACACCCCGCTGCCTCTCCCTCTCACGCTCCCTCTCAGTGTAGAGGCAGTCAGTGCTGCTGGGGGACTGCTGCCTGGATGGGGCATTGTGAGTGTTGCCGCCGTGACTCTGAGCGCCCCCTAGTGCCCGGGGCCTCTTTAGGATTTCTGTGCACTTGTCCACGATGTGCCACATCTGCAGGAAGCTGGCCACGGTGACGTAGTTGACGATGTCCTCGCGCACAATGCTCAGGTGGCCCGTGTAGGCGGAGCTCAGGACGCTCTCAAAGACCAGGGGGTCCATGACTGAGGGGAGGGAGACGGTCGTCACGTTTTTCAGCAGCACCTATAGCAGGGCACAAACACATTTTATTCAGTAACGTTTTTTCACATTCAACATCACAAGTGTTTATTCAATAGCAATAATAATAATGATAATGACATTATATTCGAAAATGATTGAAATTCTCTTTTCACTTACCCCGTCTTGCTCTCCAAGACACACAAATACATACACTATTGACAAAAGTATTGGGACACCTGGTCATTACACCTGCAGGAACTCTTATTACATCCCATTCTAAATTCATAGGCATCAATACTGAGTTGATCCCCCCTTTGTAGCTATAACAGCTGCCTCTCTTCGGGCTTAAACGGGCAATCACAGGCCCAGAGGTTTAGCTATCAGCTATCAGTGTTACTAACAGGAGCCACATCTTCACACTAACAAGGTCGAAAGGCAGCGACACAGACCTGGTCGTGAAAGTAGGGTGATGAGGCAGCCATCACGCAGCGATGGGCCCGGAAGACCTGCCCCTGCACCTGGATGGACAGGTCACACAGCCGGCCCTCCTCGCGCTGCCGGTTCAGACTGTCCAGCACCGCCGTCCTCACGCTGGGGAAGCTCACCTCCACCACCGAGCCAGCGGGGGTGCCAGAGCCACTACTACTGCAGCTCTGATCCATAGGACCTGGAAATGATGCTGCTTTAGTTGCATGTTATCATTCATACGATGCTTTTTTTTAAAATAAAAATTCGATTTCATAATATAAACTAACTATTGTATCAATCAGGGGCGTCATTAGGCCTATTTTAGGGGGCTTTAACTCCCCTAAAATGTTATTAACCCCCCCATACTAAATGCACACTAAGTAGTTTAAATAATATGAGCCATTTCCATCAGACCCCTCTAATAATGGCTCCCCCGCCCCCCCTTCACAATTCTCTAGTGACGCTCCTGGTATCGATACTCAATAGTAGATTCTGTCTACGACTTTGGCCATGATACAAATCATATAGACTCCACTAAACTCTGAGCCTCTGTATAAGTATTTTAACAACTACGCTGAAAATATTAATCGACAGTTCTGGAGTATTAATAAAGGCACTAAACTGCACAGCTTCGGCCTGACACAACCGGTTTATGACACCCAAGGACAATATAACGCAGTACATGTACAATATTAAAACGAAATATAATTTTGTTCCAATACTGCCATTACAAAGGGGTTCATTACTTGTAGTGTCGACACTGGCTCCATGATCTATCCAACATTAGCAATGGTGATTATTAATATTGGTCAGGGGGAACGACAGACGCGCCCTAGAGTCGCGAGTGGCCACAACAGCGGTTAGTGGTTCACTCGAGGCCCCGGATTAATCTGCGGATAAGGCCCACATTCAAGGTTCGACACGGTATCATGGCCAATATTCAAAAAACCCCGGACAGATTTGTATTGTCAAAAACCAGGAGATAGGAAGACATTGTTTATTAGGTATTCATAATAATATCAGTGTCTGTCAGCTAATTTTACTGTCGTTAACTGCCGGGTGCTTTAGAAAACGAGCTCCACAAAGCTAGCAGGCTAGTTAGCGGACAATCAAATACTTGATATCTATTAATATAATCAACCGCGTAGCCGGCCGCATAATTTAAATAGTGCATAGATGTAATTATTCCCATCATGACATTATTTTTTCCATGAGCACAGAATTACGGGATCCTTTGCACGTCCATCTAGCATGTCGGTTGTTAGTTTTCACGGATAACTATACGTACCTTTTTTAATGCCCAAATGTATACTTGTACAGTCCTCCGCAATTGCAAAGTGCTGTATTCGGTGATTTGTATTGGATTCAGGTACAATGTCAAGTTTCACTTGCAGCCTAGGGAGATATAAAATCCATCTGCTTTTTTATAACATTTAGATGCTTGACTGTGAGATCGCCCCTTTCCAAGCTGAACAGCAGTGGGTGTTGGGTGTGAAAAGTTCGCTAGCGGTCCCTAGGAAATTGTCCATTTGGGCCTGCATGGATCACAGTCGATTCCTAAAAATAAGTCTCTCAGTCCAACTAGCTTCCGTGGCAACACCAATGAATGCATAACGTTGTTTACGATGTACAAACACTCTTATTACGTCGCAAATACGTTTGGTGCAAAACAGGTTAACGCTCCCTGTCGTCTATAAACTCGTTAAGTATTGCAAACCTTTTTTTTTGTCACAAACTCGTTATATATGATCAAAGAAATGGTTCTTAGAAAAGAGAATGTGATACTGGGCTTGTGAGATCGTATTAGGTGACACCGGTTCACACGTTGGGAAAGATGTGGCTGTCTAGAGGGGTATAACATGTAATAATGTGGAAGAACCGTATCTTGGATCTAAACCCAAGCAGTGACAGCTTACTGAACTTGTGTGCATTGATTATACGTAATAAACACCCGGTCATAAAGATACTCATAAATGCACTTGGTATCAGATACCTTATATATGCCAATGGTCAATGATTAGCTTTGCACCTGTGCCATCTGATTTCAGGGTGTGTGTTTTGGACACTCAGGTGAGAAGAAGGCAGGGGTGGGAATTGTCATTTGATTTTGAAAAGCAGGTCCTGCTCCCTCATATTGAGAGGAGCCAGTTGAGGTGGTATGGCCATCTTATAAGGATACCGCTTCATCAGTTCCCCTGCAGGGCGTGACTCTCGGCACATATACCTGGGCATAGGACCCAGGGCACCCTAGTGGGATATCCCTCAGCTGGCTTGGGAATACCTGTGGATCCTCCAGAAGGAGTTAGAGACCAGCAGAGATGTGGTCTGACCTGCTCAGCACTGCGACCTGAAGAAGTGGTCTGAAGGTGGATGGATTAATGAATACATATAGTTGCAATAAGAGTTCCATAAAATATATGTCCCTTGTAGAACCTGTATTTTGGTTAAGGCAAAAGATGCAGGACATGATAATGTACATATCAGTGTTAACGTTTATAGCTATATGTACAATATGTTGACTTTCATACTAACTGCAAACTAACAGTACACAAAGAATAACAGTAATTGGCAGCATTATATTTATGTATATCTATGTACGTATAACGATATATTATAATGTATTGGTGCTGCATAATATTTCAAGGAAAATGTTCGCGATCAAGTTAACATGAAGGGAAAGATACGTATGTTTAATTTCACATAAAGACTACCATTTCATCATAACAGTGCTGTACTGAAATAAAACCACATAAATACCAAAACAAAGTCTTGTTTACGCCCTAGCGTTGCTCTGGCCCGATTGGTTCATTTGTAAAAGTATTTAAATACTATTGGATGGTCGCAAAGAATGATTCTAATATTACCTCTGATTGGCTTTTGCCCCTGCGCCGGAACTCCCAAATACGCCAATCATATTACAAGACGTAAAGCGGCAAGGAAAGTAGTCAATTTGAAATTCAAACGGTTCTTGGTCTGTGAATGGTGGTAAGTGCCACGCAAACCTTTTTAATCCAGTATTAACAACATTGCGTTTTTGATCATCCGAAATTTTATGAGTATTAGCTTATTTTTTTGCGGTTGTGACGAGTCTAGCGATTGGTTTAAAAAAATGACTGTAATGTATTTTCATTAACGATTCTCCTGTTCGCAGCTCGCGGACCAAGCATGAGCAAAATGAATAAGGAGGTTGGTTTTTGCTTTGTTTGTTCGTGGAAGCATTCGAGACTTTTAGTAGGTTCGACTTTTTAGCCAGTTAATGTGCATGTTAAAATACCAGCAGAGATAATGTACTAATGTTAAAGTTATAGTCAAATACTGTTCATGAGCAACTCAATGCGAGGAGAAAAAAGTGACGGACATATACCCTCCTTTTCCAGAATACATCTCGCCTACCCGTGTTCTCTGTTAAGAGGACTTACACAAGTAGCACAGAGAACAACTGCGAACAGCCTGCCCAGGTAATTCTGTTCCTCTGCAGAGTTTGCCTGTTTTCTTTAATGACAGACCCTTAAAGATATCGTGTGTTTCTGAGGTTGAAAATGTCTTTCTCCTCTATGCAATAGAAACTGCGCAAAGTTGATGGAGAGGCTGGAAAGGTGAAGCAGGCGGTCAGCATGGCTGGCACACGTCAGCGTCCTGTGGCTGCAGCCCACCGAGTAACGGGTGAGTAACCTTTCATCCTCACACTTCCCAACTCATTTGCCCCATGCCAAAATAATGCATGGTTCACTGTATAAATTGAGGCATCCACTTGCAGACCGATCTTAAACACTGTATCGATTTATCTATTTTATTCAATCCTCTACCCCAGTCAAACCACTAAGACCAACAGGAGCTGCCACGGTGGCAGAAGGTCCTTCTAAAGGTGAGTTTACACTGAAACCACTTGCATGCCTGGTGTTAAATGTTTACGTGGCTAGAACACTACTATTTATATCATTGCACATCAAACTTTTCCTTTCTGCCCTCTTCCCATCTTTTCCCAGCTATTCAGAAGCGCCCAGTTGCCTCGGTCCCAAAAGCAGGTAACTCGGTAGAAGGCATCCATTGCTTAAAAATGTAGTCTCTACCGGCAGTTGTAACCATAATGTATATCTTATGATAGGTGTGTAGTTTGATTTTAGTGGGTTTTCACATAGCTTTGAGTTATTTAACTTAAGGCACTGTTGGAGATTATTGTATATGTCACTTGTATATGTAAACTTGAAATAAGTTTGATTTTAACGAATATTGATAGTTACTTGATCCTGAACTATATTTTACAATACTATTGTCATAATTTGACATTTCATTAAACTGAAAAGAGTATGTAATTGAGGGTCCTTCTACAAGAGACAGTTGGCTTGAACTGGGAAGTTTCCTGTCCTTAGTGCCTGCGACTGGTAAAACTGGAGCACGGCGACCAGCCTGGGATTTAAAGGGTAAAGTGAGTGATATGGAAAACAGAGTCCAGGCGTATCAGAACCGGATCAAAAGTACTGCCCAAGAGAATCACGATTTGAAGGATTCTGTGGCCAGGGGGAAAGAACGGCAACAGCTGATGGATGAGGAGATTCAGACACTGAAATACCAGCTGAGGTAAAGGCTTGGAACGTGCTTCTCTGGTAACGCTGACCAACATTGGGTGCAAAGTTAGGTTGTTAGGTTTTTACAAAAAGTTTTGTAATGTTTTTGTATAACTCCAAAGCTAATTTGCTCTTGTTTCTTGTTATTTATTGGAAGCCTAACAGTACTTGTACCAATGCTGGATCTTTGACAGCTATATGCTTATCACATATTTGCTTCACTGTATGTCACTTTGCATGAAAAACTTGCTAAATGATCATCTGTTTTGGTGGGAATTTCAGGCATTTTGTTAGTGAGGGGTTTGTATGTTGGGGGGTGTGCGGGTCTGAAAATGTTCATGGTTTCCATTGTAGCCAAGCTGTAGCAGAGTTGGCAGACCTGTCTGAAGTCAGGGACCAACTGGGTAAGGTGACTGAAGACCGGAATAATCTCATGGAGAAATTCACCACCTTGAGTCAGGAACATGGTGTACTTCTGAGCCTGAGACAATCTCTTGAGTCTCAGATTCAGAATATACAGGTAATGTGCAGTATTTGTGCCTCTGCAAAATGAGCTGACCCAAACAATGTTTCATGAAACCCTCGCTGAATTTCACAAGGGGGGCAGCTGCTAAATGTTCCATAGTGTTTGCTAGTTTTGAATCCTCTCCCCTTTGTCTTACAGACTCAGATGTCAGTGCAGGGCTCTGTGCTATCCTGCTGTCAGGCCAGTTTGAAGGAGGCACAGGAAATGGTGAGGAATCTTGAGGAAAAGGTAGCCCACCAATCAGATGAAATATACCAGGGAGAAATGGAGCGCCGGAAGCTGCATAATACCATCCAGGAGCTGAAGGTGATGATGATTATGGCTTTAAATGGTCACAAACTGAAAAATACTAAGAATGATCAATAATCCGATGCTCTAATGATTGCAGGGAAACATTAGGGTGTTTTGTAGAGTTCGCCCCCTGCTGACAGCCGACCAGTCAAATGTGGCACACATGGAGTTTCCTGCTCATGATGATAAGACCCTCAAACTGGCTAAGACTGAGGAGGTACTTGCACGATTCTTAGTGCTTTATATATCCTGTAACTGACTACATTTCCTGTTCTTATGCAAAGAGCTCTGCAAGAAAGTCCATCACCAGATATAGGCAATCTGTTACTTTACAGCCACATATGTATATAGTATTTATTCCTCCTGTACAGAATTTCTTCAAAGATGAAGAAATGTTTTTAGAACTATGTATGCTCACTTGGATAACCCTGACATGTTGTTTTCATGTATGGAGCATACTGCGGTCCTTCTGAAAAATCATCATAATTTTCCTGTCCATTTCTAGTCCCACACGGGTCGAAACGGTGACACCCAGCGGAGCTATAACTTCAGCTTTGACAGAGTGTTTGGACCCAAAGCTTCCCAGAAAGAGGTCTTTGAGGAAATCGCCATGCTGGTTCAGTCTGCTCTGGACGGGTATAATGTCTGTTGCTTTGCATATGGCCAGACAGGCAGCGGTAAGACTTATACCATGGAGGGTGGAGAAGTGGAGGATACTCAGGGGGTCATCCCCAGAGCAGTACACCAGATCTTTACCACGGCCAAGGCTCTAGAAGAGCAGGGCTGGCAGGTAGATATGCTTGCTACTATGTCTAGTTGAAGCCTGATTGATTTTTTTTTTTTATTCTAATCCGTAGCTCAATGCTGATAAGACCCAACTGTGCTGCACCATTCAACTAACCAGTAAATGCAATAACCCGTGTGGCACTTGAGTACTAGAAAATGTCTCTGTGTTTCTGTCACAGTACAAATTTGTTGCAAGTTTTGTGGAGATCTATAACGAGACACTGAGAGACCTCCTGTACCGGGGCAAGCCCAACAAACGTCCAGAGCATGACATCAAGAAGACATCCAACTCTGACATCACTGTCACCAATTTGACTTACCACCAAGTCACCACTGAGGATGAGGTTAGATTCTTTCCTATTATTCCAGTACCGTTTCTGTCCTTTGATTACACTGACTTCAGGTTCTTAAAGCAACTGGTTTTTAGTTTATTATAAAATTCAAACATTTTCAAAACCCGGTCAAGTGTTCTTGTCCACCAGCTAAGCTCCACCTGTCCCGTACAGGTTTGTAACCTCATCCTGCTGGCCAATCGGAATCGATCAACTGCTCGGACCAACATGAATGACTACTCCTCTCGCTCTCACTCAGTCTTCCAGTTAGACATCGAGGGTGAGAATGCAAACAGAGGAATCAAGAGTAAATGTGAGTCTCCATAGTTTTAATTGAAAGTGTTGAATTAGGGAGAGATGCGTACTTTGAATTGTTATACTGTAGGGGTATTGTGAAATGGGTATAATACTAACATATGTTTTCCTTCCTGGTTACATGAAGATAATGGATTGATGTGTAGATTTAGACTTGTCTGTTTGAAATATAGTTATTTGGAGTTGACCCAGTTGCTTGTAACATGCAGCTACACTGTGCTTGGTTGACCTCGCTGGCAGTGAGAGGGTTCAGAAGAGCCAGTCTCAGGGAGAGAGGTTTAAGGAGATGACGGCGATTAACAACTCGCTGACCAACCTTGGCATTGTGATAACAGCGCTTGCAAATAAGGTTGGTCTTTTCTTTCCACCTTCATTAAATTGTTACTTTGGCTTGGATGGTGTCTAATTTCATACCATCTAGATATACTGGATTAGGATTTTAAGCAATACCATTCCATTACTGTATACTGTAATACCGCCCAAGCCTACTGTTAATGTGTAAGAGTTCAAATGTATTTGTAATCTTTAGGATTTCATCAACATCTCAATGTCTCTTCTTTCAATTCAGGACAACTTCATACCATATAGAAACTCAAAGCTCACATATCTGCTTCAGAATTGCTTGGGGGGAAACAGCAAGACGTAAGTCTGTTGCCCTCTGCCTGAGTCTTAAGATGCACATTAAAGATTCTGCTTTGGTAACTAAGGCGAGTGACTGACTGGCAAGTGATTACTGTGCTGTTAATGGTCTTTGGTACATTAAAGGGTTTTTTGTCAAGCTGTCTCTTCTTACCCATCAGCCTCATGTTTGTCAACATTGCCCCAGAGGAGGAAAGCTTTGGAGAGTCGCTGAACTCGCTTCGATTTGCCAGCAAGGTTGGTACATGATTGACCAGCTGTGCAGAAAATCTTGTAATTTCCTTGTTCCCATCCCATTCTCAGTGACAGTTTATGGTGCAAACAATGAACCACTTGGTGTGTAAATGTACTTAAACATGGTTCTGATCTGTTATGCTTGAGAGTTTTCAAAATAAGTAAATTTAAAATGTTCTTTACAGCGACTGTTTTTCATTCTGTGTCCCGCTCTTGTAGGTCAATGAATGTGTCATCGGGACAGCTTCAGCAAACAGAAAATGAGCATCAGGCTTTCAAAAAGAGAATTTATACACCAAACATGGCATCTTTTTAAAAATCTGTATACTTAATATTCAAAGCATTATGTGCTTATGAGCGCATGTGTAAATCGTGTTTTTGACTATATTAGAGGCTCGGTTGTATTGCTTTTTGTGCTTTTCATGTAGAACAGACAAATTACTCAATAAAATTGGAATATTAAGTCACTAAGCCTGTGTTGCTTGTACCCTAAATTTTAAGAGAAATCGAAGATTGAATGTTATAGACGCACGTAGAACGAGGCAACGAAAATAATCTAGCGATTCTATTAAATGTTTATTGTTTTAAATTCGGTCCATCTCAGTTGGATGGGCACTGCTGACCCGTAGCCACGCCTCTGCCATGCATTCTGCTTTTAAAGACGAAAATCGAGAACCTTAAAGTTTTTTTATTATTATTTGTTTTGTTTTTTTTACATGCTACAATTTAGTTGCACGTGGTCTGCAATACACTCCATTTAAAGCAAGTTTTAATTGTTAAGGTAACTACTAGTTGACAGCCTGAAAAAACCGTGTTGCTTTTGTCTACCTATGGGAAAATGGTTTCAAAATGGTGGGTTAAGAGACCAGATGCTTTGGTTTACCTGCCTGCCTTAATTCTATCGGTTCAATTGGTTCTTTTTTTGTCGGCTAAAATCTGCTGCTTGGCATCTCTTAAAGGCGCCTGGCGGCGAGACATTGGTACAATATATGAAGACGGAGTTAAATCCAGTTGTGATCCAAATTTGCTGAACTAGTTACAGGGGAGGGAATTTGGTCGTTCGGACCATAACATCGATTAAAGATAACCAGTAAGTTTCTTTACGAGGGGGATCGTAATCCTGTAGCAACGTAATAACCGCTGCAAATGGTTAGTCGATGCTTCGATTAGCCGGCTACATAACGATTTCGGAGAGCAGATTACCGGTCTGCGCCTAGATGTGTAACATCTTTAATTACATTCCGTTCAGCTATTGCCTGGAACGCGCAAACAGGTAATGCACGCGCCATGTAGCCCTCGGCTACTTTACGTTACTTCGCAAAGCTGAAGTGTCTCCTGCCATAGGTAGCTATCCGGAATAACCGAGCAGCAGAAAACCGTAACTGCTTTGTTCCAAAACGAATCCCGCCTGCGCGATATTCGGGCTTATTTTCCGAAACGTTTCACTTTTTGGAAAGACTTGACGCATCCCGGGAAGTGGCGGATTAGCCGCTAGCTAACATGACGGCGCGAGCAGCCGCGGACGGCCGCGTGACCAGTTACCCGACCGCTCACGTACCCCGCGACTTGCGGCTTTGCTGAGAGGGGGGACGCTTCCCCGGATAACCCGTCACTAGTACGCGGCCGCTTCACCAAACACTGTCGGCAAGATGGCTCGGGCCCCCCGGTGCTGAGTGAAATCCCCGGACTCAAGTGACTGGGACCCGCTGTCAGGTACGGAGTCCCCGCCGTCGCGGTTTATTAGGGTCCTTATGCCTCGGCGATACACCTGTGACTAACAGGGCCGTCAAAACTGTTTAAAACTCCAAGTCCCTTATGTATAAATGAAATGTCTCGCTTTTCTTTTTCCTAAGTCATGTGCCCGGCCAGTTAGCCAGCTGCTGTGCCGCCAGATGTGTTATTTCCATGCCAAGTTTAATCATTTTAATCCCAAATGTACACTGCGCATTACGGTAATGCGGGATTTAAAAATGCCTTTTTAAACGGGTTTCTGATTCCATGGTAAAGGTCTGCAGTTTGCGCTGGGCTTTATTATATATGTATATAAACCGTTTATGCCAAGATTAGGGTCAGGATTCCTATGACTTGTAAGGCTTGACTTCCTTATGTATATTGATTAAATGAGCCCCAGTATGCATAACTGCGAGAAATAATAGCATTTAAATGGCATCAAATTCCAAATAATGTCAAAAACTACTGTCGTAAAATATGAATCCAAAGGTTTTTTGGGGAACTCTTCACTGTTGAGAGGTCAGTAATAAAGACGAGTGGAAACGCACAGGCTTGCAGTAGGAAAAGGGCATGTTTAGAAAATACTTTTAATTGCTTTAGTTTATTAGGGGCAAATTTATATATATGATATGGATGGTTTATCTTTGACATTTTAAGAGAATTTCCTACAAATTTCCATCACTAACTTAATCCAGGATTTGTTTGTGGAATACCCTAGAAACCAGGTCCTTGGTGTTGGACCTAAACCAGGCTTTTCCTTGCCTTCTCCTCCAGCCCTAATGTCCATGTCAGTGGAGCAGGGCTGCAGTAGCAGCAGCAGTTGCTCTGGCACCCCCGCTGGCTCGGTGGTGGAGGTGAGCTTCCCCAGCGTGAGGACGGCGGTGCTGGACAGTCTGAACCGGCAGCGCGAGGAGGGCCGGCTGTGTGACCTGTCCATCCAGGTGCAGGGGCAGGTCTTCCGGGCCCATCGCTGCGTGCTGGCTGCATCGTCACCCTACTTTCATGACCAGGTCTCTGTGTGTTTTGCTTCTGCCATTTTTTTCTGGTTTCTGTGGTGTTCAGACTGCAGACTTTTGTTGCTTTGTCTCCTTAGTCTCAGCTTGTTGCATTTTCTGGGGTTATCTTTTTCATAGCTTTCTGTATAAAATTATGAGAAAATGAGTGATATGCTATATTAATGGGCAAAACTCTTCCTTCAGTGTAGGGGTTCCCAGCCTTTTGATTTCCACAGACCAGTTTGCTTCATACAATAATTTTGCGGACTGGTAAAAAAAGCCTAGTGTCTATGGATCTATCGGCAATTTTAGTGTTTAACGTTCCTGTTTTTTTTCCAGGTGTAAACAAAGCATGAGATTGTAAGGGGTTGTAAAAAAATTGAAAATATGTAACTTAGACATTAGCCATCCTCTCTGCAAATCCCCCCCATGATTTTGTGGCTAGTTGGAATACTGGCCGTGTGTCAGGCGTTAGGAACCCCAACTTTAGCAGATAAAAATTGTGTTAGTGTAAGTACTGTAAAAATGCTATTGGTCGCCTGTGGGTGGATGGAATATTAATGGGGTTAGACCAGTAACCCCAGCTTCCCAGCATAACTGCGTGTGCGTGTGTCTTCTCCTAGGTGCTTTTGAAGAACATGTCCACGGTCTCCATCCCAGCTGTCATGGATCCCCTAGCTTTTGAGAGCGTGCTGAGTTGCGCCTACACCGGGCAGCTCCGCATGCTGCGCGAAGACATCGTCAACTACCTCACTGTGGGCAGCGTGCTGCAAATGTGGCACATCGTGGACAAGTGCACCGAACTCCTCAAGGAGAGTCGAGGGTCAGGGAGTGGCCCTCACGCCAGCGGCACCCAGGGTAACCCTGGCTGCAGCAGCAGCAATAGCAACAGCAGCAGTGCTAGCGGCATGCTGGGAGTTGGGGCCCATGCTGGGGATACCCATTCTGGAGCTCCGCCCCCCAGCCGACCGGCCCTGAATGAGAGCCAGTCACCCAGCAGCACTAACTATTTCAGCCCTAGGGAGACAGGCTTTGGAGGGGGCACTGCAGCTGCTGGAGCATCAGGAGATGGGGCCACAAACTCTACCCCCAGCTACTGCACTCCATCCGGGGGCGATGAAAGCTTTCTGATCGAAGAAGATGACGAAGAGGAAGAGCTGCTTTACCCCAGGAAACAAGAGAGGGGGAGCGGCAGGAGGAAGAAGACAAGCTCAGTTTCTGATCAAGAGGTCGGCGTGAGCGACAGTTTCGGCGTGTCCTCCTATCAGGACGGTGACCCCTGTCCTCCCCAGAAGCGTCCTACCTACAGCCAGCCCAGCATCATGCCTCGCAAGCAGTGGGTGGTGGTGAAGACTGAGCGACCCCAGGATGACGAGCTAATCGTGGTGTCCGGGGAGGAAGGTGGAGAGGAGGATGAGGACAGGGATATGGAGCTGGAGAGAGAGCGGGAGAGGGAGAGGACGTTCAACATATCTGACGTGAGGACCCTCTCCGGGGAGATGGGCGGCAGAGGCGAAGCTGAAATGGAGGCACAGGTTAGTGTCCCCGCAGAAGTAGTTTGGGAAGATCAGACCATCTGTTTTTATTACTTATTACATTTTGGTTGTTTAGCTTTGTCATGTACAGAGTCTAGGAATCAAAATGAGAATTGATGGGAAGTCCTCCCCAGGAACCAGCCAACATTTGGGCGGCTGAATCTTGATTGAAAATACATGGGCACATCGCAATACTTTTCAATAACCGCTTATCCAGTAGAAGGTCACAGGGAGCCTGTAGTCTGTTCCAGTACGCATGGGGCAGGGGACATGGGGACACAGGAATCAAACCATGACTCTTGAGGATCAAAGCAGAAGTGAGATACAAGTAGGGATCAGAGAGCAGAGCCAGTCAGTGTCCCTGGAGCAATTGTGGGCTAAGTGCCTCGCTCAAAGGCCCAACAGTCGCATCACTCTGCCAGCTACTAGATTTGTTCCATTGACCTTCCAGTGACAGACAGAGACCTAATCCACAGACCCACATATAGCCCCATTGCAATAGTTGAAAATAAAAACAGTACAACTTTCATCTGTGTGACTGTATTCTCGGCCTTCATTTTCTCTTTCCTGTAGGTAGATTACTGCCAGTCCTCTGAAGACTACCTCAAGTTTGACAGTGACCTGATGGATCAGTCAGCACCACAGCACGCTCACAATACCTCTGGTAACTCAAGTGGCAGAGCAATCTCTGCTTTACTGGGCCCTGTTCAGTCTGGTGCTACAAGAGCCCAGCTTTTCCCTATTGACATGCAGGGAAATCAGATCCTGCTCTACAGCCAAGGAACCCTGGAGCCCTCTCCTCCAGGTACAGTTGTGGGTGGGGCATCCCTGAAAGGGATGGGATTGGAACACGGTGCCGTCCATCTGTCAGGACAAGGCGGGCTGGATGGCTTGGATGGAACTGGGGGCGGGGCTTCTGGCAAGGTGTTCATGTGCCACTGTGGGAAGACCTTCACCCACAAGAGCATGCGGGACCGGCACATCAACATGCACCTGGACCTGCGGCCATTCCACTGCCCGGTGTGTGCCAAGAAGTTCAAGATGAAGCACCACCTCACCGAGCACATGAAGACGCACACAGGCCTCAAGCCTTACGACTGCCACAGCTGCGGCAAGAAGTTTATGTGGCGCGACAGCTTCATGAGGCACCGCTCGCACTGCGAGAGGCGCGGAGGTGGCAGTGCTGCAGAGGCGGGGGCTGGCCTGGAGGGGGCGGGCATCATCTCCTCCCCCCACCATACAAACAGTGATGTCAGCCAGAGGCTTCCCACCAGTGGTGTCAGTGGCAGGAGCGGAGTCCCTGTCATGTCCCCCCATCATTCCAGTAGTGGCGGCAGCGTGACTAGCCTGACCATGACAGGTTCGGGGCCTCTGTTAGGGGTTTCTTCTCAGAGCTCGGCACACAGTCTAGGGTCCGCTGTTTTTGGCTTGGGAGGTAACCGTGGTGGTTGTGAGGACGAGGTGTGCGAGGTGACTGTGAGCGAGAGCAGCGTCACATAGATTTAATTCCGGGCACAAAGATGACAAGCGTGTAAGACGGGGGTCTAAACTTTGGGTTTTCTACGTCATCTGTCATCTTTGTAAATCAAACATCAACACCTCCCTTCGGGGCTCAGTGGCATCCTGGAGGTTGCCCTTTGACTGAAGCACGCCGCCCTGGTGTTCTCGGCACGCTTGTCATAGAAAGATACCCCATGCGTGCACATGTGTCTCCACACTGCTGCCCACCTTTCTGTGACACAGTCCGGTCACAAATGGTCTCCTTAAGGTTTATGACCAGTGTCACTGTCCAGTCAGTGGCAAATCACTGTTGGTTATTCCTTTTCCCATAAACATGATTCCATTGTCCGTACTGTGTGCGTGCACTCACACTACATGTTTACAGAGTCTTCAGATTATTCAATGTTTTAAAGTTTTCATCACGGTCCGTTGTAGACACGGATGGTTGGATGTAGCCCCTTCACAGCATTTGCCACATATCAGCTAAGACAAGGACGAACTATATAATTAGGGAGTCGTACGGGGGAAATTGGAAACATGTTGATCTTTTCATCTGGAAAAACCTCACGCAGACACATTTGTTGTAAATGATGTCTAGGTTACAGAATCTCTTACTCTGCTTCGAATCACTCGTCGCTGCCTTCTATGAAGGCTGTTAATGATGGAATCAAAATGGATATATGAGAAAGGTGACACATTGTCCATAAGAAACATAATTAGGGAAGAATCACAAGGAGGTTTAAGATACATTTCAGGGGTGAGTTTCCCGAAGCCGCCTTTACGCTGCGTCATTCGTAATTCTATCTTTCAACATAGATCTCATGAACGACGTAGCGTTAATAAAGCTTTGGGAAACTCCCCCAGTCCATTATTACTCACAGCTCCACATCACACCCATCCGAAATTAAATATACCTGAATTTAATTATAAAGAATAAGCTATATGCAGCCAATCGGATGTGAGGATTCATTTTAGATTATCTGCTGGCCTCTGTATGTTTTCCATTCACATGTTCACCTTGGTCATGAATGATTGTATGTGTCTGCATTGTGGAAGTCTTCAGAAAGAAACTGTGAATGGGCTAATATTAATATAATATTATTTGGGGAAAATTTTGAGATTTATGTACACTTGAGATTTTACATGGCACATTAGTCTTGCTTTGGACTGATTGCTGTTTTGATAATATGTAAATACGTAGAGCGATCTAGAAATATTTATGTTTGGACAGCAATTTTGACAAAACAGGTAAAATGGAGAAATTTTACAGACACACTATACATGAAATCCATTTGCCTTATTGGTACTTAGACACATTGAATGAGTGGAGAATACAGATATTAGAGGTAAGCAGTGCAACATAATTATCCTGACTGGCCCAAAACGGCATAGTAGAGATGAGTCAAATTTAATATTTTGATACACACGATACAGGGAAGTATTGGTAGATATCTGTAAAATACTTGGACCATTTTGTAGCATTCCTTTCCCAATTTCTTCCAATTTCCAGATGTCCATGTTAATTGTCATTTGAGGAGGCTCATGGAACAGGTGTGCTGGAATGTGGCAATTTGTGGTCCTGGATACATTTTTTTGGCACACATTAGACACGTCGGATGCTTAATTTCCCTACAATGTGGCGTAGAAGTGAAACACACAGGCACTCAAGGAATTGGCTGATGTTTAAATGTACAGTTCCATTTTCAAAATGCCTGGGGGGAAAAAGTGAAAATTGAAAGAAAGTAGTATTTTAGTTTAAGATCTTGAAGAAAAAAATACCGTAGCCGCTGCATTTCTCTCGTAGAAAGAAAGCAGCCTGTTTTTCATCGGATCCTTTGTTGTTAACTGCTATACAACTCTGTGTGGATTTTACCTTGCATTTGTTTATACAGTACTGCAATAGGACACTAAATATTCATCATTACACAAGCCTATTAGTGCCACACGATGGGCATCAGTTTAAATTCTCAGACTGTAACTGGAAATATAGACATCGGTGTTGTCATTGCTAACCTCCATAGAAGCAGGAGATGGGAAATAAATAATCTGTCACAACTGTCTGTTGATTCCACTTCCTTCTGTTTAAGGTATTGTCATCTTTCTGGTCATTGCTGGGTGTGTTTTGATAGCTTTTTTTCCCAGAGATATTGCTGGAGACCCCGTGGAAAGGAAACTAGGAGAATATTTCTGCATCCATTTATTCATGATTCTTTTGCAGTTGGATTCATTTGTTGGCTTGCATCTTAAAAACTTTGTGCTTTTGATACAATGAGGATCTCTGCTCTAATGAGGGGTTATGTCCCATCATTCTGCGCTCTAAATTAGGCAATGTGCACAAACACATGGATGCAAGCGGTATAGAATTCATGATTTGTGGTGGATTCCCCGAAAAGCTCATAAGTCACTGTGGCTCAGACATTAATGGAGATGAGTGGTTTTTGTTCACTAGACTGAAATGAAAAGAAACACCATAACCGGCTGTTTGCATTATTCAGCAACCCCACAGCTCGTCCCTTGGAATCAGAAAGAGTTTTAGAGTTTTACAGTCTCCACATAATAATCAATTAGTAGCTAATTAGTCTGGGCAATTAAGAGCTTGCCCAGATACATTATTGGCTTGTGCATCGAGGCTTTACGATTTGAAAATCCTGCATAATTATCACTTTACGGCTGACGCACCGGCAGCTCAGTGACATCAATCATATTCACTTTTTACAGATGTGAGCCCAGACACCTACACATAAGCATCTCCATGGTTACAGAACTAGTTGCTATGGTAATTTTTAGTCACTATGGAGACAGTGCCACTCACTTCAGTTGGCATCAAGTTGAAGTGGCAGCTGTAAAAGCTTATGTGGATTCACGGTGACAGGGAAGGCGTTCAGATGACTTCATGGAGGTTGATCCCTTTGCCGTGGTAATTAAGGTTTCACGTTGTGTCAGGTTAATGGTATTCATTATTGTTATAAATACGTTGCC
Organism: Mormyrops boulengeri; assembly: GCA_026781065.1. Classification (NCBI taxonomy): domain Eukaryota; kingdom Metazoa; phylum Chordata; class Actinopteri; order Osteoglossiformes; family Mormyridae; genus Mormyrops; species Mormyrops boulengeri. The sequence goes on along the minus strand of JAODLD010000052.1, from coordinate 11,386,406 downwards.
TTGGGACAGAGTGGCCTTAAATTGAAATAATTCATGTTAAAGTCACTCTTTTTTTGTTGCCTAGCCAGAGCTTTGAATTTTCACCAGACGTGAAGGTGATAACACTGTCGTGGAGTCACATTATGGCCCTTTAGACGACACAGCACAGACTGACTGGACCCTGTACGTTTCTCAGCAATGACAGCTTAATGACACATCTACTCACTTGACAATGTAATATATCCAGTCAATCTGCACAAATGTGTCAGGGATGTGTTATCATTAATGCAGGTTTTGACATTTCGATTTTCCAAAATCCCTCACTTTTGATATCAAACTGTAATTGCCATTTGGTTCTGATGTATTTTGTGTCTGTCAAAAGGCAGTGCATGTGCGATGATACAGCAGTTTCATTACTTTGGACCAGACTGCAGGGTTGAAACTAAAATGTGTATCTCTATTGAATATATAATTTATGCAAATAACCTGCAGTTTAAATTGAGATGTGGGGCACTTATGAAAGTGCACACCCACATCTATACATAATTCAATAGAGAATTAAGCTGACGAATCATACTGAAATCTTAACCCTTTTAAAGGTCAGTTAAACGCATAGTAAGTTTTACGTGGGTTTCTTCCAGAGAGCAGTCTGAAGAGGGAAGATGGAGAGATGGCTCCACCTGCAGGTAGCGATACACCCCTGTCGAAAAAAGTGAAATATGACTATAATATGGCAGTGGTATCTATAAGGAAATTGCAGGAGAACTGTTATGGTTACTATTTCAGTTTCAGAGTACCAGTTATCCTCTAATTAGCTTTTCTATAATACTGCCTCAACATACTATTAAAAGATGTACTATGCTGTCAGTATTGCATAACTGACTGAGTGCAGGGTCATAGTGAATCCAGAGGCTGTATCAGGAACAGCAAAGCAAGACGCATGGAGACACCAATCCAATGATACTGCAAACTGTCTATAATCACACATGAGGAACCTGTATTTGTGTGTTTTTTTTTTTATATATATATATGCAAACATTTTTATTTACATAAAACTCATATTTGCATAAATTCAAAAATTTTCAGAAACAGCTGCTTCTAGAAAATTTTTCATGATGTTTCAAAAGTTTACAGATTCGGCTGGCTAAGTTTTGAATTTGTGTAAAGAAAAACACCCTGCTTCAACTGCTTTACGAAAACATTCTCATCAGCTGGGTCTATAAAATAATTTAGTTGGTTATTTATTTCACATGACACATCACAAGAGAAAACTTAAGGGAGATTAATTAATGTTACATGTCATCACTACATGCAGACAGGAAACAAGCCTTGACTACCGACTGAATTCCGATCAAATAATATTAACTTTGTTTACACTGTTAAGCATATGATTGTACATACCATTTCTGTCTATATAATTTATATCGATGATTCAGTCATAAGGTTTTATGCTCTGGGTGGTGAGTAACACTGTTGCCTCATATCTCCAGGGTTAGGAGTTCAAAAAGGGATGGGGATCCTCTCACCATCCAAGAGCTAAATTGCCCATTATGTATGTTGGTGTGTGCCCTGGAATTGGCTACAGTTTTTCTTTGACCCTGCATTAGAAAGGTGTAGGAAAGTTTTTGAAGGATGGAGTGATACTTCGTAGCTCCATATAAGCTCACTGCAACAGTAACCTGACTTGCCTGTCTGCATTCACTCAATTGTCATAGTTTAGAACCCCATCCATATATACAGTGTCATGGTTGTGTCCTTGTGATATTTTACATGCTGCAAAACTGAAAGATATCCTGATAATCTGGGTCATTCCTACTAAACTTGAATCACTTTGGGATATTATTCACTGCTTATGATTTTTCCATTAATATTTTCTGCATTCTTTGCCCATCTATATTGGTGTACTAGTTTCATTTTGTACTAAATTTCTGACTATTCATCTTGCCTTTATTGGTGGAACTGAAATCTTGAACTCCTTATCTCGTATATGGAAAGGCGTTCAGAATCACAGCCAGTAAACAGGCATATTAACAAACATGTTTATTCATTCTCCCTCAAGTTTCCACAAATGACTACAAAACATACAGTACATTATTACAAAACATAGGTTCTCCCACCTTCTGCTCTAAAGACAGCCCACATCTCCTGAGTTATATTGTTTTAATACATATAGTGCTGTAGCTTGAGGTCTGCAACAGCCACATTTTCTCTCAATTCATTTGTATTCTAGTCCAGTGTTTCCCAATCCAGTCCTCAGGGACCCACAGTTGGTCCATGTTTTTGCTCCCTTCGAGGCCCCCCACTAGACAGTCCACATTTTTGTTCCCTCCCAGCTCCTACCTTCCTACTGGGAGCTCAGAGGTAGCAAAAACATGGACTGATTGTGGGTCCCAAAGGACTGGATTGGGAAACACTATACTATCCATACATCTGATACTGCTTATCCCATTCAGGTTCATGGGGGGTCTGGAGTATCCCAGAGACTACGGGCACAAGGTGGGGAACAACCCTGAATGGGGCACCAACCCATTGCAGGACAGGCACACACGCACGCACACGCTCTCACCTGGGGGAGGAGGGAGCCAGAGTACCCGAAGGAAACCCCATGACAACACGGGGAGAACATACAAACTCCACATGGAGCCCTGCTGGAGACTCAAAACCCAAGTCCCAGAGGTGTGAGGCACAGTGCTAACCACTGCACCACCCCCACACTGGACTAGTCCATTAGAAATGATTCAGCACTGATTTTCAGTAGTTCACAAGTTAATTTAATTAACATTGGTTTCAGACAAGAAAATTTCCCTTTATTTTAGGAAAGAAACACTTCTGTTTGTGGAATTTAAAATGAAGAAAAAGTCCCGTAACTCCAGCATCAGATTTTATTAGCATTGTTGGCTTTAATAAGCTGACAAATAAACTCCTATAATGATGAAACAAAGAAGGTGGAAAAGAATGAGCCACAGGTGGCTGCATAGCTTATAGAGAAAAGCTCATGAGTTGCGAGACCCTAAAGAGCAACGCCGGGATTCCATCTCCCATCAGGCTGCGCTAAGTGATCAGCAAGTCTCGTCTCGGTGTAAAAGCCTCCTCTCTGCTTTAATTATGCAAATCCTGTTTGAACTGGGGAAGAATCAACAAATTGCAAGTGATCTCATTTGCAAAAAAGGAACCCAACAGTCAGATAAGTGGATGAGAAACCAGTTGTAAAAAGTGGCCACAAAGACCCTTTTCCTGTCCCAACAAAAAAGAAATAAATCAATAAAAAAATCCAGCTAAAAGAACCTGAAATCTGAAAAGCTGCTCTGAGTCCCCCCCTTTCCCAGGATGTACAGCCAGCTGAATGTCCATGTCAGAGGCGGAAGTCTTGGCATTCACCCACACGCGGACACCCATGCCATGACTTTGGCGCTACCAGCTCGTTCCGACCGAGGAGT
>JAODLD010000052.1:11367023-11377911 GCA_026781065.1 Mormyrops boulengeri | reverse complement strand
ATCCCCCACCCCCCACCTTGCGTTTCAGCTTGTGCTCCTGCATGTAGCTGGAATCCTCCTCGACCATGTCGTCCAGACTTATCTCTTTCTCCTGCAGCCGGCGAATCTCCTCGTAATAAACCTTCAACAGGTTCTCCAGGTATGCAATCTGCAGGAGGGATGGGGGATGAGAGAGAGAGGTGTACCTCTGTACCTGATGGGGGGGGGTCTGAAAGGCCTTAACATATCAGTTTAATTCTTCTTTTCTACTTTTAAATCTGTACATACAAAATGTACAAATAAGTACATTAATATTTTTACATGCACCCATCCATTCATCCTTCCATTTAGGACAGGCTCACAGGGGACATAAAGACAGGCTTACGATGGGCACAGGGGGACACCCTGGACAGGATGCCAGTCCATTGCAGGGCACAGTGGCGCGCGCGCACACACACACACACACACACAGCCAAGCATTATGCACAGTTTAGCAAAGCCAGTAAGTCTAACTGCATGTTTTTGGACTACAGAAAGAACAGGAGTATTCAGAGAATCCCTGCAGAAAATGGTGGGATTTAAACCCATGGATGGTGCACAGCGGCTACAGGCCCACTGACCACAGGCAAACCGACCTGTCTCTTAGAAGCCTTTACTGTTTTTTTCTGTTCTCCTGGCTCAGGTGAGGTGGGCCGTCCCTCTTGTGGCTGCTCCACCCCACCGAGATCCCCCTCGGCGGCGGATGGTGCCGGAGTGACTGGCAGCCTCTTCTTGGCAGCGTACTGCTTCAACACGGTGCACAGCTCGTTGATGTAGACGAAGGTCTTCGAGCGGCTGGACTGGGCCCGCGTCAGGCAGCAGCCCAGCATGTTGCGGAACTCCACCGAGGCCAGGAAGTCGGGTGAGGCCTTGGCGTACTTGGCCTGAAGGAACGTTATGACCTCCGGGTGGTCCTGCGTGAGAGTGCTGCAGTGCTCCACAAACTAGGGGGGAGGGACAAACACAGCATAATAAGGCAGAGACGTGCATGAGAGCAAGAAGATTAACGCAAAATAAGACATCTGTTTCAGCTAAAGAAAAACCACATCTTCCACAAAATATGGTGCCCTAACATAAAACAGACCTTTACATTTCCATAAGTATCACAGGGTATGCTAGACCAGAACTATATAAACTCCTCTACCCTACAAAATATTTAAGAAGCCCAAGTCTTCTGATCATCACACTCTCAAAATGAAAAATATGAATTCTGCTGAAACTATGCTGAATTTTCTAAGACAACTGCAGATGCTAATCAAAGATGTTAACTTTAGGTACAAATGACAAATGAGGTCCTCAAATCATACTCTATCCTACTGAAGATTTTTACATTACATTTACTTTTTCATCAGATGCTTTTATTTAAAGTGAAGTGCAGTTGAGACACTTTGTCGACGACGGGATTTGAACTGGCGACCTTCTGATCACAGACACAGAGTCCTAACCCACAAACGCCCCCTTTTTAGTCTAAGTGTAATACCACTGCACACTGATATTAGCGAAGTTGTCAGCTGAACTGAGCCCTCTAGTGGGGAAAAGGCCCCAGGACAGTTTCTTCCACCAGGTCATCAGGATGCTGACCTCCAGCTAACATCAGCCACCCCCCAGATCACCACCTCCACTCCCCACTGCACTAGTGAATGCCTCTGGTGTACTACACTGTACTGGGTTCCCCTACAGCCCGTCTCTCTCCTCTATGATGCATTGTATTTATATTGTAATGTTTTGTATTGTATCGCATATCATACCATTTACTTTGTGCATATGTAGAGTGTATACCGTTGTACAGTTGTTCTGTGTATAGTTTGCATTTATTTAATGTACCGCACCGCTGAGAGGAACTCATGACCCAAGACTTTCACTCACTAATTCACTCGTTCTATAGATGTGACATTAAAGCGATTTGATCTAAAAAGAAGCTGTGGGAGGTCAGCATGTAACTCCTGGTTTAACTTAGCAACGGAGAGCTAAGAGCGATGAGCTAAGATTTAGCAGATTATCTCACTCACCTCCGTAAAGAGCTTCTGGTTCTCAATCCGAAGGATGGAGCTGTCTTTCTGGGCGGACGCGAAAGGTGAGGTGGTGATGTGGGTGGGGGTAGGCACGGAGACTCGCACAGATTCTGACTTGGCAGGCAGCTGAGACGAGGAAGATGAGGTGCACGAACGAGCTTTTTCCTCCTCCTCCTCCTCCTCGTCCAAGATCACGATACTTTCCATCACCTTGCTGTCTGCTGCCATTCGCCGAAGGAACTAAAGGCGATACAAATACTGAAATAAAGTTACACAATTCTCTCCATATGTATATAACTGTTGAAAATGCAGGTCATAAACAGGAACTGTCCAGGGATACCCACACAATAACAAGCATGGTCATACGGTGGATCGATTGTGTGGTCTGAAAATACGGGACAATTCGCATTTTATTTATATTGTATTTATACAGCCCATGACATGGGGCCGTACAAAGGGCAAAGCAAAAATTGAGAAGATGGAATTATTTTTACACCACAATTACATTTCATGCATCATTAATATCTTTTTTCCCCGTCTCCATATTTCTGCATCAGTAAATTCGATCACTAACCAATATTTTTTCTAATATCACCAATGCCAGCGGTGAAACTTGCCGGCACTTATTAGCGAGATAACGTTACCTCATTTTCTATTCTATGGAAAACAAAAGATCAATCAGCTGGCCAGATTTAATAATGAATTATAAATATTGCAGGTCATATACATAAAAGGCAGTCTGCCGTTTTGATCACAATCGATCCCCCCAGTAACTAACAAATAATTATAACAAAACAACTTGTTCGTCTTCCATTGTTTTGGTTCATAAAGGTCCCATTTCCTACTGTGTGGTGCAAGAAGTACAATCAAAAGTGGCCAGGAGCTACAGAAGTCCCCAGTCAAAACAGCCCAGGGATTCGTAAAAAGGAACCAGTTTCAAGTTCAACTTAAAAAGATTTATTTGCCATTTGCACACGCACAAACAGTATGGGTACAGTTTTGGAACTTCGTCGTGAAAGCACCTCAAGGTAGCACTGGTGCTTGCGGTCAACCAATCAGCAATGCTTATTGGGCAAGAGAAAAGTATCTACTCCTGAGTAGCGAGTAAAAAAAAAAACAGGTTCAAGAACTACAATCAGTTCCTGCAGTGGGAAGGTGACAGAAGCTCCCGATTCCTGAAAAAGGTTCCTGAGGTGGGAAAGCACCTTATTAAAATGTTGGTCCAGTGCAGCAACTGTTCTGCAGGTAGTTCCACCAGTATACTCACCGCTCTCTTCCGAGCAGCTTCTGAACGTCTACTAGCCTTGGTACGAGGCATCTGAGAAAAAAAAAAAATACTGTCCATTTCCAATAATACTACATAAATGGCCTATCAAATTGTGCCTGAGGAACTACTCTGAGGCAGTAACAATAACTATAACAATACTGGGAACCACTGATTCAGTTTTCCGCCTAAAAATGCATCCCTATTTTCTCAATTTCCAATGGATATGGACACAACATCAAATTGCAAATAAGCCTACTTCAGATGATAGCATTTCCCAGGACCATGATGCAATTTACAGACAGGATATGACATGCATTCCATGATAAATGTGCTACCCGTTTAGTGATTTATTATGAACAACATAAAATACATGCAGCGCCACAGATAAACCAGTGTTTGAAGGCACAGTCAATTTTTTAAATGAGCGCTGTAATGGATATTTATTTTATTTTTATTCACTTGAGAATATTTCTTTTTATTTACTTTCAAGTAATTTTCCTTTTTATTTAGCATGCTGCAGCAGTATTGACAGAGATATTTTTTTTTAAAAAAAGACAGACATACTTTGTTCAGCAAACCACTGTTTAATGAAGAAAAAAATTATGTTTTGTGTCTTTTACCCACACTGTACCAAAAATGTACCAAAACGTGATCTTAAAAACCGAGGTATGTAGTGAACCTTGATATTTGTGCCCCGTTACACACAGTTAAGAACCCAGGAATCACACCAAGTCCACCAGAATGTCTGTCCACAGAAATCAACATAAATGTTTATTACAGTTATTCTAAACTATTTAGACTTTAAAGCCAGTAGACAGTAAATTCTCTCAAACCATTTCCTCAGTTACCAAAAGAACCTCTTTTTTCCATAAATTCTACTACTGTTTGCTTTCAGCATATTGCAAATTTTTTGCAGCTTTTGTGGAAAAACTCTGCATACAAATCCCTCCATAAAGCACTTTTAGAAAGCACTACCACACGATACAATTTACTCAAGTTATCCAAACCTGAACTCAATGAACACACAACTCTCCAAGTGAAAACACTAAGATGCAAAACTGTCCACAGATGTTACTGAACCTTAGGATGAACAGAGAGGACACTGGATCTTTTGTGTGCTTTGGAACAACGGATGTAATGCTGGAAGAGCAGTGAGAGGAAGGCGCTGTCTGTTTACAGACATCCCGTCTGGAACTTCATGCAAACTGGAGTCTCCCTGATATCTGCCAATGATGCGCAATGTTCCGAAAATCTGTCTTTCCGCCTTTCAGTGGTGGTAAAATTACCTGGCAGGAAGTTTTACCACTACAACCTCACTGTAAATTTGACCCCTATCAGGAGGACAAACACAACTTTGTAACGTTTCAACCAGCATCTGAACAACAAGATACGGCGATTTTCATGTTTCTTACTTAACTATGGTCAACCAAAGAGCCAGTTACTGATGGTGGATCTAGAGAGACAAAAAACGAATCAACCAGCCAGTTACTAGCTATGGGTGTTCCACAAAGCAGGTGGCTGGGATAATTTAAGACAGAAGTCATGATTGTACAATAAGAGTTTAAGTAAGGGGAATTCCTGTCGGATAATCATGACTTTTAGCTTGAGTTAACCCAGCTAACTGAGAAATGTTGCTTTGTGAAACACCCCCTGGTTAGCTAGTTCAGCTAGAAACAACCTATAGCTAGCTGGTAAACAAACCCAGTAAATGTATATTCGCTACATAGCTGTCCTATTGTTACCCCGCGCGAAACAACACGTCCAGTCCTATGACAGCAATATTTAAAGTCACAGAGTAGGACAGTTGTTAACGAAAACAGTACACAAAACCTCAAGATAACTTACCCGCTCCAGTCCAGAAATCAGCCCCTGAACTTTTCCAGTCCGCAACATTCTGGCCTTCCATTGGCTGCCTTTCAGTAATCGAGTTCTTCATTGGCTCATTCATTTGCTTCCCCTTGGCTGGCTGAGTACATCTGCAGGAAGTGGTGCCCGTCATTGGCCAACAAAGCATTTCGGGATTTAAAATGACCGATCGCGTTTACGTTTCGTTTTGCACCGACGTTGAGTTTAATACTAAAAGTGGCCAATATTACGAAAGTATTGTAGTGGACGGAGTATACCCATTTCATACCATTTGATACTACTTGGGTCTACAAATAGTGGATTGTGAGTTGGTAGGCAGCCTCAAAAGTCGATAGTTCAGTTACGGATTTTAAACTGTATTGTGTTTTTGTTTATCAAACGCTTCTGTCAGTTTTTGAAGATTCACACACAAAATGCAAAATGACAAAACGAAGCAAGTTACATAATAACAAAGAAATTAACAAAAAAGGTTACATAATAAAGTATAATGGTGTTTAGAATACATTTCAAATATTACGTACGTCCGATCTCATCATAATGACGGAATGTGATTTGCGTCATTGTATTTTGGAGGATAATTAGCGCAGAAATCGGGGCTGCGTTCAGTAATGGCTCCTCATCAACACCAAAAAAACACAACATAAAATATTAGACAAGTAAAACATTTTACTTTGACAGATAAAATGTATTAAACTTTTTGTTTCGTCTGAAAATATTTGGTATTTCACTTAATTGTAAAGTATGCTACCTGTAAATAGCCTTAAGCTTGTAATCACTCAAATCATAACTCCGCAATTATGGCAAGCGAAATTGTCTTTTATTAGTATATGGCTTACTCATCATAACTTAATTCTTACTCGTAAAAATATGAATTCAAAATATCTACAATCCAATTTTTACTAGTATGGGTTCACATTATAGAGTTCTGTAATACAATTTTTACTAGTCATATATTCCAATTGGCATCCATTGTTTTTTTGCTTCCAGGCCCAGATATCCATAATTTAGTTTTTACTAGTAAAAACTTCATTACGGACCTCTATAATTACATTGTAGATATCTGGAATTACACATCCAGTAAGCTTTATACTAATAAAAGATAATTTGGCCTGCCGTACGTGGAGCTGACATTCGATCTCCAAATGTTCATTTTGGTTCGGGTACATGTACGGTTGTAAGTGTACAGTATGCGGCCTGACATGGAGCATCTGGTCCAGGTTTAACCACCATAGTTGTGTTCACACAAATAAACACAAAATATTTTTTCATCACCAATTCTTCAAAAACTACGTGAAACTACTGTGAAACTACTGTGAAAACTACGGCCGGGGGTGGGGGTCGGGTCTCCGTTCCGAATGCACCGGACCGCGCCGCAGCCTGGAGCCGCTGTTCTGCCCGTTTGCGACCCGGATGTCTTTACCAAGACTTTCAGGGATATATTAGAGAACCTTTCGTAGATCTCACAATTTATCAAATTAAGGAAATAATTTTAAATAAGCATGAACAAAAAAATGATGCTTTAATTTTATCATTTCGAAATTTTATTTATTTCCACTCTGCTACACGTTTAACTCATTTAAGTCAGAATTAAACTCAACTCAATTAAGCTAGTGCTGCAAATCTTTACTTTCTCACCGACTGCAGCTCTAACAGTAACGTCTTTTAAGAAATATAGAGTTCAACCAAGTTTTCACACAGCAAAACTTAGTACCATTTTCCCATCTATGAAACCAAAATGAAAATGTCGAAAAGATGAAAAGAACTGGGTATCAAACAAAGGAGGAATTTAACTGTTTGAACTCCTAATTTAGTTAAAGCCATATTGCACACCACTGAAATGACAGGAAAATGCACACAGATTTTATTAAACCTGAAGAAGTCACATGCTGGTGCTGGGTGATAACAAAGATGATCTACTGAATTGCTCCATTAAGTCACCACGGTTTAGGTGACTCAAATAATTTTCTCTGCTGCCGTCCTTGTATGCCCATCTACTCCTCTGGGGAATTAAACCCTATACATCAGTTTACCACATTCTTAAAAAAATAAAAAATCTCTAAGAACAATGATCTTTACACACAGTACATTCGCCGCCTCCCACTAAAAACATTAGAATTAAATTTTAAAATATGATATTTTAAATACCAGACGTTGTCATTTATCCAGAAATAAAACAACTTCTAGACTGAGAATTGTAGAACATCTTATACCCATTGACCAAGAAGGTTTGATGTATTTATAGCAGAACTGCGTTCCCATCTGAAAAACAATAATATACTGATGAGTACAACACACCTTGTATATGCCAGACTTGTGTTATCATGCGGAGTCAAACAAATCATTTCTTCACTGGCATTCAGCATTTGCTGGCTGCTTGGTATGTACCTGAATTTAACAGCACATTAAAATGGGGACAAACGAAGTAAATAACATCATGTATTACTAATATTCCACATCACCATGGTTTGACATGACTGCATGCTATTAGCACTATGTTGTAATACATACCTTAGAATCTCCGTCCATCTTTGTTTCCTCTGGTTCAATTTTGTTTCTACAAATGGATAGAATGTGGACCACTGATTAATATAGAAGATTATTTAATTTACTTTATTTATACACACACACACACACACACACACACACGTCTTTGTGGGGACCCACAAAACCCACAATATCAAAATAACAGGTTTTCATCACATTGTGAGGACATTTGGTCCCCAGAATGTAATATACACATGACCACACATACACACGCGGCATACACAGCACACCTAGCCAATTCTAATGGTTGAAAAACATTGTGCTAAATAAAAGTAAAATAAAAGGGAGACAGGAAGATACACTAATACTGATGGGAAGGCAGGAGAAAAACAGAAAACTGATTTCTTCAGTGCTGGTCAGGGATTATGTTTCACAGCTTTCACCTGAATTCACCTAGTCAATCTATTTCTAACAATCCCAAATGACTGGTGAGCTCAGTATATACACATGGAGGTATCGTACCTTGTCTTCTGAATCACCTTTACCAGATCCTGTGGGAAAAAGCTTATATATCATAGCAACCACATTGAACAAACAGAAAATACCAGACAGTATGCAAGCAACTGTGTAGATAGATTCATGTTAAGCAAAATGTGTTTCTTATGAAAACCTCAATTTCCAATCCACTGTTAAATATGAAAGTTTTAGTTCAGTATGGATGCCCTTAGGAAATGCAGGTCCATAAACATACCAAGACGACACCATAACTGAATGAATGGCATGAAAATTGAGACTTTATGAATGGGGGAGGGAGTTACCAAAGGAGCCAAATGTCCAGGAGAAGACCTTGATCAGGCCATAGAGACCCAGGGCCACAGCCACCATAGCCATTGAGTCTTCTATGGAGGGGGCGCTCACTCCTGACACACAGAGGGCAGGGGAGGTATTACACATGGTCCCTCACGCTCCAAGGGCATATAAAACATGTCCAAATTGGCAAATAAGATCTCAATAGTGCCCTATATTAATACAGAAATTATACATTCATTTCTAATTTATCAATACAGTGCTTCCATCTAAGTTCTGGTTTTGGCTATACTACCTTAATTCTACTGGTGAAATACCTAGGATTCAAACCAATACTAAACACCACAGTTCAGTTTGTGCAGATCTACAACCAGCTGTTGCATCTGAATTATCCTGTAAGGCCTGGTTTGGTCTTTTGTATTGTCTTAAGCCCATGCATGCATAGACAGTGTTTTCCAGCCCAGTCCTCGGGGACCCCCAGACAGTCCATGTTTTTGCTTCCTCCCAGTTCCCTGTCAGACAGTGCAGAGCAAAAACATGGACTGTCTGGCAGGGAGGGAGCAAAACCATGGACTGTCTGGGGGTCCCCAGGACCGGGTTGGGAAACACTGGTCTGCAGATTGGATAAGCCGGTTCTCGTACAGCTCAGGAGCAGTGCATGTTGCTGCTCACCAACGATGTTCACAGTGGCGCTGACCCGCCGGGTCCCACCGGAGTGCACCGCCACACAGGCCAGCTCCCCGCCGCGGCCCAGGTCCAGCCGGCTCGTGTCCAGGTCCAGCCAGGAGCTCTGGCTGAAGGTGCCATCGGAGGCCTGACGGTGACCCGACATCCTGCCTTCGCCCAGAACCTGCACCTTACCATCCGCCCCCACAAACTCCCAGCGCAGCTGCAGAGAGAGCGGGGCGAAGCCAGAGGCGTCACACTGCACAGTGACGGACTGTCCAGGGATAACGACAGGGAGGGGGGAGTGGGAGATGGAAATTGAGGGGGGCTATAATGAAGGACAAAAAAAAAAGACAGAGAGAGCACATCAATACTACACATGCAAGTTCCTACAACCGTACATAGTGCATAGATAATTTAATTTTGTAATTAAAATAGTTGTGCAACAATATATTGATAAAATATTGTATCGTTATCATCGCTATATTGTCATTGATTTGAACATCGTGAGTATTGTGGTACAGCTGAAACACTTGTTTTCTTGCATAATTAAGAGTTATAATGCACTATTTTTAAACAAATTCCATCAAGGTACGAGTCTGTTGTTGCCTTCATTTATCATTATACCTGTCACATGCTCCATAACTATTAGTAAAACAATTTGGTCATCATAATTAGAAAAACTCAAAACCACCTGTCATATTTTACCGTTTCCTACATATGAATTTTAGAAAACCATGATAAATGTCGAAAGTCTCTGAAAATATCGTGATATCATTTTTAGGGCATATCACCCGGCTCTACATTCCAGTATTTTATATTAAAGTTGTACTGATGCATTACTCTTACTGTAAATTCATTTACACTACCCTACATGATTGCTTAAAAGAGGCAAACATTTTCATTCATGCATGAGAAGCCAGGGCATTGCAGGACACAAACACACACACAATTTAGTTACAAATTTTCTTAAATATCATGTCTTCAGACTGTGTGAGGAAACCAGAGTGGATGGCCGAACAGAAATGAACACAGGAAGAAGATGCAGACTCACACATACAGAGCAGGGCAAGAATCAAATGCTTGAGGGCCGATGCCCACACTTCTCCATGGTCAAATTACATGCAGATTCAAATAAAGTTAAAAGAACTTAATGTGTCCTTAATGACATTAATATAAATCATCTGAATTGTTACATGTTACAAAAATATTGTTCCATCATGGTTTGAACAATTGTTTTAGTTTGATTCTACTGAATGACTTCCTCTCACCCTGTATCTCCAAGTCCAGCGCCACCTGAGCCAGGAGGTATGGGAGGTAGATGGTGCAAATATAGGTCCCAGAATGTCTGACTTGGGTCTCCTCTAGCAACAGTGACGCGTTCCTTGTCTGGTGCAGGGCGGTGAAATTCAGCTCCGCCCCCTTCTCTGAGGTTTCAGCATACCGGTCCGTCTTGCCATCATAGGCCAAGACCAGTCGCCCCTCTCCCCGGTACTGGTAGCGCCACTCTACCGAGAAGCCCGACCCCGAGAGAGGCGAGGATGGGTCTGCCCAGAAGCCACAGTCCAGCGAGACCGGCACACCCAGTCGGGGGCGGATGGAGGCAGTTTTACTGAACACAGAGAGGATCACTGGAATGGTAATGTTGGAAAGGGGGGGGGGGGGGGGGGGTTATAAAGGGGGGAAAAAAAGATTAACAGGCACAAGATTTTTAAAAAAAAATTAAAGGAAAAAAAAGGCACAAAAAAAAAATTAAAAACCAAAAATT
>JAODLD010000052.1:11354631-11366923 GCA_026781065.1 Mormyrops boulengeri | reverse complement strand
CCCCCCCCCCCCCCCCCCCCCCCCCCCCCCCCCAAAAAAAGATTAACAGGCAGAAGATGTGAAGACAAACTGTAAAGGAATACAAAGGCACATAATAACAGTTAATACCCATAATTGCTGAGAAACACTAACTGAACCAATCACTGAACACTATTTACTTTTTCTATGAAAACACTTTTCAGTTCATTTCTAACAGCTGACGTGGATCTGTCATTACCGTCAGGCTTGTTGGTCGCTGGTGCAGCCCGCATCACATTGGACAGGACTAACTGTTCATCCAGGCCCTGCAAGGCTACTGAGAACCAGTCGGCCTGCAGGTAGATTGGGCTGAGGGCAGCACTGGTGAGTGGAGCTGCCCACTGGACCATGGCCGGCTGAGGCAGGAAGGGATTGATCTCACACTGGGGCTTCTTCACAGAGCCCTGTGGTGGATGGAGAGCTGGTCTGCACAGTGTGGCACTTGGGTCTAAAGACAGAAAAGTAGACGTAGAAATCTTAGCACACACAGCAAAAGGTGTGTTTGGTTTATAAAACAAATAAAAACTGTTGGTAGCAGTGCTTTCTGAACTAATGTAATAAGTTAAACATGTATCTGTGAATTATCCATTTGCATTTCAAGTTCTCTATAACCAACCACAGTGAGGTCAGACAGTCACTAACTGGGTATATAACACTCAGTCGATAGGTACTGACCCGATATGTCGTAGATTCTAGATGGACTGATATCTGCAGGGGGGCGTCGGGTTGATTCTGCTTCTGTCCTGTCCATTGTGTCAGAACTAATGTAGAGAAGGGATTTCTCCTGACTCATGGCCGCAGGGAAACCCCCTCCTGGCTTCTCCTGGACAAACCAGCACTCCAGGACAGGACAACTCGTCCCACAGGCTGAGAGACAGGGATGTAGGGCGGGTCAGTGTGGGAAAGATAATAAAGGGAATAAAGTGCCAATGAGAAATCATCAATTGTTCATTTAGATAGCCTAAGGAAAACAATTCTGGCCCATTACAACTGACATTCAGTCTTTCGGCTGTCACTCATATTTTGAATTTCCAATTTCTTTCGATTGTTTTAAATTTTTCTTCCTAATCTTTTCCATTGATTGCTTAGCTCGCCAGTGCACATATCTGACTGCATTAGGAACAGTAAGTATAGAATTTCCAAGAAGGAAGAATATAATCGATGCATAACAATACTAATATTAATGACACAAAATTAATTACTGTAATGTTGCATTCCACGACACAGACGACGCCAAAACGTCAACTGCAACCGTTAAAACAGCTTATGCTGTAAAAGGGTTACAGAAAATGTTTAGATGGATGTAATTATTATAGTGGACAACAGACATAAAAATATAAAAATATTTGAAATGACCAGTACAATACCGAAACTAAGTAAAACAAATGCGTACTTCCGTCAATGCAGCCTAAACTTTTTATAGAACTCGACATTTCGTACTCAAATAATAAGCATACAGCATGTAGTATTTTCTTTTTAATTAGAACAAATAAATAAATGCAAACACAAAAAACGCATATTGCGTGTAAAGTCATGTCTACGTACCTCGCAGGATCGTAAAGAGGATCAAGGAGAGTTTGTATATTGTCGAAATATCACCCATGGTAATCTATAGGTTTTTTAATTTGGGAAGCAGTACACAACTGCACATTTACTACTGTATTGCTGTCAAGAAAATGGATGGTTGTTTTTTCGAGTCGGTTTTCCCCAGCATTAAGTCAGTCTCACTTTCGGTTTCATGTTGGTGCTGACCAATCGCGTTAAATTTCCCGTAAAATTAAATATCAGCACATACATGAGTGAAAGTAAATTAGTACTGGAGGTCACTTATGTGGAAAAAAATATAATAAGGCATACAATAACTCGAAATCGTATATTTGGAGTATTACTTCCTAAGTCAATATTAAGTTTCTGCAAAGACATGCGTTTGTTGTCAGGGCGCCATTTACGTCACTGGAGAGCGTCTGTTGCAGTGTACCAATTGCGTCACTAGTAGGCGTCTGTTGTCAGTGTACCACATTGTCGCCAGAGGGCGTCTGTAAGCTGAAGATGACGTTATACTAACACGGCAACTCTTTGCACATTAGTAGGGTTGCCAACTTTGCCCACCTGGATGGAGTGAGATTTTCATTTCAGATCTGCACACACATGGACACACATTTACATGTACAGTATTTCACAGTTTTATTACCTTGTGAATAGTCTATACGGTTTACAAACTACCCCAACGCTTTTGATATAGCTAAAATTAGGTTTATAATATGGAATAACATAGATTCGCCTTAAGATATAATGCGTGAGTCTGAAAGCGTGAATGTCATGCCAGACCCGTGAGTTGGCAACCCTGCGTCAGAAAATCGTGGAATGAGCAATAATGCAGCACTTTCTGTTTATATTATGTTCCTGCTTATTAAACCACTGGAGAAGTAGTACTGAAACCCCTAAAGCTGCAAATTATTTGTGTTTTAGTTTTTACTATCTGACTCCGTCCGATTTGCAGCACCATCTTTGCGCATGTCAACTACGTTTTTGTAAAGCGCATGCGCATGAAATACACAGCGTTTACATTTGATGTGTTAGATAGCATTTATGGCAATCTTATAATAAACTTGCTGCAAGTTGGGTGGTAATATGTCCTTCCCCCAGAAGTCACTGTCCTTTTAGCATACACTGATTTTCATTCTCCATTAAGTATGTCCACTACCTGTCAGATGAGTAACTCTATTGTTGATGCACTGGACCAGGATACCACAGCCAATCCATGAACCTTTAATCCAAGAGAATACACTTGCTGAAAGAATCATATTTAAATTTGTATTACACAACTCTAGCTGGATGCCCCTAGAGATTTGTCGTTGACTTTTTTCTTGGTTACTATTGGTTAAGATCGACTCACCCCGCCTAATATATATTTATAACTTTCTTGGTCCAAGAACTATGTAAACAACTTTGGCAGACGAAGGCTAGTCTAGTAGTGACACATTTCATTTTGATGCAAATCCAACTCTGATCCAACTCTGATAAAATGAGGAAAACTGCAGTTTCTGCACTTCTGCTTTTTAGAATTCACTCCGTATTTGCATGTAAGTTTTAATACATTTAATTTTGTTTTCAAACTTTTATTGTGGGGTGGTGTGTGGCTGTGCAGGTTAGTATTCCGTACTCAGATGGTCACCAGTTTGAATCCTGTGTTGGGCTCTGAAACAAAGAACTTAACCTCAAAATCTGTTCCAGGGACCTCTGACCCCAAAGCGTAACCACGGACTCTTGTGTTTGTGTTTCATATAAGAGTAAGACAGGCTAAATAGAATCTAAAGCATTCCTATGTGCCTGTGTTTTATTTTTCCTGATGGCACTTCAAATGTGTGGGAAATGTATTACTGTTTCTGTAAGATCTAATGTAGAAAATGCAGAAATCTTTAGTAGCTTCAGTATGGAAAAATATGTATTTTTATCTTGTGTAGCTTTCAGCACAGTTTAGATTGTAGAGTAAGTAATCAGGTTAATTGTCTGTTGTATTTCCTGTTTTGACTTTATCAGTTAGGTTTCAGCACAGGTTGGCGTATGAAGTGATATTCTTAAATGCTTGAATAATCACTCTATCGGGTGGAATATATGCTCTGGTTTTGCAGTGACCCACTCCCTTTGGTACGTCTTCACTGGCACGTCAGGGATCCCAGACTTCCCTGAGTTTGTGGGTGTGGGGCTGGTGGACGGGGAGCCCATCGATTATTATGACAGCAGAATAGCCAGAATGATCCCACGTCAGGACTGGATGACCAAGGCTGTGGGTGCTGATTACTGGGACAAGGAGACTCAGCATCTTCGTGGTGGAGAGCAGGTGTTCAAAACCAACATAGAAGTGGCAAAGCAGCGCTTCAACCAAACTGGAGGTAAGTGGTGCATGTTTACAGCAGTGAACCTGACATTTTATACATTCGCTTGCTGTATTTAATTGTCTGGTGGCTTTTTTAAAGTACTTATTAATATTCATAGATTCATCTAGATTACTCAGTTTTTTTCCTGAGAATTGATATTGTATACATACACAATAGCATATATATTAGAGTTTAAGAGTTTCATATGAATCGGTTTCATATGAAATTACTAAGCAATTTCTCATCGGGAGACAGATCTGTGCTGTACTGGATTGATACTGTAACTCTGAAGATTTTATTTTTGTGTAGGGGGGTCCTGCACATCTCTGCGTGACCATGGCGTTTTATTTACATTTGAACAGAAAAGGTGGCATTAGGAGCCTCTGTCCTTTAGACTGACGCTGTGCTCACAGACTGACACTGTGCTCACAGACTCACACTGTGCTCACAGACTGACACTGTAGCTCTGAGGTACATGGGGGGGGGCATTTATTCTCTAAGGAAGCTGTTGAATCTGTTCAGTTTCACTTCTCTCCTGCTTCACCTCAGTTTCTTCTTTTGCCACTGGTCAGACTTATTTGGAGCATTTTAAACGACTGACATCCCAGGGCTAAGGTGAAAGTCAGACTGTGCCACTGACTGCAGAGTGTTAAGGGACTAATGCATGCAGCTGTGTCAAAACCACCATGCCATGTGGTGACAAACAGGAAATGTATTTACTGATGACACTCTCCCTTCATTTCCCTTCATGGTAACCATGAGA
Organism: Mormyrops boulengeri; assembly: GCA_026781065.1. NCBI lineage: Eukaryota > Metazoa > Chordata > Actinopteri > Osteoglossiformes > Mormyridae > Mormyrops > Mormyrops boulengeri. The sequence continues at coordinate 11,362,264 of JAODLD010000052.1, read as the reverse complement.
TCCTGTTTGACTGGGTCTCATCATATGGCGGCTGTATGAACCTTGGCTTCTCTCCTTCATCCTGACAGTCTCACATCACACAGGATGCACTCCTCTGGGCTGCTCAGTACACACAGAGGCACAGGACGTGTAGTTGGGGGTGAGACCAGTGAGCTTAGCCCTCAGAGTGCCACTGCTCTCCATGGCATATTTCACAAGCTAGAGCAGAATGAGCAGGAATCGCTGATGGAGGTGGAACTCTGCAAAGTTCCTCATGTGCAGATTAGGTTTTCTCTTCTGGATATGGGGACGAAAGACTAATCAAAGCTTTTAGTAGCTTGTTTCCACCAAACGTTCCCTCTAGATCAGTGTTTCCCAAACTGGTCCTCAGGGACCCACAGTCGGTCCATGTTTTTGCTCCCTCCGAGCTCCCTGTCAGACAGTTCATGTTTTTGCTCCCTCCGAGCTCCCTGTCAGACAGTCCATGTTTTTGCTCCCTCCGAGCTCCCTGCCAGGCAGTCCACATTTTTGCTCCCTCTCAGCTCCTGATGAAAACGTGGACTGTCTGTAGGTCCCTGAAGACCGAATTGGGTTACTTCACAGATAAGACTGTGAGCTTGAAATCTCACAGTCTTATCTGTGAAGTAAGTGATGAGTGTCTCAGGGCCGAAGCAGTACCAACCCATGCTGAAGCCAGAATGGCAGATGTACATCGTCGCTACTCACTGTTATTTATTTTACTCAGGAAACGTGCAGCAGGCGGACCTGAAACCGCTCACACCAGCACCTGTGTGACCCATTTCGGTTCACTTAGGGACGCTATATCTAGTTGTTCACAAAAGCCACTCTGCACACTGGTCATGTGATCTGTGGTTTTCATAATGATGAGACTCATTACTCATTACAGCATAGCTGAGTGTAGCCATCTGAACCTGACAGAGTCAGTCTCCTGTAGCCCTCCTAACACACACTGCACCCTTTCATAATAACTGAATTCACTTTTAATACACCTCCTTTAAAATCCTGCACACGACCTGTACACAGTTCCTCCATCTCAGAGAAGCTAAAGGAAGCAGCTTCTTGCTTGATTCTCAATTTGCTTGTCGACCGCCTCGTTCCCCGAGACCGAACAGCTGGCGGCACTGAGCGTGTCCCAGCATCCCGCAAATAAATCCTACAGCTACGGCCGCAGAGAAGCTCGCTGTAATTCTGCATCATCCAGCTGGCACACATGCCCTGCTGTCGGTGGTCCTGGTAAAGCTCTTCTCAGAACTGATCGCTCCCGGTGTGGCTAACGTCTCGGGAATGATCGCTGCCGGTGTGGCTAACGTCTCAGAGCCCTGCTCTCCTGCCTCTGCTCTGAAGCAGCTTCTCTCCATTGCTTCCCTCCTTTACTCAGCTTTCTCCCTGTTTTCTGGGACAGCTGCTCAGCATCCCACCCCCACCAAGCTTACAGGTCAAACCCCGGCTCTCATACCCTCTGCATCCTGTTTCTGTATTCTGTTTGTTTTCCGCACCATTTCCATATCATTTCAAGAATTTTAATAATTCCATGTTAACCTGTACAGTGAGTCTGATCCCATCCCAACAGCCACCTGCCCCTGGCAGACACCGCTGGTATTGTAGTTAGAGTTTTTTATATATATAAAAGTGAGTAGGATGATATTCTCTTTTTGCCTGCCCTATCCTGCTCTCCATGAGACACAAACACAGACAAGAGCAAGCTTGGGGTTCATGCCACAGGGCAGCCACACGTGGAGCCGGGGGTTAAAGGCCTCGCTCTATGGCTCATGCACATGTAACTATTCCACCAAGACTGGGGTATGAACCAGTGACCTTTGGACCTCAGGCGTGTAGCCCGCTGAGCCACACACCGTCCCGTAACATATTCACCTGTCATGGACTGTTTTGGCAGGCATACACACAGCCCAGATGATGTACGGCTGTGAGCTGGATGATGACGGCACCATTCGGGGGTACAATCTGCAGGGGTACGACGGGGAGGATTTCATCAGTCTGGATCTGAACACTCTCACCTGGACGGCGGCCAACCAGAAGGCTGTTATAACCAAGCTGAAGTGGGACCCTAAGCATCAGCATATTCAAGGCTGGAAGAATTACCTACAGATCACATGCATCGAATGGCTGAAGAAGTATCTGGACCATGGCAAAGACACCCTGCAGAAGAAAGGTGCAGGAACACGTGTCCATGTGTTTGTCCAGGATCAGTCACAGCATCTCAGCATCTCATATTAATATAAATGTTAATATAAAACTTTCCTCTTCCTCTTTCACCCCAGTCCCCCCGGTCGTGTCTGTACTCCACAGAGACGACTCCTCTCCTGTGATCTGCCACGCCACCGGCTTCTCCCCCAGCGGTGTGGTGATGTCCTGGCAGAAGGATGGGCTCGAGCTCCACGACGACGTGACGGTGGGCGAGACGGTTCCCAACGGCGACGGGACCTTTCAGAAGAGAATCAGCCTGAGAGTGTTGCCTGAGGACCTGCGGAAGCACGTGTACACCTGCACTGTCCAGCACATCAACGACGACCGGAACATCATCAAGACAGTGATGGAGAAAGAGATACTGAGCAACAGCAGTGAGTGCTAATAAGCAACCAAGAGCTCAGGCCGATGACTGGCGTAAACCTCAAAGGCAAATTTTGCTCATGTTGACGTGAACCTTTTAAACTCTATTCTTCGTTGTTGTGAACGCATGCGAACACCCCAAACCCCAACTGGCACCCGTTTGCTCTCACTCCATCTCCATTGCATCCCCCTGTTTCTGATGAAAAGATGACCATCCTTGGCTTTTCTCCTGATGTAGTTTGTTTTACCTGCATTTGCTAAATATATCATCTCATACTTAAAATCGTAAAGAGTACAGCGCCTACAGATATCTTGCCAGTCTCTCCTCAAAGCTAAACATTTCTCATATGAATGTGTATTCATTATTTATTGTGCTGGAATCTTCACCAGTCCAGGAGAAGATCAGTCTGCTAGTCAGTGTGTCCAAGAATGCATCAGTCTCCCTGGATTTCTTTCTCCCGTTCTCCCATCACGCCTTCTCTGTTTCTGATTTCAGATTCCGGCTCTCCCCTTACCCTCATCGGCGTCTATGTTTCGGTCTTTGTTCTTGTGGTGGCCATTTGCATTGCCGCATTTCTGGTCTGGAGGAAGAGGAGTAACTCTGGTGAGTGAGGCAATGCCATGGTCACATGACACAATCAAACAGCAGCTTGGAAATGATATGTGTTTTAAACAAAGATCGTTAGTGTGATAAAAATTATCATTGCACCGAGTGCAGGAAAGAGCCAGAGACACAGGAAGCGATGGAGTCCCCAGAGGGATGTGTTTATTTACGGTGCGGGTGAGGTGGTGAGGGGGCTGGGGTCCAGGTGCATCGTCCTTGGTGCTCTATGGTCAGGGGGGGTTCTGGCGCTTCGAAGGGTGAGCCAGGCAGGTGGGTAGGGGTCGGACCTGGCAGCAGTCAGTTGGACCAGAGTCATTCTGCCCCCTTTGCTTGGGAGTGAGAGTGTGGGTGTGCTCTGTGCCTTCAGCTGCCCATGATAAGTGACTGCCACCTGGGGGTTGGTTGGGGCACCGTCGCCGCTAAGGTCACATTTGCCAACATGTGGTTTTTGAAATGCGATGTTTTTTGCTGCTGCTGTTAGTACTAACACATCATCTCTTTCTGGGTTACAGGCTTCGTTCCAGCTGGAAGTAAAATTTACATACAAAAACTGTCCACTTATTGACCCCATTTTAATAAGAATAATGCTCTGGATGTTGCCACATTTTTCCCTTCGTTGTTTTCGATGATGATGATGATGAGGAGGATGATTGTGGCTCCATCAGCCCAGGCGTGCCACACCAAAAATCAGAGGGATGTCTAAGCTGAGTAACTGGCTCATTATTTTAAATTTGAGTTTTTAACAAACCAATGTAAAATAAATGTGTAAATGTTGCATTATGCAAAGAATTCTGATTGACCTGGGGTAATAAAATAATTGTGATAATGTCAGGCAAATTTGTGATTTCGCTTTTGTGCAGCCACATCAACTGAAAGTAAGATTTTACATTCCCTTAAACGGGGAAAAAAGAGCATTTTGTTTTACTCTTGAAATTATGTAATAAAATAAACTTATACCATTCCAAGACTTCCTCTTTCTTAATTTTTCGTCTTAATTTTTGTATTTATATGAAGTCTGATACACAAACAAACTCTGAACCAGTGCAGTCGCACCACTTTTGGTTTCCACGACTGATTACTAATAAACAACAGATGACATGCTCAGTCACTGCTGCCTGTTTGTTTGCAGCCCTGCACCGTGTTTGTTTGCAGCCCTGCACCGTGTTCGTCATTTGCATGTTCTCAGCACACTACACAGGTTTCGTTTGTGAACTCCAGCTTCCCTTTTCAGTCCAAAAATATGCAGTCAGCATTCTGGCTCTTCTAAAATGTCCTTAATGCATGAATATGGACGTCACATACGGGTCAAATGCACAGGACACATTTCGTTGTACACTGTCTGCTGTGGTGTGTCAACATTGACAAATACTCACTTTCACTTCATATTCATCACTTCATACACTCCATCATCCAGACTAGCGCCTGTGTGTTTTCTCTGCAGGTGCTGGTGCATAGCGCTAGTGCCGCTATGATACGCCACCGAAACTTTGGACAGTGAAAAAACACCTTTTGTTTTGTGTTAAGGATAACAGGAATCAAATGTAACGGGGCTCTACACTCAGGTGAAACGCAATGTGGCCAGGGAACGCTACAGATATTGGTATGAGTGGAAGGAGTGTTAGGGCATTTAGGTTTTATATGACCAGTGGCCTGTACTACAAAGTGGGGTTACTGGCTTATCGGGGTAACTTGTCGGATTTAAGGTAGTCTAGGCAAAATGTAAGTGAACGAATATTAAGTCCATTTAAACTGTGGTACCTTAAATCCGACAAGTTACCCCGATAAGCCAGTAACTCCGCTTCGTAGTACAGGCCACCGGTTGTTCCCGACCTTGAATGCTAAGTTTCTTGGCACAGGCTTCATGATCACTGTATCCCCAAGCTGGCTCAGCCGCTTTATACCGTAAAGTCCACAAAACGTACTAGACAAAGTACAGAAAACCGCAAAAAGTTACTAAACTGACTCCATGGTGCTTATTAGCTTAAAAATTTTCCAGGTTTACATGGCTTGAAAAAACTTAAAGGTGCTCTTTGGAAATCTGTGAACGTGTGTGTGTTTTTCAATACCTCGTACACTGAGTCAAACATATTGGAAGATTTTGAAAATAGAAAGTTAACTTTTGGCGCAACTGGAATTTGTTAGAAATTTGGATGATTAATCAGCTACAATTTTGTCCTAAACCTGTAAACTATTACCACTGAGGCCTACATAAACACCAGTTACTGTAGGAACACATGGTTTACATTTTATTCTCAGTATTTATATTACTTAATACTAAATTTAACCCCTTATGCACCTTATATAAATATTTTTCTGCAGTATACAATTTAAAAAGGAAAAAAATGGAAGTTCTTTAAACAAAAACAGATAAATAACTGTTTTATAAAGGACGTAACAGAATTAGCACAGTAATTAGTATGTTCTAAAACATAGATTGAAAAACAAATTATGAAATAACCAGATACATTGCAGAAAAGGACTTGTATGTAATTGTTTTCTAAATGAATGCATTGTCAATTTCTTTTCAAATATCTTGTAGGAATTACAGTGGAAACCAGCTGACTATCAGTTAGATTTGAAATGATCAGTATTATGCATTATATATATATATGCACACACACACAAACTTGTGCCTTACAGCTAACTTAAAAGCTCATTCAGCTGTCTGGAAACCCTTTAAAAATATATATTCGGCAAGCATTTCCTTAAAAGAATTTATTTATTCGTTATTTTATTGTCTGAGTGATTTCCCCGGTGACTTATTTCAGCTATTGCCAGCATTATAGTGATTTTAAGGCCCGTTTCCAGTTAAAATTCCTATCCTAAGTAACCTACTTTTGCTGTTTTTATTTTGTAATACATCTGTCCTACATCGCCTGCATAAAATAACATTGCAACCAAAGGACACAGGCATGTGTGCCTCCTCATAGGATATGTTCAGTGGCTGCTGCTTGTGCCTCGAAGAGGCAGTGGACAGACTCCAGATGGCCACTGCGAACGTCTTATGCTGCCTCAGAAGGGACATCTTTGTTCTCCAGGACAGCTGCAGGGTCTCCCGTTACATCATTACACAGGCTTTGCACACTGTTGGTGCACAAGTAGTAAACAAGTGCAGCCTGATGGAGCTAGATGTGCTTAGTGGAAGCTCATTAGTGCACATGTGGAGCAGTGTGTGGCTCAGTGGGTTAGGAGGCTGTGCCTGTAATGAGAAGGTCACTGGTTCATCTCCCGGGGTTGGCAGTGTGATTTGTTGGGCCTCTAAGCAAGGCCCTTAACTCCAGGGACCTTAACTCCATTATCTTCTACTCTATCAAGATTGTAAGGGGAATTCATTCCAAAAATATTAAAACAGTTCATTTGTTAGAGAGAACACCAGGAATGAAGTCATTCTTTATTTATCGCTGTTGTTTAGTACTTGCATTTCAAGTAATAATCTCCCAAATATCTATATACATAGCTGTTTAAGAATGGGTGCCATGGTAGTACAGTGGGTGTCACTGTTACCTCACATCTCCAGGTCTGCGGATTGAAATCCCACCTTCGTTCTCTGTGTGAGAAGTTTGCATTTGGGTCTCAGGACATGCATCAAGGCTAATTGATGTCTCTAAATTGCCCATAGAGAGTGATTTGTATATGTACCCAGCAATGGATGGTCATCCTGTCCAGGGGGCACCCTAGCCTTGCTCCTTGTTCTGGCACAGATATGCCTCATGTGCTGTTGTGACCTTGTTCAGGACATGCATCAGGAATTTTGGGTTTTGGAGGTGGTTTTTGTACATGGTCTGCCTGTAAACAGCTTCAGCTTCAAACACTGCCGCTCCCCGGTTAGAGGTGAATGCATACCTGTCCTGATTGATTGTGGCTGTAAAGGATCAAAGGCCTCAGTGTGATAAAGTCAGTTCTGTTTTTCTGTACATAAATAACTGCGCACTGATAATGCTACCTGTGAGTTTTCACACTTAGGCCTCAGTAAGCTGTGGCAATGATTTCTAATCACTACTGCGCCTGTTTCTGCCTTTGGCGTATTTACCAATTTGCTGACTCTGACAGAGGTTTTGTGGAAGTAAAAACCATATACTCACTTTCCTTTCTCTAAATTCTGCTTGGCACCTGGCATGAAAGTAAATTTACCTGACACGACTTGGGTAAGATAACATTTCTTTTATTAAGGCAGAGTGCCCTGGAGCTGATACAGAGTATCCCCGTCCCAAAGATGCGAACCCCCAATCAAAGAAAATGCTCAGGTTTTATACTTTTCTGCAAGTCCCCTTAAAGGACAATCCTCTGCCCCATTGGTCAAGTCAAGGGCTCTTGTCTGTGTGCAGACCCTTGCTAATCCCTTGCATGTCCCCATGTTAATACTATTCGATCAAATTAAACTACCTGTCACGGTGCGGGATGCGGCGAGCGGGGAAGGAGGCGAGCGAACCCAGGTTACGGGGAGAACGGGGTTTATTAAGG
>JAODLD010000052.1:11323674-11335945 GCA_026781065.1 Mormyrops boulengeri | reverse complement strand
TGAAATCGTTTAAGTTGTGGGCCCTGAATCTATAATCTATGAAAGTTTAACATTTTGAATGGAATTATGGAAATAAACTTTTCCATGATATTCTAATTTTTTGGAAAGGGTCTGTAGTCTGTTTAACTTAAATTTCTCTAAGATGATGCTAAACGGTAACGGTAAGGCGGTCTTAACGGTAAAGATTAAGATAAGCACATCCTGACACTCCTATGTCAGTCTTGTTTATTGCTATTACTTATGTGTTATCATGGTACTTTTAGAGCTATTAACGCTAATGCTATTGTGGCGGTTGCGCATCATCTAGTGAGTCAGGGTGACGCCTGTTTTTCACACGTGCAGTAAGCGGTTCTCAGCAAAATTTATAAATGAAATGTATAATTTGGATAAATTTTGGGTTTTTAAAATGTAGAGTGATTACTGTGATCCAGTGTCAGTAATGTGTTTTGTTTCCCTAGTGTCTGTAACTGTAATGTGTGTCTTGCTTTCCCAGTCTCACACTCCCTGCAGTATGTCCACAGCGGCATGTCAGGGATACCGAACCTCCCAGAGTTTGTGGCTGTAGGACTGGTGGACGGGGAGCCCTTTGTTCACTATGACAGCAACAGCCACCAAATGACTCCTCGTCAGGAATGGATGGCAAAGTCTGAGGGGCCTGATTACTGGAACAAAGAGAATCAGAACCTTCATGGTGAAGAGTTACTGTTTCAAAACAACGTAGATGAGGCAAAAAAGCGCTTCAACCAAACGGGAGGTAAGTAAGGGCGCAGGAAGAGGGGTGATGAGGGTGTCGCATCACCTCCTAATGCTTGGATTTGGATCTTGTTTGATTTACTAGCATAAGTAAATAATTATTTTTTTTTTATCAGTAGCTACATCAGAGCTCTTACATCTCCTGAAAAACCTGGATTTTTAAATTGCATTTTCCAGTTATGGGAAATGAAAAATTGTCGAAGTTCTGTGGAAAATAAATGGGTTGTACTGAATTTTTACATGCACAATAAAATGATAACCTAGTCATATTTTGAAGTTGTAGGGTGTTATAAAAGGTGATCACTGTGTTTGGTTTTCAGTTGGTTAATGCCAAATCAGAATCCCGCTTTTGGTAGCAGTAGTGAGTGTATCTGGTAGGAACTGCCGTATTTGCAGGAATATAAATCTGTTTTCTGTGGAAAGACGACTTTACACAGAAATTATGCATTTTATTGTCCACGAAAATCACGACTATCAGGCAGGAAAACAAATAGCTAAGGAGTTATTTTACGGACATATATGAAATGCACACCATTGTTGAGAAGCTGACGACATTCTCATTTTATGTGTTCTTTGTAGCAATGTAAGCTAAGTCATGTTTTGTTTCCTGCTGTACTTCAGTCAGTAAGCGCTGAACGTTACCTGCCTGACTGCATTTTGCCGACTGTAAAATTTGGTGGAGGAGGGATAATGATATGGGGTTGTGTTTTAGGGGTTTCGTTTGCGCCCTTGGGAACTCTTAATGCTTCAGCATACCAAGACAGGTTGGACAATTCTATGGTTCCATCTTTCTGGGAAAAGTTTGGGGAAGGGGCTTTTCTGTTCCAGCATGACTGTGCCTTAGTGCACAAAACACAGTCCATAAAGACATGGTTGGGTGAGTTTGGTGTGGAAGAACCTGACTGGCCCACACAGAACCCTAACCTCAACCCTGTCAAACACTTTTGGGATAAACTACAACAGAGATTGCGAGCCAGGCCTTCATGTCCAACATCAGTGCCTGACTTCACACTCCAAAACCTTGTGGAAAGCCTTCCCAGAAGAGTGGCAGCTGTTATAGCTGCAAAGGGGGGACCAACTCCATACTTACGCCTATGGATTTAGAATGGGACGTCATAAAAGTTCCTGTAGGTGTAATGGCCAGGTGTCCCGATGCTTGTGTGGGTGTGTGTGTGTGTGTGTGAGAAATATGTAGAAACGGCATAATATTTAAAAGACGATGACAGATTGTCTGCACCATATTGGGATTTAACAAATCCTGTTTGGTCCAGTTTGACAACATGAGGGAGCATGTCTGTCTGCCAGTGCTTTAGCTACTATCCTGTAATCTTAAGTAAACTAATTTTGTGGTAGGAGGAGCATTCTGTAGGATTTTTTTCATCAATTTTTTGTAAAATTCCAATTGGTAGCCCGGAGCTTTCCCTAGGGTCATTATTTTAATAGCTTCCCATATTTCATCAGGAGTAAATGGTGACTTTAATCTGGTTTTATGTTCTCATCTGAGGCAATATTAAGTGAAATTTTGTCCAAGTAAGATGAATTATCCATCATTGAGTCTGAACAATCAGGAGACCCTAAAGACACTTAATTGTTTGAGGATCATATGAAATATCACATTTTGAGACTACTGCTTTTATAAATCTTTCATTCTGATGCTTAACTGAGCGGCAAGGAGACCACCAGACTTGTTTCCAGATTCATGATTTCTTTGTTTGTTAAATTATATTCAGTGCTGAGTTTTAACCTTGCATCAGTCAGGAGGTTTGAAGCTGTTTCATTTTGTGATTGTTGTGCTTAGAACAAGACCTAGATTCACCTTTTTCTGAACCCAAAGTTTTCTTTGAACGGAAGCGGTTATGCCCTTGCACAGTGTTTATTTTGTGTGGGCGGGTTCCCCCCTTAAGATGGGTTCCTCTCTGATGATAATGTCACCAATGGACTCGTGGGTGGAACCTGGAAGAGCGAGGAGGAGATGATGCCTGAAAATGGGTCATGCTGTTTTAATATTTGAATTAGAAGCCCACTGGAGAGCAATTGATAGCTTTACTTTTGTGATAATTTTTTTATGCATTGTAATTCTATTATCTCGTTATCTTGTAGTCCATCTGTTTTCATGAACTTTGTACTCTTAAATGTTTTGTCAATCGCCGTGATCTTAGTTACCTGTGTCGTATTGTTAAACTGCGTTTGTAACTCTTTTGTGGTGGGTGTGTAACTTGTTTGTATATTATTTGTATGTATTGTAAGTACATATCTTCTCACTAGGTAACCTGAGTAAATCATTCCGCTCCCTGTACCTCCTGTCTCTCTCCTTATGTTACGGTCAGAACCCAGACCAGGTCCTATCGAAGCGTAGCAGATGAGAACCACGCAAAGTTGCCTTAGCTACATCCTACTTGGTTACAGGTGAGGCAGGGATGTGTTCATTATCTTGCTAAAACTGAGAATTTTTCACAGACCAGTGAGCAGAAGATCTCATTGTTCAATAGAGAAATACTGAATCGCCAGTATGTTGCTCTGGGAATTTTAATTCTAAGTACACTGGGCTGTGGTCCGATAACCACGTGGAACCTGCATGACATACTCTCACCGTACACATGAAGCTAATGGGAATAAAAAAATAACTTTATCAATCCTGAGGGAAATTCTTGTGCCTTTAACATGCTCAGTGCAACAGAAACAAACTCTTTGCGCAGAGGTACAGTACAGACGGGATTGCCAATCACTTCCATCTCCATGTGGAAAATATTACAACAGCTAAACTTAAATTTAAAACTATAGGATAAAGTGCAGATATTAAGCGGCATTTCTCAAAAATGTATGTACACACAATTCAAATGAGGATACCAGCAGGGATTATAAATATGTACAGTAACTTTACGAAGTGACCTACATGTAGGAATGTCAGTGCAAATAGGCATTAGAAAATGACGCAGTGATGACAATAATACTAGCAGCTGGTGGGGAGAAAAATGTATTGCACACCATTACATATATATTTTGTTACTGCATCTATCTGGTAAAGAACAAATTAACTATTGCCAGAATAAAATGTTCTTGTGTATATGCAAGTTTTTAAATGTCCTTAAATGCCCCCCTGCAGAATGGGGAGGAATTATACAGTCTTATGAACTTCTTATGAATTATACAGGTAGAAACGACCACCTATGGCATTCAGTCCTTCACCTTGGGGCAATGAGTCTTTTGCTCTGTGTGCTCCGAAGGCCTACCAGGGGAGCGTACAAAGGGTGGGAGGGATTCTCCATCGTGCTGAGCAGTTTTCTCAACATCTTCCTCTCAGACACACCCACCAGAGTCTCAGGTTCGACACCCAAAAATGAAGCCGCCTTCCTGATCAGCTTGTTCAGTCTGTGGGCATCATTTGCCTTTATTCCGCTGCCCCAGCACAATGTCGCATAAAAGACGACGCTTGCCACCACAAAGTGATAGAACATGCATGGTCCTACAGATGTCGAAGGACCTGAGCCTTTTCAGTAGATACAGATGGCTTTGACCCTTCTTGAAGACATCTCTGTTCCTGGATTAATCCAGTCTTGAATATGAGCAATCAGGGTCTCAGGACATCAGAGTGTCTGGGCGGCATCTCTGACAGTTCGTGTTTTGTCTCAGGGCAAGGAGACGCAGGGAGAGAAATAGTGCAGACCAGTGCCCCTTGAAGGGCAAAGTTTATTACAGGAAAATAATACCACTACACAAAAGGGGGGGGAGTCTGTGAAGAGGTGATGGACCCTTCAGGACAGTCATCCTCCAATCCACCTGCAGAAAGAGCACATACACTCCTGACTTCCTATTCCTTCTCTCTGCCTTCTTCCCACCCTGGGCTTTAAGCTCACCAATAAAAGACTGTCCCCTCCCCTACTAGGGAAACCACAGGTTGCTGTGTCTCATTGACACTTCCTGAGGTCAGCAGTGAGCAAGCCTTGTATGGTTACTGCTGGCCAGTGCAGTGCTGATCATCCCCTTACAGTGCATGGCGGCTTCCCAAAAAGGTGGTCACAGTACAGTTTTTAGACAGAACGTGTAAATCCATATGTACATTGCAGATACAAGATCTGAACCCCACAGAGGTGTGAAGAAGCACCATGAGCCTCAATACCACCTGTGCATGGAATCCTCTGTCTGATTCGCACACAGATCCACAGTCACACTGACACGGCGTCGCCATCCAGTGAGATAAACTGTTTAAGGGTTCAAATAGCTTCAGCAGAATGATCTGAGACTTTTTGTCTTTTTTATATGAAGGCGCAATTGTTTTTAAACAAAACAAGAGTGTATATAAACAATACTGACTGAACACTTAAATCCTCAACTTTTTGTGTTGTGTGTATGTGTGCTGTGATTTCAATCTTTACTCATGTTCCAGAATGTATATGAATTTAATGTCGCACAGTTAAAATAGCCTGAAAGTGAACATGCAGGATGCTGAGAGTGAGGAGCTGCTGACAGGCCTGTTTGAAATGCTGTGAAAATGACGCCAACAGGATGAAACCGTATCAAACCTGCCTGCTAAGTCTCTCCTCTTTCTGTTTAGGTATCCACACATTTCAGCGGATGTACGGCTGTGAGTGGGATGATGAAACCGGAGCCACAGGTGCTCTTGAACAATTTGGCTATGATGGGAGCGACTTCTTAACACTGGACATGAAAACCATGACTTATGTGGCTCCAGTGCAGCAGGCAGTTCCCACTAAACAGAAGTGGGACAGTGACAATGCTAGGAAAGATATATATAAAAGGTACTTTACCCAGGAGTGCATTGAGTGGCTGAAGAAGTACGTGAGCTACGGGAAGAGCACACTGGAGAGGACAGGTACAGTACAGCAGGTCTGGGACTGGGGCTGTCCTGCTTAGCAGATATGAGTGTCAGGCTATAACACACTGGAGAGGACAGGTACAGTACAGCTGGAGATGGCGTGCGGACATCCTGGGATGGGGTGAAGTTGATTTTCTAGAGGAAAATTTGTTGTTTAGATTAATCGACCAATCGACAAAATAGTCAATAGATTAATCCGTAGAAAAATTGTCATTAGTAACAACCCTATATTAATCACATTATGTATTTACAGGAGGGATTGCTGGTGATGAAGTGTAGCGTTTTATTTATGGATGTTTTTGTCTTTCTCCCCAAGTCCCCCCTGAGGTGTCTCTGCGGCAGAAGGACCCCTCCTCTCCTGTCACCTGCCACGCAACCGGCTTCTTCCCCAAAGGGATCGTGGTGACCTGGCAGAAAGATGGAGTGGACATGCACAGCGATGTAGAGGTGGAGGAGACCCTGCCAAACGGGGACGGAACATTCCAGATCTCCTCAAAACTCACAGTGAAGCCTGAGGACTGGAATACGAACAGCTACAGCTGTGTCGTGCAGCACAAGAGCCTCCAAGATGACATTGTTGTGCTGCAGGAGGAGAAGAACATCAGGACCAATCAGGGTAAGAGGAGCAGCGACACAGTATTGAGAGAGAGCAGCTAATGGGCGTCACTGTCAGGGGTGAACATGGTGCTTTAACCTTATTTTAGGAGGCCTTCCCTGGGGCATCATCGTCGGCTGTGTGGCTGCTGCTCTGGCTCTCGTTGCTGTTGTCGTTGGGGTCGTGTTGTGGAGGAGGAGCAGGACAGGTAACAGAAAAGCCGACAGACACAGAGAACAATGGCGTCCACACTGAAACACAAGTGACATGTTTCAAAGCATGTAACTGCACACAGTCATTCTACTGGTGCCTCTGACACCCGAATGGTGCACAGAGTCTGAGTGCCTGTGTCCGACTCTGTGTCCCTCTGTGTTTCAGGCTATGGGAAAGCCGGCAGTGAGTATTGTTACCTTTATATTGCTGTTGCCACAACTATATACATGTATAAACAGTATTTAAATTTGGAATTAAGTGGAGATATCAGCTTGATCTAAATTGCCTGCTTTCTTTCAGTATGTACAGTCAGCCCTCGTGCATTCGCGCTTCGTGACTCGCGAATTCACAGGTCTGCGAAAATTTAATTGGAACCGAACTTATTTGCATCCGCGATTTTTTCGCACATCTGTGAAATCCTCGAAAAACCCTACAGAAGTGTTTGTTTAATTTTTGTAATAATTTTTAAGTTTTCATGCTTTTAAGTGTAAAATTGGTAAGAAAAATTTTGTTAATGAAGATTCTACTGTGTTTTTGGGTAAAGTTCAAGACATACAATATAAATCAGTTTAAAAAATCCCTTAAAAATGTGGCTTTCTTATGGAAATGTTCCTTTTTATGTACATACTGTACTGTACCTTTGCAAGATGCGAATCCCATTTGCAACGTTTATCCCCTTTGGACCGCTAATGGTTACATAAATATTAGAAAATAATTAATTTACTATTATGTAATAGTAAGTACACGTTAACGTAAATTCAACGCACAAAAATGATACATTTCTTGAAAGGTGCTAATGTTTACGTAGATAGCAAATGCGTCCCAGTTTCCCTCTCAAGACTCATTTGCTATAAACACTGAAAGGGGTCGTTTACTCATTTTACCTAACTATGAATGCAAAAGAAAACGGCAGCCTTTTTTTAAATTTTAGTGATTAATAGTCATCGTTGACACACCACAACACAACAACGAAATGTGTTCTCTGCATTTAACCCATATGTGACATTGTGACATAGCAGGGGGCAGCTAATTCAGCGCCTGGGGAGCAGTGCTTGGGGGCGGTACCTTGCTCTGGGTACCTCAGGGGTGTCTTGCTGGTCAGGGATTCAAACCTGCAATCTTTCCATTACAAGTGTGCATCCCTAACCATTAAGCCACCACTACCCACATGCCGTGTTCTTGAATTAGGGGTAACATTAGTATACTGTACTCTAAATGTACTAGTGTGACAAATATCCATTAGGCGATACTGCACTCTATTTTTACATCAAACATTTGTAATGTATTAAGCTAACTTTTAAACGAAATTAAAGTGCTTTGGGAGCATGACTGGGGTCATATTTAGGGTTTAAACTATACAAGCACATATTACCATTTTTAGTGACTCTACCAAACATCCACGAATCCTCCTCATTCGTGACGGGATCTGGAACCTCGCGAATGTCCGAGGTCTGACTGTATATGTTGAATATAACCAAACCCTCTGAATTTATCTTTGGTTTTTCACTGTAGCATCTGACATTGATTCTGAGAACTCCAGCCAAAAGCGACCAACAGCATGAGGTCACCCTCTCCATGATGTCACAGTAAGTCTGTTTGCCGTCAGCCATACTGGAGAAGTTATTTTCACTGCCAAGAGTACATTCATTTCTAAGTTATTATTCTTTGTTGTCTTATACGTTATATATGTCCTGTAGTTTAGGAAATTATTGGCAATAGTGCTGTGTAAAAAAAGACATGATTTTTTTTGTTCTGATTTTTATCAGTACAGTCTACTGTTGAATCTCTGCTCTGCCCAAACACATATTACCCAGTTAAGCCAAACGCCCTGGTTATTCCGGATCTGACCCTCCGCCCCAGACCCAGGCGGCTCTGTGTGGCTCTGGGGCTTCACTGCACAGAATGTGGCCTGTGGCGCCCTCACATGGACACAGCTGATAGTGTCACTTGTCATTTGAGTTTGAATCTGCAATGACAGCAGAGCTTATAGGTACAATATGATCAATCCCTAGTTGAATCATTAATAACTTTGAATCATCATAAATTGCATTAAGAAACATTAATAATATATATGTGTCCTGTCATAGTCACAGTGTGAAATAGACACTGTGGCATTTTCAGTTTAGTTATTAAACCCACAGCTGCCTGACGTCTACAGAACATCTGCACTGTGGTGTCAGTGTGTTTCTGTGTTTTCACCAGGATAATGGTGTAACATTGTGGCTGTGCAGCAGTGCGTCTCTTTTAATACTGATGTTATTTATCTTAAATTGTTAAATTAAATTCTTACCTGCAAAAGTTTTTCTTTATGAGAACTTCATATAACGTTCACAGGTTACAGGTTCACACACAGCATCTGTACACATGAATGTGTTTAATCACTTTGTCTAATTTCTCCTGCACCTGCATTCAGGACATTTTCTTCTCATTTCAGTCTCGTTTTGGTTTCAGGTTCTTCTCTTTCTCTACCAGAAGACAACAGACAAGATGAGACGATCATGCCAACCGGCTGCACCATCCATCCATCCTTTTTAAGTACCCGCTTGTCCTGTGCGGGATTGTGGGGGTCCAGAGTCTGTCCCGGAAGTTACAGGAACAAGGCAGGGAATAACCCAGAATGGGGTGCCGACCCATCGCAGAACTTGATAAACACACAACACAATATCTATTCTTTAAAAAGTTTAATAGCTTTACAATCAGCAGCAGTTATGAGACTCAAATTACATGGAGCAGAACAAATTTAATCCAGTTCCGAAAATTAATCACTGACTGACGGTCAGGAAGGATCATTACTGCAGGTCTATTTCTCTCTCTGTAACTTCACTGTATTAGCAGTTAAAGCTCCGCTGTCTTATAGCTGCTCTGCTCTGTCACTGTACGGCACTGCAGTCTGTTTTTATTGTGATCCGTCTCTTTAAATGCCGCACAGCCTGCTGATGAGACGCCTGTGTGACCCTGTGTGTGAGATGCACTGATCACTGACTTACAGTAACAAGCACCAAGGATAAAGCGACAGCAAACAGAAAGATGGGCAATGAAACGATGAATGTGGCTGATAAACGTATGAAACAGTGTAACAGAACATCAGGATACATGTGAGCTTTGGCTGGAGCTTCATTATTACAGGAAACCATTATTAATGACCTGTTATGGCTTCTGATCTGGCTGAGTTACATAGTTACACACCGGTGAGGGTTAAGTAATCTACAACATGACTTTGTAGTGGATTGCACTTGGGTTCTTCAGCAAGGCCCTTTACTCGCACAGCTCTAGAGACAGTCTGACCCTGCGCTCTGATTGTCATGGACTCGGACGGGCTTTGTGTGAGAGCGTGGCAGTGGCATGGGGCAGCCAGGAATGGTAGACGACCCACTTGCAGCTCAAAGAACAAAACGGGGTTCATTAAATGAACTAAAGTCACAAGAAAACACTAACCAAAACAAAGGACCACGAGGGGTCAAAGTAAATTGGAATAAACAAGACTAATAACAAAAACAGGGCAGGTAAGCAGAATAAACATCTAACACCAAGAATCTCAACCTATCACAAACATATGAAACAATGAACCACTGGGGGCTAAACCTCAGGCAGGAACTAAAATACTGAATGGGGTAACGACAGGCAGGTGTGAAACAGACAATTAACCAATTGGGGAGGATGCAGGACAACGAGCAATCAGGAAAACATACAAGGACAGGCAACAGGTGAAGCTAATAAACTCAAAGGAACTAAACAGGGAAACAGAATTTAACACTGGGGAATTACAGACGGGTAAAAACACAAGCAGGGGCACAAGGAACGAAACCAAAACCAAATACAAAATCACCAGACACAAGAACTATAAAAACTCATACAAATAAAACACTAGGGAGCAAAATACAAAAACAGGAAGCGGGATTCCAACACACGACAGAGGGGTACAGATAACTGCATGCTTAACAAGTTGAGCCCTGTGGCTGATAGGGAGCAGGGGAAACACTACATACTGACAACAGGGGAAGACAGGAAAGACTGCCAACACGTGGGACGGGAAGACCAGCGACGCCTGCTGGCCAAACAGGGAAGGGACACAGAATGGGACTACAGGGGCTAACCCTGACACTGATCCTTGATTCTGCTTCACTTTGGGCGGACATGTTTGTAAATAAATATATATATATCAAATGTATCATATCATAATGAATATATCAAATGTGGTTTAATTCTGTATCATGAATAGAAGTGTAAAATGTCATTTTGGACAGAAATGTCTACTGAATAAAAAGCTGTAAACTAAATTATTCTGGAATTTTTATAAACAGAAACTGAAATTTATATCACATTGTATGTAAGTATTCCGTCTGAACTGGGATAATAAAGATGATGAATGAAAACAAATGTGTTATTGAATTTTGTTGATGTGTAGCAAGATGAGCAGGAAATAATTTAATATTTAACCTTTTTATCTGTCTCAGTCCAGGTATGAATTTTAAATGTTTTTGTTTATTTATGTAATTAGATAAATTGGTTCATCTAAACCACTCTTAGTGTGTGAGTGTGACTCTGCAATGAACCAGCATCCCATCCAGGGTGTCCTGTGCCCCGGTGCATGCTGGGATATTTACTCTAAATCGCTCTAAACCGTGCAGGTGGACAACAACAGGGGGGTCCTCACCGTCGGCCCAGAAACCACCTGTAAGGAATGCTAACAGGAAACAGCTGGGGGTCACTGACTGCCCCAGCAAGGGGCAGGATTGTCTTCCTCAGCAGAGCTGAAATCCTGAGGGTCCAGGGTAAGCCAGCTGTCTGTGCTTCCTCTTCCCCTGACAGCCTGGGGGGCGATCGCCCTGAGGGCCCCCTGCCTCCTTTGTCACACCCACAGCACCAAAGGACCTGTGTCCCCCCCCTGCCTGGGGAGAGAACCACACCCCCCTGAACCTGCAACCCCAGTCCCTTCATCACCTGAATAAACCCCACCCCTCCAGGGGTATTTTTCGCACCCACATCTCTCACGCCTCCTTTCCCACCACATTATGTTACCAAATTAACTTTCTGCAGCTGAGAAGAGTCGACACCAACACTGACGTTTTTAAAGCAACCTGCTGTGTGAAATGCTTTTACTTTTGTAAATTCAGGGAAACACAGATATCATCTATCCATTCATCCATCCATCCATCTATCCATCCATTCTCTGCCATTCATCCATGTCCAGGTCACGGGGGCAGCAGTCTAAACAGGGATGCCCAGACCTCCCTCTCCCCAGCCAGCTGGAATACCAAGGTGTTCCCAGGCCAGCCGGGTGATATAATCTCTCCAGTGTGTCCTGGTTCTGCCCCAGGGCCTCCTCGTGATTGGACATGTCCGAAACACCTCCCCAGAGAAGCGTCTGAGATAGAAACCTGAATCACCTCTACTGGCTCCTTACGATGCAGATGTGATGATAACATTAAACAAATTGTATATTAAAAATGCAACTGCGGAAAAAAATTAAGAGACTACAACACAATTTTTTGTTTCACTAATTTCTCAATTTATGAGTTTGCGTCTATATACTTTTTTTGCAAACTGCAGCCTGGTTCTTCTCTGTTTCTCATTAATGAAGGGCTTCTTCCTGGCTTTATGGGACTTCAGTCCTGCTTCTAGGAGCCTGACACGAACTGTCCTAGCAGTGCACTTCACACCACTTAATGTTTCCGATTCTTTCTGAAGGTCACTTGATGTCATTCTCTGATTCATGAGAAATGGTCAGATAAGTTGACAGTCATCTCTGGCATTAGAAAGTCGCTTCTGCCCTTTACCTGGTTGGTTTTTGGTTCTTCTCAGTGTCTCCTGCTTCACCTTGTTCTTGTGTACTGCTGTCTTAGAAATTTTGAACCTGGAAGCAACCTGCTGCTCAG
>JAODLD010000052.1:11304871-11323574 GCA_026781065.1 Mormyrops boulengeri | reverse complement strand
TACCCTAACCCTAACCCCCAAAAAACCCCTAAAACCCGAATCCCCAAAAAACCTCTAAAACCCTAACCCGAACCCCCAAAACACCCCTAAAACTCCAACCCCAAAAAACCCCTAAAAGCTCAACTCGTCAGAACACTGGCATACATTCTACGGCGGGGATGCATTCTACGTCAGGGATGCCTTTTTCGGCATAACACCGGTAAATCGAGAGCTTCGCCTTTTGGCTCAGCTCTTTCTTCACCATGACAGACCGATGCAACGCCCGCATCACAGCTGACGCCGCACCGATCCGCCTGTCGATCTCCCGCTCCATCCTTCCTTCACTCGTGAACAAGACCCCGAGATACTTAAACTCCTCCACTTGAGGGAGTACCCTCCCTGCTCCTTGGGTTTGGAGTGGAATTCGTGCCCCCCGCTTGCTAGAGAGCAGTGACTTAACAGTGATTGCGTTTCGTGGTGGCACGATTTATTCGTTTAATTGTGTGTAATGTAAACCCTTCTAATTGTTTTTCTGGATAATTGTTAAATAAGATGCAAAGCACTGGAACGAGGGTTTTGCTTTTCAATATGTCACGTTCTCTTTATGACACTCACTGAAAAGCAATGAGTCAGATTAATTTTGGTTTCGAATAGAAAGCTCTGTATTTCTAGGTGTCCTAGAGATTTGTGATGTCAGGTCCTCTCTTGGTCGCTATTGGTGGAAAAGGACACACCCCGCCTAAAAATATATATATGTTTTTTTGCTCTGAAAGAAATGCAACCGGGATAGAACTCACAGTGAAGTCTGGGTTGTGTCCTGATGGGGGGTTTGATTCCCTCCTTCAGGACCCCCCCGATCCCACCATCATGCGGAAAATTGTGTTTTTCACGCTAATACTTTTTTGCATTAACTACACATTTGCAGGTACGTTTTGATAAATATTCATTTGCTTTAAACCTCCATTCTAAAGTGAGACGAGGGATTATGCTGTCTTGCCTGACACTGGTGTTTGATTTCCTTAGTAAGTTTTTAAGTATTTGTTTTGTATTTTGATAAACTATACTATAATAATTAGATGTGCCGTGTGATGATTGTGATGATTGTGTTACTGGCCATTTGCAGGGGGTTCAAATTGTATTAATTTTAGTTGAGGCCCCATTTTAGCGGAGGCGCCTGGGCTTCAGGTCGGGATATAGCCCGTTCTGACCGGTCTTGCTTAATACCTTAAAACTTCAGATGTATTGACTTTTTCCCTTGTTGGTTAACTTTGAATAGAGTTTGGAATATGATTGATATACTATGTTTTATTTGGTATCTAATTAGTTATTTGGTTATATTTACCCCAATTATGAACATTGGTTGACTGACACAAAATATGTTAGTAGGTATTTTCATAATTAATCTTACTTTAGTTTTGTATGATATGATTTACACATCAAAAGACCCAGCTCCTTCTCTTAGAGACCACGCGTGATCGTGTGAATGTAGCCGTAACTGTTAGCCTACTCGCATTTTTAGTGCGTCCTGTGAAATGTTAGTACATTTAAGAGACAATTTTAGCAGTAGTTAGCTTAGGCTTGATAGATTAAAAAGCACAAATGATTAGACGTCGAGAAAGAGCGCAAAAGGAACAAAGTCAGCATAAATAAATAAAATATATCAAATCTTACTTTTACTTTCGTTTTTACCTTACTTGATGTGTTCCGGAAATTAGTGACGTCGTGTGGTTATATTTTGCATTATCGAGTTAATAAATGCTTTAAGACTGGTGACAAGACTACGAACGGCTTTCAGTAGTTTTTGACCTCAGATTTTAAAGTATGGAATTACTAGGTGGAAGTTGCTAGATAGTTTCAAGTTTCAACCAGCACACCTGGAACATGACATAGATTTCCTAAGTTTTTAAGTAAGTGTTAATATATACACATGCAGATATCACTGTATTCACATTGTAGCCTGTATTGTTGTTGTTGTTGTTGTTGTTGTATTGCATTTCACTAGTGTAAAATAGAGAATAATATAAAAAAACTTTAGGTAAACGTAGAGAGATCCCAGCTATATAACTTGCAATGGTTGTTTTATTTTCCCAGTGACCCATTCCCTACAGTATGTCTACACCAGCACGTCAGGGATACCTGACTTCCCAGAGTTTGTGTCTGTGGGGCTCGTAAATGGGGAGCCCATCGATTACTATGACAGCAAAATACGCAGAGTGACTCCCCGTCAGCGATGGTTAGAGGAGTCTGTGGGGCCTGATTACTGGGAACAGCAGAATCAGTATAGCAGGTATGCAGAGGATGTAATGAAAAACAGCATAGAAGTGGCAAAGAAGCTCTTCAATCACTCAGAAGGTAAGTGGTGCATGTTTACCACAGTGATCCTGACAGTGTAACATGTTTGTTCGGAGTGTAACAGTTCTGAAACTGATCCAGACCGCAGTACAAACATTCAGAATGTCGTGTTTGTGGTTCTGGAAGACAGAACCATGATACCCGCCCCAATCCCCTGCAGTAGATGCAGCCTGCTGAGCTCTCATTATGTTACAAATGATAAAAACTCATTTTTCATTTCACAATTAAAACTATGACATATGTAAATCACAAAATCATTATTCTGTTTAAAATTTGGGAAAGCTGTATATTTTGTAAATTTTATACAATACACATATTTTATTGTCTTCCAACTGCATGTGTGACGTGACTATTTTGGTCTAAAACTAGGCTAGTTTCATTAGATCAGGATGGACAATAACCCTGAGATGGCAGAGACCCTGGGCACATTCAGTCAGCAGTGTGGGAACATTCTGGTTATCCAGTAAAGCATAGCATTTTATTGTTTTATTTATTTTTGCTTACCTAGTTATTTTATGTGACGTTAAACATGTTCTTTAGTGTTCTTCTGTTTAGTGTTCCAAATTGCTATGATTCATTAAGGCCCAGAATTTTTCTCCACATTTTTTTTATATTTTTTTATATTCACCCCACAAAAAAAATCAAAAAACAAACAAAAATCATACAAACACTGAGGATATGAACCAGATCATGGCTCAGAAATCGAGGTCTGAACTGAACCACGGATTTAGAGAATTGTTACACCCCTAATGCTTATCTGAACACTCTGCTCACACTAAATGTATTAAAACACCACAGCGCTCAGTACATACTTTATATATTTTTTACAAAAGTACATGTTTTACATTGAGAATACAATAGAATAGAATGCCTTTTATTGTCATGGCACAGATGTAAAACAAAATATAGTATACTTTGTATATTATATTTTTTGTATATTTCTTTGAGTTGATAACGGATGTAATTCTGATGACTTTCTGTGCAGGAGAATTATGTTATTGTGTATGACTAAGAACAGGCTTTTATTTCCACACTAATGAAATATGACATCATATTGTACTTCAACCGAATTTCATGGAATTTACCTTATTTGTTGCAATTTTATGCTGTAGCCAATTAGTGCCTTTCTCAGTTATTAAATCACAAGGCTGCTGTAACCAGAGAACTTGCACAGTTATTCTAAATGATTATTTTTGCCAATTTTCTGTTTATTTTCTGTACAATTTGGACAACAGCACAATTGTCTAAATGCATAAATGAAACCAAGAAAAAGCAAACCTGATATATGCTGTGTGCATGCGGCGTGTGGCCCGTGCTGCGTTCAGTATTTATACTTAACGCCTGCCTGATGGGTCTCAGCACGCTTCAGTGTCAGAGAAGCACAAGCCAGGGGTCAGTAGACTTCCTGCTGTGTGGCACCAAGGACACAGTCTCTCCTTTAGAGAAGCTGCCGGTATTTTTGCATCACACACGGCATGCAAATTCACACCATTTAGGGGTTTGTCCCCCCAGCACCTGCCCCCATGTAAATGTACTGTAGGAATTCCCCACCCGGCCTCTGATTGGTCCATGATCAGCTGCCATTGACACACTGTGAGGACGTGGTCATTCAGAGGAGGCATTAGGAGCCTCTGTCCTTTATACACAGAGCTTATAGACTGACACCATGCTCACAGACTGACATTGAAGCTCTGAGGTATACAGGATGGGTCATTTCATCTTTAAAGTATTTAGTGTGCTGTGGAAGTTCATGTCTCAGCTGATCCAGTCCAGTTTCCAGAACGTGTGTGAATTTAATGTCATTTAATGCTGCAGTGTGTGTGTAGGATCCTGAGAGTGAGGAGCTGCTGACAGGCCTGTATGAAACCGTATCAAACCTGCCTGCTAATTCTCTCCTCTTTCTGTTCAGGTATTCATATATATCAGAATATTTACGGCTGTGAGTGGGATGATGAAACTGGGGTCACAGATGCTCATGATCAGTATGGCTATGATGGGAGTGATTTCATTACGTTGGACTTCAAGGCCATGAGTTTTGTGGCTCCAGTGTGGCAGGCAGTTCCCACTAAACAGAAGTGGGATAATGACAGAGAGGGTCTTAAAGTAGAAAAAATGTATTTCACCTGGATCTGCATTAAGTGGCTGAAGAAGTACGTGAGCTACAGGAAAAGCACACTGGAGAGGACAGGTACTGTACAGTACAGCAGGTCTGGGACTGGGGCTGTCCTGCTTAGCAGATACACTGAGTGTCAGACAGTGACACACTGGAGGACAAAGCAGTACCTTAATCCATTTTTCTGCCAAAACCTTTAGCCTGTTTTTTAAAATCCAGCCAGAACTGATGCCAAAATTGTTGAAAGCAGGTTTATATGATATTAGATCATTAACACCTTCCTGGCAGAAATACTAAGAAATACAGCTGGGGGGGCACAGCAGTTCCTGTCCTGATGCAGACTTATAGCTAAAATGTGTAGAATATTAATCACATTATGTATTTACAGGAGAGATTGCTGGTGATGAAGTGTAGCGTTTTATTTATGGATGTTTTTGTCTTTCTCCCCAAGTCCCCCCTGAGGTGTCTCTGCGGCAGAAGGACCCCTCCTCTCCTGTCACCTGCCACATAACCGGCTTCTTCCCCAAAGAGATCGTGGTGACCTGGAGGAAAGATGGAGTGGACATTCACAGCGATGTGGAGGTGGGGGAGACCCTGCCAAACGGGGACGGAACATTCCAGATCACATCAAAACTCACGGTGAAGCCTGAGGACTGGAAGAGGAACAGCTACAGCTGTGATGTGCAGCACAAGAGCCTCCAGGATGACATTGCTGTGCTGCTGGAGGAGAAGAACATCAGGACCAATCAGGGTAAGAGGAGCAGCGACACAGTAATGAGAGAGAGCAGCTAATGGGCGTCACTGTCAGGGGTGAACATGGTGCTTTAACCTTATTTTAGGAGACCTGCTTAGCAGATACACTGAGTGTCAGGCTGTAACACACTGGAGGGCAAAGCAGCACTTTAATCCACTTTTCTGGCAAAACATTTAGCCAGAACTTATGCCAAAATTGCTGAAACCAGCTTTACATGATATTACATCATTAACACCTTCCTGGTAGAAATACTAATAAACAGCTGGGGTGGGGGGGCACAGCTGTCCCTGACCTGATGCAGGCTTATAGCTAAAATGTGTGGAATATTAATCACATTATGTATTTACAGGAGAGATTGCTGGTGATGAAGTGTAGCGTTTTATTTATGGATGTTTTTGTCTTTCTCCCCAAGTCCACCTTGAGGTGTTTCTGCTGCAGGAGGACCCCTCCTCTCCTGTCACCTGCCACGCAACCGGCTTCTTCCTCAAAGGCATCATGGTGACCTGGAGGAAAGATGGAGTGGACATGCGCAGTGATGTGGAGGTGGGCGAGACCCTGCCAAACGGGGATGGAACATTCCAGATCTCATCAAAACTCATGGTGAAGCCTGAGGACTGGAAGAGGAAGAGCTACAGCTGTGTCGTGCAGCACAAGAGCCTCCAGGATGACATTGCTGTGCTGCTGGAGGAGAAGAACATCAGGACCAATCAGGGTAAGAGGAGCAGCGACACAGTAATGAGAGAGAGCAGCTAATGGGCGTCACTGTCAGGGGTGAACATGGTGCTTTAACCTTATTTTAGGAGGCCTTCCCTGGGGCGTCATCGTCGGCTGTGTGGCTGCTGCTCTGGCTCTCGTTGCTGTTGTCGTTGGGGTCGTGTTGTGGAGGAGGAGCAGGACAGGTAACAGAAAAGCCGACAGACACAGAGAACAATGGCGTCCACACTGAAACACAAGTGACATGTTTCAAAGCATGTAACTGCACACAGTCATTATACTGGGGCCTCTGACACCCGAATGATGCACAGAGTCTGAGTGCCTGTGTCTGACTCTGTGTCCCTCTGTATTTCAGGCTATGGGAAAGCCAGCAGTGAGTATTGTTAGCCTTAAATTGCTGTTGCCACAACTATATACATGTATAAGCAGTATTTACATTTGAAATTGATTTAAGTGGAAATATCACCTTGAATAAATTGCCTGTAGTCCTTCAGTATGTATGTATAAAATATAACCAAACCCTGTGACTTTATCTTTGGGTTTAGCATCTCGCACTGATTCTCAGAAGTCCAGCCAGCAGTTCCTTAACAGTCCAAACGCTGAGAAGACCAGCAGTGAGTATTGTTACCCATATACTGACTTTTTATACTATAACTACAAACAGAAATTTGATTCCTTGTTTTTGTGAGTTTGATTTAAGTGTAAAAATCTGCTTGAACTAATTTGCTTGGAGCTTTTTAGTATGTATGTATAGAATATAACCAAACCCTGTGACTTTATCTTTGGGTTTTTCACTGTAGCATCTGACACTGAGAACTCCAGCGAAAAGTGACCAAAAGCATGAGTTCACCCATCATGATGTCACAGTAAGTCCCGTTACCATGGAACAAACCTCTTCACACTGTTAAGCTCACATTCATTAAAATTTTTTATTCCATTTTCTTATATAAGTGATATATGTGCTACACTGTACCTCAGGAAATTGTTGGATATGATGCTTGGTGAAAAAGCAGCTGGACAGCAGAGCTTTTAGGTACACTGTGTACTTCAGCCGTGAATAACACCTTCTGTGAGATGTTCTTGAAACATAACTTTCAATAAACATAAATGTCATTAACAGACACTAAGAAATAATTGTGTGCAATAATCAAAGTGTGAAATACACACTGGGATTTTCCGTTTATTCATCCAGAGCTACTTGAAGTCTACCGCCTTCTGATGTTCTATGGATTTTTTTTTTTTAACCAGGCTAACTGTGTTAGCATTGTATCTGCACAGCAGTGTGTCTGTTTTAATGTCGATGTTATTTAGCTTAAACTGATGATAAATAAACTTCTGCAGGTGAGACAATTTTATTATATTTTGGTTCAGACAGAGCGTCTGTTTCAGAGTGAAGCATGGGGATGATATCTACCCCCATCCATCCCGCTAAAATATAAAATGCCCCGACCCCCCCCCCCCCCCCTTCAGCGGCACATAAGCAGTAGAGTGTAAAATTAAGCATGTCCACATTTGCATTAGATCTTGTAGCATCGGTGGGATGGCTTCCGTGTAGCGGAACTGCTCCGCGGGCCTTGTATGTAACCCCATGTTTGTTTTTCGTTGTAAATACAGTAGTTGCACTCCTTCCCCGGTTTATGTCATTGTACTTCTCTGTGTGCGCCGATCTGTTCCCTTTGTAAATAATTACTTTGTGTGACGTACTGTCCGCTGTGAGACCTCCCCTTCTGTCCCTGTTCGGTCTGGGTGATTTGGTGCACGGTGAGATTCACTTTTGCTTGCGGGTTGAACAGGAGTGTTTTTAAGGGTTATTAATAAAAGCTGTTATGGTCATTTTCTGCTCACCGCTTCAAATCCTGGGTCTGATGCACGTCGCAATGTCTTACTTATCAAATTACTCACTTGGTGTTTCTCCCAAATCATATTTATTTTTCATTATTCAGTCCAAGTTATCCAAACATCTTTATTCTGACAAAGAAAATAACTTAAAACCTATCTGGAATTGGAAAACTTTGCTTTCGTGTGTGTCCATATATGTACAGCGCCCTCCGCAATTATTGGCACATTTGTAAAAATGGTTACAAAACATGTACCTTTTACTGAAGTAGCTTCATCTCACACTGAATAAATGAGAAAAGTCCAACCTTTTACTGAAATAAATTTATTCAAAGAAAAAATCCTTCATAACATAATATTTAATAACATAATTATTTTTAACAAAAATACATGTGCCACAGTTATTGGCACCCATGGAAATTATGGTGAACACAATGTAACTGAAGCATGTTTCCCCTGTAAATTGTACATCTTTGAGTAGAGTGGGGTGAACAGGAGCCTTCAAACTGTAATACGTGACTTCCTGATTAACTGGGGTGCAAACATGAGGTGACACAGAGCTCAAATTCCCTAAGTCATACATCAGTATGGGAAGGATAAGAGAACACACAAACCAAATGAGGGAGAAGTGTGTTGACCTTCATAAGTCAGGGAATGGGCATTAAAAAATAGCTACTCGTCTTAAAATGCCCATTTCTACTGTTAGGGCAATAATAAAAATGTGGACAACAACTGGAACTGTAACAAACCTGCCTGGATGAGGACCCAAGTTTATTTTACCCCCATGTACAGTGGGGAGGATCGTAAGAGAGAGGCAAAAAAAATCCCCAAGGATGACTGTTGGTGAATTACAAGACCAAGTAATATCTTGGGGTTACCATGTCTCTGAAAAAACTATCAGACGCCCCCTTCATGCTAACAGATTATTTGGAAGGTATGCCAGAAAAAGCTTTTTTTTGTCAGTTAACCACAAACGTAAGCACCTGGAGTTTGTGAAACACTACTACAATTTTAACTAGAACCAAATTCAATGGTCTGATGAAACAAAAATGGAGCTTTTTGGCAATAAACATTCAAGGTGGGTTTGGTATAAAAAGAAGGATGGCTATAATTAAATGAACCTTATGCCAAATGCAAAATATGGTGGAGGTTCTGTGATGTTGTGGGGCTATTTTTCCTCCAAAGACCCGGGAAACCTCATTAGGGTACATGGCACTATGGACTCCATGAAATACCAGGACATTTTAAATCAAAATTTGGCTGGCTCGGTCAAGAAACTAAAACTGGGTCATCATTGGATCTTCCAGCAGGACCATGACCTGAAGCACATGTCCAGATCAACACAAAAATGGTTAGCTGACCGCAGAATCAAGCTTCTGCCATGGCCATCTCAGTCCCCTGACCTGAACCCCATTGAAAACCTGTGGGCTGAGCTGAAGAGGATAGTGCACAAGAGAGGGCCTAGGACCCTGGGTGATCTGGAGAGATTCTGTAAAGAGGAATGGACTCAGATGCCTTGCTCTGTATCTCCAACCTTATAAAATGTTATAGGAGACTCAGTGCTGTTATACTGGCAATGGGAGGCTGTGCAAAGTATTAAATCCAGGGGTGCCAAAATCGTGGCACATTTTTTTTTTTTGAAAATAATTATTTCTT
This sequence comes from Mormyrops boulengeri, assembly GCA_026781065.1. Classification (NCBI taxonomy): domain Eukaryota; kingdom Metazoa; phylum Chordata; class Actinopteri; order Osteoglossiformes; family Mormyridae; genus Mormyrops; species Mormyrops boulengeri. The sequence continues at coordinate 11,314,170 of JAODLD010000052.1, read as the reverse complement.
GATGAGGGATTTGTTTTTCTTTCAATAAATTTATTTTAATGAAAGGTTGGATGTTTGTATTGGATGTTTCAGTGTAATATGAAACTACTTCACCAAAAGGTGGATTTTTTTCTAACCCTTTTTACAAATCTTTACGAGAGGTGCCAATAATTGTGGAGGGTGCTGTATGTAGATGCTTTATGTGTGTAAATATTTTCTTGAACTTGAGTTCTTCACCATGAGTTTGTTTACTTGCTTTGTCTGATTTGTCCTCCTGCTGCATTCAGGATGTTTTCTTCTCATTTCTGTCTAATTTTGGTTTCAGGTTCTTCTCTTTCTCTGCCAGAAGACGACAAGATGAGATGAATGTGCAGACCAGATACCCCCCCCCAAACACACACATGCACACAATACAATATACTGTCTATTCTTTACTAAGCTTTTAGCAGCTTTACAATCAACAACAGTCATGAGATTTAAACTATGAGGAGCAGAATAAGTTTAATCAGGAAATGAATCACTGACTGACGGTCAGGAAGGATCATTACTGCAGGTTTATTTCTCTCACTGTAACTTCACTGTATTAGCAGTTAAAGCTCCGCTGTCTTATAGCTGCTCTGCTCTGTCACTGTGCGGCACTGCAGTCTGTTTTTATCATGATCCGTCTCTTTAAATGCCGCACAGCCTGCTGATGAGACGCCTGTGTGACCCTGTGTGTGAGATGCACTGATCACTGACTTACAGTAACGAGCACCAAGGATGAAGCGACAGCAAACAGAAAGATGGGCAATGAAACGATGAATGAACAGAACATCACATAATTTATTATTACAGGAAACCAACTTCAAATTGACCTGTTATAGTTAATAGTTACATAGTTATGCTCAGGTGAGGATTATTGGTGACTTAATGAGTACAAAAATCTGTTGTGCATTTCTCACAGGATTTCCATACATTGTTATTTTTGTATGTGACTTAATTTTCTGCTTAAGTTGTGAATTTGTTTCTTTGAGAATTAATGTGATGATATGAGCTTTTTCAGTCTAATTGCTGTGGGTAATGTAACCCTGAACCCAATACTTTGGTGCTTTTACATACAAAACTGTTTAAGTAATAATAAAATTCTGTTTCTATTATATAAACAAGTGGAAAATCACTGAATATATGATTACCATGTTCATAAATGAAACTTCTTAATATCAGTAAAATAAAATATGAAAGAGACCAACAGAAATCCGTATTATATTAATTTTTCATTTTGAATGTAAATATTTTGTTTGAAATGGGTTAATAAAATAAAGGGGATAATTCTGAACAGATGTGAGTTTGTGATTTTTAATGTAATGTATTGCAGGACCAACAGGAAATAATTACATATTTAATCCTTAATTTCTTTAAATGTATTATCTGTCTCTACCCAGGAATGTTTCAGTGAAGGTTTTTTTGTTTGTTATTTTGATGTGGTTTATAATTGGTTGTGCCAGTGGAAAATCGCCATTGTTTTCAGTACTAAACTGTGTTCAGCACAACCAAGCACAGACAATTATATAATTTAATCACGCATTTACAAATTCATGAAACCACAACTATCATCTGTAAATGCTGTATAATTCCCGTCAAGCTCAAGGGTCTGAACACCAACTTCTGCAACCGGGCCCTAGAATTAGAATTTAGTGTGTACAAAAGTTCCGGTAATTAGTATAATTTACTTACATTGCCACGTACGAGGTCTGGTTACGTCCGTTCGTCAGACGTATGACAGGCGTTATGCCGAAAAAGGCATCCCTGCCGTAGAATGCATCCCTGTGTCTAAATGATCGATATGTCGCTGATCTGAAACGAGTTGAGCTACTTTGTCGAGTCACGCTACCTTAGTGCTAATCGATAGCCCTAACCCTAACCCTTACCCTAACCCTAACCCCCAAAAAACCCCTAAAACCCGAATCCCCAAAAAACCTCTAAAACCCTAACCCGAACCCCCGAAACACCCCATAAAACCCCAACCCCAAAAAAAACCCTAAAAGCTCAACTCGTCAGAACACTGGCATACATTCTATGGCAGGGATGCCTTTTTCGGCATAACACCGGAAGAGGGCAAAGTGAGGACGCAGGCAGCTGGCATAAGGGAGGCAGCACGTGTTCATTCAGTTAGTTAACGTATCGGCCGAAATCTTCCCTTCTGTTACAATTGAGAGTATGCGTGGATATACAAGTAAGTGTTGCATTACAGGAAACTTATATTAGTTACTTGCGCAAAGTTGTGGAAGCGGTATTTACTTGTAATTCCCTGATTCGTTAATACTGCATCGTTTAAGTTACTCCTGCTTATATTGGCATGTACATTTAATTCGCGAGTGTGTTGCGTTTAACCGGATATATATATATTATTTGCCTTTACCAGTAGCGAGGTGCAGCCGCTAATTGAGTATATTATAGTGTGTAAGATTGATTTGTATTATGGGATGTATTGCATTGGGTTCATTAGGTGAGAACATAATCCTTATTATGTTGATTTTACTGTTTAACTTAAGTTTGTATTCATTTTAGAACCACACTCACGGATATTCTGACGGGTACCTGTTCCTGGGTTCTACGTATAATCCCACTGCAAGTAAATAACTAAGGACTGGACAATGGTGTCTGACTCTTCCTACTAAGTCCAGTATGTTTTCACAGTCCTGACCGACTGCCCGCAGCGTTTCCACCTCACCCGAACCAAGTTTCATTTAGGTTAAGTGACCCTACAGTTCATAGTGATTAATTGTCATTGTTGATAAATCACAACGAAATGTGTCCTCTGCATTTAACCCATATGTGACATAGCAGGGTGCAGCTAATTCAGCACCCCCGGGGGGCAGTGCTTGGGGGCGGTACCTTACTCAGGGTACCTCAGTGGTGCCTTGCTGGTCAGGGATTCGAACCTGCAGTCTTTCAATTACAAGTGTGTGTCCCTAACCATTAAGCCACCACTGCCCACTAGATTTTCTGACAGGCAGATCCCAGGTTGTCCAAGTGGACGGACAGGCATCCTCGTCACCCCCAACACTGGAACTGGAACTGTGTGCTGAGCCCCCTGCTCTACTCCCTATACACGCACGACTGTGTGGCCACATTCTGCTTGAACACCGCTGTCAAGTTTGCTGATAACACAGTCCTAGTGGGTTGGATCTTCCATAATGATGAAACGCCCTACCAGAAGGAGGTGGAGAATCTGTCATGGTTTTGGTAAAATCATGTTCACCTTATTTGGAGACAGGTTTTATTGATTGTAAACTGTTTCACTCTGTAAGACAGAGTACACCATTCGTCCTGGTCGATATTTACATTCCTCCCCAGTCCTGTGAGCCAAAGCCTTTAAAAAGCTGGCAGATCATATTACTAAAGCTGAGAGTGAACAGCCAGACTCCATTCTGGTTATATGTGGTGACAAAGGAAATCTCTAAGTGCAGACAGCATGTGACATGTGCCACAAGAGAAGAAAATACTAAGGATCACTGCTAAACTGCAATTAAAGATGCTCATTGCTATATGACCAGGTCTCATCTCATACCTTGAGGCACTGTTCTAACCGGCTCCTGTTGAAACTGATATTTTTAACAAATCACGAATTCATGCTCTGTTCCCATATGTTTCGGGTCCTCCACTATGATTCCTGTGCCTAAAAGGGCTATGATCAACTGTAGGCCTATTGCTTTGACTTCTGCAGGTATGAAAGCCTTTTAACGCATTGTCTTGTTCCACCTGAAAGCCGTAACTAATCCTGTACTTGATCCCATGCAGTTTGCATATATGATGCGTCACTCAGGGCTTTACTGCCTTGGTTATTGTGTTGTCACTGTCTGCATTGTTCACGGAAATTTCATACGGCAAAAGGACATTTCATTACGTCACTGCGTGCTTTTTAAGATAAAACATAAACATCCAGCCATCATTCTAACCGCGTATCCTGGTCCAGATAGCATAAAACACCGGAATTCACCCTGAACATGATGCCAGTTCATCCCAGGTGTTAATGGTTACTTTTAGTTAAATTTCTCTTGGGAAAATATATGTGTATCTTAAAAAGATATTAATATATGTATAGTCAACATCAACTTTTCAGAATGTTTTTATGGTTTCAAATTTGACTTTGAATAATATCAGAAATTAATCCCGATTCAGGCATATTTTAAGCAGTTAAAGATTTTAAAGCCTTTAAAAATCCTAGCGTAATGTATCAGGACATTCGTGAAAGAAAATCAGCGTAAGTTCTGTCTTAAAACAACCGGTCATATGTATTTCGTAACGCTGTTCTGTACTCGAAATGTTTCCTTGAATGTATTACTTTCGATTTCGAATAGAAACCTCATCATCCCGAAACCTCCTGGAGACTTGTGACGGCAGGTCTGCTCTTGGTTAGTATTGGTTCAAAATGATCGTTCCTACGATAAAAACGCAGCACACTGTGAAACCTATATGTGTCTCAGGCATATGCCCGTAAGCAGCTTGTGTTTTTCCATTTGTTTTTGACAAAAATCTATTTCCGACAACATGTGGAAAGCTCTTTTTGCATTCGTTTTGTTTGACGTTCACTCCACATTTGCAGGTGAGTTTTAATACGTTTGATTTTACTTTAAAATGTAAGTTTTGTCCAATTAAAGCTTCGGCTATGTGGTTTTTAGCGTTGTAATTACTTGGTAATCGGTGTTTAGTTGCGAGCAAATATCAGATTACAAGTGTTAATGTGTAAAAACTTTAAATGTATTAAAAGTGTAATTTTATATCTTGTGAAGTTGATTGATTTTATCGTTGCTCTAGTTCTTTTTCTTCCGTGTTCTTGTTGGCGTATTTTTCCGTTGCGTACGGATTGATATCAGGAAGTAAGTCAGACAAGCTGTAAAATAGTTTGATCTCGATAATACGATCATTAGACAAAAAGTGTGGGAAGCCAAATTGTCTTTTATTAGCATAAGGCTTATTCGGCTTAACTTCATTCTTACTAGTAAAAAATAACATATGCTTACTAGTAAAATGCAATTTTTACTAGTAAGAATATGAATTCAAGATATCTATTATGCGATTCTTACTAGTAATAATGATCATTTTACTAGTAAGAATTCGTATTATATGGATAAGATTTATGCTGCTGGCACCATTGAAACTGATGTTTGGCTTTGGCACCAGTGACCAAAGGTTTGGCTACAGCAGTCTGACCATGAATATTGACCTTGTGGAGCTCAGTAACAGTTTTGGTGGGAACAGGAGAGTTGAGGTGCTCGTTTCTTTCTGCAGTGAGTTGGGCAGCTGTGGTTTTATGTTCTTTTAGATACAATCTGGGTTAGTACTCGGACATCCCATCCTTCTTGTGTCCACAGTTACACCTGTTGGATGTAGTCCTTCGTTCCTGGTGGTATGCAAACATTACCCTGGATACTGTGGCTCTTGATACACCACAAAGATTTGCTGTATTGGTCACAGATGCGCACTAACATGTCTTCTTTTGACCTCTGATATGTCTCCCATTACATTGTATGGATTGCAATATTTTATGTACAGCTGTGCTGTTGCTCCGCTATTTCAACATTCTTACTGATGGAACATGTAATCAATGAATTTTTTTTTTAGAATTTAGTGATTAATAGTCATTGTTGACACACCACAGCACACAACAATGAAATGTGTTTTCTGCATTTATCCCATATGTGACATAGCAGGGGGCAGCTAAGTCAGCGCCCGGGGAGCAGTGCTTGGGGGCGGTACCTTACTCAGGGTACCTTAGTGGTGCCTTGCTGGTCTGGGATTTGAACCTGCAATCTTTCAATTACAAGTGGGCTCCCCTAACCAATAACCCACCAGTGCCACCCATGGTGACTGGCCACCTGGCCGTGCATATATAAGTGTGAAACCTCTAAGACCAGGTGTTTCAGAAAACTCTTACCTAGCTTGAGTGAAAAGCTGTCATTCTGAATTCTCGGCCATTTTCAGAGCCTTGTAGGAGGAACAGTACATGAGATACAGCTGATCTGATTACATTTTTGAATTATACAGACAGTTAGCCCTAATCACAAAGTTTTCGAGCTGTATGTGCCGTATCAAAGGAGCTATGAATGCTGCAAGTTGGACTGAAATGCTGAGTTGGCAAAGTGTGTAAAATTTCAAAAGGCTGTCATTTCAAAACTATTGTTATAATTTTGCATGTTTTGAAGTATTTGGGATTCTAGTGAAGCATGAATAACGTATTGTAGGAACATAGCGTTTAGATTTATGATTATTAGTTTACAGTGTTACAGCAAATTGTTCCGTGTGTGCGTGTGCATAAAATGTCAAGTTTATTTTGTTAGTGAGCAGGAATTGTTATAATGTATTAAACTTTATTTCCCAGGTGTTGTTGCTGTTCTGTCACTGTGAGAGCAACACATGCGTGATCATTAGATGTTAACCTGATGGAAAACACTGTTCTTGTATCACCACAGTTCAAAATCTAATAAAGTCAAATGTGAGTCAGTATATTCTACAATCATCATACACAATATGGACAAAGGTATTTGGACACCTGGCCATTACACCTACAAGAACTTTTATGACATCATTCTAAATCCATAAGCATTAAAATGGAGTTGGTCCCCCCCTTTGTAGTTGTACTGTAGCATTGGTATATTGTACGATGATCACTGTGGACAAAGGTATAAAGACACCTGGCCATTACACCTACAGGAACTTTAATGACATCCCATGCTAACTCCATAGGTATCATTATGGAGTTGGTCCCCCCCCTTTGCAGTTAACAGCTGCCACTCTTCTGGGAAGGCTTTCCACAAGATTCTGGAGTGTGTCTGTGGGAATTTTTACCAGAAGAGCATTTGTGAGGTCAGGTACTGATTAGGGCTGCAGATATCGATTATTTTAGTAATTGAGTATTCTATCGATTATTCCATCGATTAATCGAGTAATTGGACAAGAAATACTTTTGTCTTATTAAAGAGCAATAGTAACTATTAAAAAAAGAAAAAGAGACAGGTCTCTTAAAATTCAACTCATGGGTTTCCTTTATAGGAACATTTTTAATGATTGAACTCCATACAACAACTGACAAAAGAACTAAACCCTTTTAGTGCATTTATGTACATATTTGTTTTTTTTGTTGTTTTTAAAAGAAAACACTTTCTTAAATGCAAAAATAAATTAAATAATTTTAAATGAAATTACTGAAAAAGAGAGGAAATAATAATAATTCAGTGTCTCAGAGTTTTACTGGCCCAAGGCTGTTGGGGGTGGGGTGGGTAATTTTTATATTATATTCTTCATATTATTATAATTATATAATATTATTCATATTAATCTAAATATGCAAAATAATATTACTAAAGCCTTGAAATTGATCTAGTTGAGTTCACCCCATGCTCCCCTTTAGACTCACACATCACTGCGACAAAGTGTGACGGCTGCTGTCAGCCTGCAAGTTGCCAAATTTAAATATTGTGTCAAACTAAGCTAACAGTTTATCTGCATACAAACAGCTTCTATTTTAACTTGTATAGCTTTACTGTAGCTGCTGCTGTGGAAGACAAACGGCGGTGGATGGGAGCGGCTGAAAACATCGCTTTTCTTCACCTTACAGCTTGTTGAACAGCTGGTTTGATTAAGGATTCTCACCAGCTCTTTACCAGTAAAGGTGTAGTCTCTTAGCTGTTAGTGAATAGACAGGCTCCAGCTCCATGTTAATTAAACTACGACAGCATTATTTTCACTGCTGTCGTGTTATCAGTGTTTTTGTTAAGGAAAAATAGGGGGTGCTTCGGCTGAATCCTGTTGTACTTTTTTCATTCACATATATGCCCATAAATACGTTTCTATCGCAGGTCTATTTTTAGCCGCAAATGTGAGTGAAACGTTCGCGTTTACCTTCATTGACGTTGTGCTTTTGTGGTAAGCTAATTCGGTTTTACCATGAATACACCGTACAATATTCTCGCTTTTCTTTTGTTTGAAATGGTCCCAAACTTTAGACATTTTTCGTCTTTTTCTCTGACTTTCCTCGCTATTTTCCCTGTCTTCCTCCATCGCGCCATCAAATCAAACCTGCTACCCGTAAAGCAGCGTAAGAACACTGTACGACACTAATAATCCTCCGAGTGAAACACGGTGATCACTAAGCAGTACATAGCCGTGCGGATTACACGAAGCATCGAAGCAAAGAATTTGCTTCGAGGATTTTTTGTAATCGAGTTACTCGATGAATCGTTGCAGCCCTAGTACTGATGTTGGACGTGAAGGTCTGGCTCGCAATCTCTGTTCTACTTCATCCCAAAGGTGTTTGATGGGGTTGAGGTCAGAGCTCTGTGTGGTCCAGTGAAGCTCTTCCACACAAACTCACCCAACCATGTCTTTATGGAGCTTACTTTGTGCAGTGGGGCACAGTCATGCTGGAACAGAAAAGGGCCTTCCCCTAACTGATCCCACAAAGTTGGAGGTATGGAATTGTCCAAAATATCTTGATATGCTGAAGCATTGCAAGTTCCCTTCACTGGAACTAAGAGGTCTAGCTCAACCCCTGACCAGCAACCCCTTACCATTATTTCTCTTCCACTGGACTTAATACTTAGTAGCTGACATAATGCAATCAGGCAGGTAATGTTCTCCTGGCATCCGCCAAACCCAGACTCATCCATCAGACTGCCAGACAGGGAAACATGATTCATCACTCCACAGAACACGTTTCCACTGCTCTAGAGTCCAGTGGCGGCGTGCTTTACAGCACTCTATCCAACACTTGGCATTGCACTTGATGTGAGGTTTGGATTTAGGATGTGTGTGCTGTGGTTGATGCCAGAGGAAGTTTGGAACTCTGCAGTTATTGAGTCAACAGAGCATTGGCAACTATTACCCACTATTTGCCTCAGCATTCGGTGACCTTGCTCTGTTATTTATGTGGTCTGCCACTTCATGGCTGAGTGTCTGTTATTGCTAAACGCTTCCACATTGCAATAATACCACTTGGATATTCCACAGTGGCTCCGGTTTCCTCCCATGGTCCAAAAGCGTGCAGGATAGGTTGATTGGCGAGTCTAAATTGGCCCTGTAGTTGTTTACATGTGAGTGTGTGTGCCGTGCGGTGTGCTAGTGACTGCCCAGGGTTGGTTGCCGCCTGCGCCCATTGTTCCCGGGATAGGCGCCAGTCCCCCTGGCGATCCCAGTTGGGATTGAGCGGTTTCAGAAAATGGATGGATCAGAATACTAGAGTGATCACTTTGATCCAGTATTTATAACTGTAATGTGTGTTTTGTTTTCCCAGCCACACACTCCCTGCAGTATGTCTACAGCGGTTCATCAGGGATACCGAA
>JAODLD010000052.1:11229379-11241944 GCA_026781065.1 Mormyrops boulengeri | reverse complement strand
CCCCCCCCCCCCCCCCCCCCCCCCCCCCCCCCCCCCCCCCCCCCCCCCCCCCCCCCCCCCCCGCCGCCCGCCCCCCCGCCCCCCCCCCCCCGCGCCCCCCCCACAGAGGCCTCGGTGACGTTCCCATTGATTTTTCCTTCCGTGGTTTTCCCTCGAAACAGGCCGTCCGTGGAATTTCCCAGAAAGGGGTGGGGGGAAGGGGGCACTGTTTGCTTGCAAACCAGCCGGGGTCTGGCCTTTGGCAATCTCCGGAGAGTGACGAGGGAGGCAACATCAGCACCATATCAATCATCCTCTTAATATGCGCTGGAGAAGCAGCATGGGTGGGGTCCGATCGGCCCTGAATAGCCATCAGATTCTTGTCTTGCTTTTTATGATTTTTTTTAAAAGGTCCGTTTCTAATGAAAGAAATCAAGGTTGGTTTTACCATTCTGACCTGCAGCTACGTCAATTGCATTCCGTGTCCTGTGGTCTACAGCACATGTATTTGGACTGACATGCTTACAGTTGCTGTTACTGGTCCTTTGGCATGATGACACGGGTGATGTGCGGTGGCATAGAGGGGCACAGAAATGACACGTGACAAACGAACGAGAGTCCAGCAGTGCAAAATAAATGCAAAGCACCAAAAAATGAGCAAATGCAAAAAATGGACATTTCATAAGACAGAGATTTGAATCTTAGCACCGGCATATGTAGCTGAGTGAAGACCCCCTGTCTGCTGTTAAAGCCCACAGTATACGTGGCATTGTGCTTTACTTTGTAAACAAAAGGTCCAGCATGCCAGGCATATACAATATGATAGAGAATGACAATAAATATAAACGTGGATAGACAGAGAAATACAGCATACAAGGTGTGAGACCGGAAATATACAGTATTATGCAAAAGTCTTAAGGCAGTCGAAGAAAATGTTTAAAGCTGTTTACCTGGGTAGTTAGTGTACAGAAAAAAAAAACAATGTATCATTAGATCATATTGAAAGTAAGAGTAACATGATAAAAAATAAACAAGATAAACAAGAATTTCAAAAAGTTACTGATATCTTCTTGGATGGCTAGATGAGCACTACTTTGGTTCCCAAACTGCTGCTCAGGGGCACCCCAGTCATTCATTATATTTGTTAAATTTTACCACCAGCTCACTTAATTAATTAACTTAATCAGTTAAATGGCTCAATGAGGTATTGATTAACCAAAGAAGATGGAGTAGTGGTGGAATCAAAAAATGCACTGGTGTATTGGATGGCAGCTGCAAATACTGGGGTGACTTCAGGAGAGGTTTTGGAGTCGCTAAGCTGACACATGCGTAATAATAAAATTCTACACCAACATTCAAATATCATTTTCTTTGATTGCCTAAGACTTTTGCGCAGACTTCTGTACTGTGTGTAAAATATTTGTGAAACAGTGCAAAATGGTAACAAAGTACTTAAAATCTGGTATACAAAGTCTAAACTCTTTGAATAGGATCGTCTGCCAGACAGCCGTGATTTAAGCTCACCTCCATTCAGGGTCTGGTAGCCTTTAAGGTGGATTGTTCCACCTGAAATGAAAGTAGCTTCGGACCTCAGAGCTCACATGGACTAGCTGGGGCAACACCCGGTGTGAAATGTGACACATGCAGGTTCTTTAAGTGTAATAAATGATCACAGACGTCTGGCTACTTTTATTAAGGAGACAGATGAGACTGTACACACTGTTTTAGCCATCAAATATGCCAAATAGATAAAAATCACACGCTGTTAATATGCCATGACTTTTATAGATTCTATATTGGCTTATTCAGCACTGGCTTGTAGGGGGAGTTTGGGCCATTCCCAGAAAGCACAGGACACCAGTCTAGAAATGGCAGTTCACCCAGCCGCATGAACGCTGAGTAGTGCGAAACTTATATAACACAGAGAGGTGGGATTTGAACCCACAACCATTGAGGTACACCACTGGCGCTACCCACTGAGACACCACACCAATAGCACTTCTTAAGCCTAAAACTGTGACTGCACCACTGATGCAGCACGGTGGGACTGGACTGTGCCATGACACAGGTAGAGGTGTCGCCGTTTCCTGAACGGCTGGATCATGCCATCGTTCTGATGAAATACCTCACCTATTAAAATTAGTTCAGAGACATGTATAATAATGTGTTTGTGGTATAAAATGTTCAACATCCCAAATAAACATATGAAAATTGTGCTCTAAAGTTAAGTTTTCAGCTGTATTCTAAATCATCAATCCATGTCCAATAACTGCTTATCCAGTACAGCGTCACAATGAGCGTGAAACCAATCCCAGAATGCACAGGGCAGGGGACACTGCACAGCTTAGAAGCACCAACTCAATTAACCTCATGCATTTGGACTGTGAGAGGAAACACACTCAACATGGGGAGAATATGCAAAATCTCCCAACTATATAGAGACAGGACTCCAACCCTCAACCCGGAGGTGTGAGGCCACAGCGCCAACCACTGAGCTGCCTGTAACGCTTAATTAACTCTGATAAGGTCTCTAGTTTTGTGCATAGCACACACCATACATGCATTATTATAAATATGAGAATCTTGCAACTCATGCTTGACACCCACATGGTGCTGTATGACCTAGAATCTGTGGCCTTGGAGAGAGGTCTCACCTGACCTGCTCTGTGTGCCCTGACCCTCACCAGGAGAAGATGGATGGATGTACGATCGATGGCTGAATGGATCTTGGACTCTTCGGGCCAGTTGGGTGTTTCTGAGTGCTTTCCATGACCTTCAGGGAGACAAAAGGTGCTTTGCAGCTTGACGTAATTTTGAATCAACACCAGAGCATGACAACAGACAGGATCAGGGTGCAGTATGGATATAGCCACTGTAAAAATGTTATACAGTACAATCCTGTTATAATGGACTCGCTTATAACGAAATATCATCTATAACGGATGAGGTCCGCTGGTCCTGGCGTTGCGCCTTTAGGAACATGCAGAAAAAGCATATAATATAGCGGACTCGCATACTGTATAACGGAGTTTCACTTATAATCAGTTTGGTCCCCAGGAACGCTTTTAGCTGTAGTTTTGTTCGGCTATAACAGGCATGCAGTAAGCAATGAGGTGAAGGTTACTACTGTACCGTACATGTATAACCACTTACAGGCTTTATATACTTCCAACGATCAGGTAAATTTGGATTACTACATGTACAATATAATAATCTAAACCACAAGTGTGTCTGCTGGGGTGTGGCATTGAGTAAATGGTGTGCTATAGTTGTGTTCTGGGCATACGGCAACTCTGAATATAATGGACTTTGGATATAACGGACTGTTTTGCAAGGTTCCTTAAAGTCCGTTATAATGGGATTGTACAGTAGAGGATAAACAAACCTGTTATGTGCTGAAGTGAAGCAGGTTTTTGTAAGGAATACTGGATCTGTTGCCCAGGCCCCTCTCCAACTTTGAATTGTTGGCTGGGACACAGGATTAGCTAGAGGAGCCAGGGTTAAAGCTTGCTGGGGGGGTGTTTCATAGCTTTGACCATTACATTTCGTTACAAGGTGAGTCCGTGGAACTTGGCCTGTCCTGATGTTTCTTTAAGGTCAATCCATAATAAAACTATTCGAAGTATCTGGGAGGACAGTTTCTGAGTATAGAGCTTCATTTACCTGCAGCGCTGGCATGACAAGTCAACCTACCAGACGGGAAATGCCACATGCGCCCTTAAAGGCATGCAATGCATGTTTGGTAGGTATCAAATCGCAACATTCAGTGAGTAATCAGTATCGTTTGCGTGTATTAAAAAAACATGGATATAATTCGGGGTTTCATTTATAACGTTTTATTGCTTTGCATTAAATTATTTTTAATTACTTTGTAAGTGAATAAAATCGTAGGTGATTATTTTTGTGATTGCTCGTCACAGCATCCAGAAGGTCCAGAAGGTCCCCAGGAAGGGACTCGGGATGGGGCTCGGGAAGGGGCTCAGCTGGCCCCCTGGTTCCATGGTCCATGTGCATAGCAGTTATGTTTGTCATTGTTGGGCACCATTGTTACGTATCGGCTGATCATCTGTTTATGAACAAACGTGTAAAAACGAGTAAAAATGCTGTCACAGCTGACTGTTCACAATTAAGAACGTATCTCTTCCTTCTGGGTTACCAGTATATATACTTATAATTATATTTATATACCAGTACATATACTTATATACCAGAACATATACTTATAATTATATTTATATACCAGTACATATACTTATAATTATATACCAGTACATATACTTATAATTATATTTATATACCAGTACATATACTTATATTTATATACCAGTACATATACTTATATTTATATACCAGTACAAATACTTATTATAGTTACTGTTTTAACAGACACTTGAGAAAACAGCAGCAATCCATGGAGCAGTTGGGGTCTTATTCAAGGGTCCAACGGTGAAGTTACTCTGCCGCCCACAGGATTTGAACCAGCAACCTTCTGATTATGTGTAAATTTCTAATCCATAGAGCCACACACTGCCAATTTATTTCTATAGCAGTATATCAGTAAGCTATATTCACACGTCCAGTTTTGAATGTAATTGACAGTTGTAAATATCTTGTATGTTTAATTTTTCTCTTGGCTTAACTACACTGGAGTAAAACCAAACACGACCAACCTGGTTGTGTGGAAAAATAATTTGAAATTAACTTATTTTTTATTCCCCAATTGTAATTAACTTTAAAAATGAATTGAAGGTAACTCCTTTCTCGGTGTGACCTCCAGTCCTGACCGTAGATATAAACTGATACAGGTCAGCTGTGCGTGGGGGCTGCTTCAGGCTTGGGGGGTGTATCATACATGAGGTGACCCTGTTACACATCCAGTAGCTTGGCAACTGCAACTGAATAAACAAGACAACCCCCCCTCCCCTCCCCCACTGTGTATCTGAGGTAACATTTCACCAAAATCTCCGGTAAGTACAGAAACAAAATCGCATTTAAAGACCATGGGGTCCATTTCCTGTCATATTTTGATCATGTTTCTGATGCCTGTGACAGTCAGAAAACATGCCACCAGCCATGGGCCTTCAAAAGTGGCGCAGATTAAAAGAAGTGTTTTCATAGCTACCATTGCATCAGCGATAGCTGTCACCTATATTACTCATAGAGGCTGACTCTGCTAGCAAATTACTGCTACAAGGAACCACTGATTCTGTCAGTGTGTTTGTTACACGGTGCCTCTCCCTTATATTGACCCTTTTGTTGAGAAGATTCAGTTTGGCTTTTGCCCCAATCATAAATAATATAATGTGTTTGTACTGAATCTGCGATGTATACGGCCAGATGTAACAAAATGAGAACAGGACTGATTTAAGCTGTTATAAATCACAGAAGCAAAAGAAATACATAACAAATTACTGAGCCTGTTACAATGTGATCAATCCTAACAATTAAAACGTGATTTGTGATGTCATTTCTTTCCAGAATGTTATGATTTCGTAAGTGGGAGTCTGAAAGACTTTCTCTTTCACTGCTGACATTTGCCGCCTGGCCTGGGATATTCTTAGCTTTTCGTGTGAGAGCCAGCCTCACTTGCAGTTCGGTGGCTCAGGAGCGCCTCCCACCTGTTCTGTGGATGTAATGCACCCGTGTAAGTCACGTGATTTCGGAGAAGCCGCACTGTGACAAAGAGAATGAGAAACCTTATTCATTCCCTGCTGCCTAGTGATGAATGTGTCATTGCTGACCAATCAAAAAAATGCCTACTGTCCCGGCTCAGTTTCAAATGCATGCAAACCATTATGCCTGGGTTTATACTTCCATCTAGTGGTCAATTAAAAAACAGCTATCGCAGTCAGGCTGAAATTGTGTATATAAATAACAGTGACGTCATAAACGGAACCAAACTAGCTATGACACATGTAAATATGCATGTACATCCAACGTAATGCATAACATAACATTACTATTACTTAACATCAGAAATACCATACTAAACAGCTTTTATTATAAGATACTCTGGTTTGTGGTCACATGGTTTGGGTCACATGGTTTGGGTCACATGGTTTTGTGAGCCAGTTTACAGGGATGCTTCTATGCCACAACAAAGCTGTACCTAGCAGAAGTGTAACTTGTTACATGTAGGGGGTATGACACTGGCAGTGACGTGTGGTGGCTCACTGGATAGCTCACTGGCTCACTGGGTAGCTCACTGGGTAGCTGTCCCCTTACCTCATCTCCAGGGCTGAAGGTTCCAGTTCTGCCTGTGATCTTTGTGTGAGTCTCCTCCAGGTCTTCCGGTTTCTGCCTGCAGTCAAAAAAATGGAGTCAGGTGAAGCTGCACCGCTGAATGACCCATAGATTATGTGGTATTTCATCCAAGGTGATTATCTGCCTTGGGCTCTGTGCTGCCTGGAATAGCCGCAGCTCTCGTTCACCATGTACTGGAAAGACAGCTAGACAGTGAACAGATGGACACTTCAATTTTTCCTCCTTACCAAAAGGGGGCGCCACACACTCTAACCAACAGGGTCATGCTTAGCAAGTTTTAATTTTACTCATGGTTTTCCCAATTTCAACACTGCTAAGTAAATCACCCCTGACAACAGACAAGTCCAACAGCCGCAGCTGCAGGATGCTACTGAAGTCCTTGTTTACACAGCAAAATGTTCTCACGCAGTACAAATATTAGATTATATTGCCAACTGTATGTAACTGTATATATGACCAACTATATTTCACTTTGCCAGTAGCTAGACATCGCGGGACAAACATTTTTTTCAACGGTATTTGAAGAAATCTCCAATTATTAGCCATGATGAAATATGATACATATTTACTGTACTGAAGCTTGAAATATGTCACCTGTCTTCTCTCTGTGCCTCATGCAAAACAAACACCAAACAGAAGAGCCACTCAACGCACACAATCCCCAACAGCGACACGGCTGTGTACATATGCATATACTGTATTTTACAAATCTATTTGTCTATATTAGTATTGTTTGTACCGTCTGTATGTGTTTGTGTTTTTTTGTTTGTGTTGGTTTGAAAAGATTGACAAAAGGGACTCAGTGAAGGCATGGCGATTGCTCTTTGCCTTGTTTGTGTGCGGATTGCATGGGTGAGGTGGTAATTTTGTAATGTTTCATAGCTGCCATGGCGTCGGCATCACGCTGGAAAGCCCCCCCCATCCATCCCCCTCACTTTCTCTTTCGCTGTCGCGCCCAAGCCAGCTGTGACGCGACACATAAGCCACGGCGTCAAACTCCTCGGGGCCAAACCCAGGCCTCGAACCCGGATCCCATGACCTGGGAAGAGTGATAACTGAGCTCCTGTTACCTACCAGGGACATAGCGCCCTTTCGCTATGGTCGTTCGGCTGCGTTTGCGGTTTCTACCACCTCTGCGTTTCTCTCTATGAGCAAATCCCGTGGGTGAAATTATCGGCAGTCAAACTAAATTAGAACTTAGTAAATCAATGTTGACACACCACAGCACACAACAATGAAACCGCATCCTCTGCATTTAACCCATATGTGACAATGTGACATAGCAGGAGGCAGCTAATTCAGCACCCGGGAGCAGTGCTTGGGGGCGGTCCCTTGCTCAGGGTACATAAGAACATAAGAAATTTACAAACGAGAGGAGGCCATTCGGCCCATCAAGCTCGTTTGGGGAGAACCTAACTAATAGCTCATGGTACCTCAGTGATGCCTTGCTGGTCAGGGATTCGACCCTGCAATCTTTCAATTACAAGTATGAAGTATGCTTCCCTGACCATTAAGCCACCACTGCCCACATGATAAGACATGCATGTGTAACCCTTGTTTAGTATGGGGGCTACATTACAATGATACATTGTATATGAATATTTGTTTTATAGTATAATATTGCAACACACAAACAAGCACAATTGCATAAGAACATAAGAAATTTACAAACGAGAGGAGGCCATTTGGCCCATCAAGCTCGTTTGGGGAGAACTTAACTAATAGCTCAGAGTTGTTAAAATCTTATCAATGTTATAGCAAGCAAAGGTATCACAAATGAAGCATGAGGCAAGGGAATGAGGGTACAAGGCTATGAGGATATGAGGCTATGAGGGTATGAGGATATGAGGGTATGAGGATATGAGTCTATGAGGGTATGAGGATATGAGGGTATGAGAATATGAGGCTATGAGGGTATAAGGGTATGAGGATATGAGGCTATGAGGGTATGAGGATATGAGGCTATGAGGGTTTGAGAATATGAGGCTATGAGGGTATGAGGATATGAGGCTACGAGGGTATGAGGCTACGAGGATATGAGGGTATGAGGCTATGCCCCCGTGGTCCACAACGTCATCACTGGTACTTGGAGAGCCTAATATTTTCTGAGGTGGTACATGGTGTATAAAGCTTAACAACCACTGAAATCGACTTAAATAACAAAACAGGGGGTGTGGCAGCTTCGCAGGTAGTGTTGTGCCCTGAAGGGTTCTAAGTTCAAATCCAGCCTTTGTCTGCCCCAAGCACAATGAGCTGTGTGAAGTGTTGGCTTCCTTCCCTTCTGCATGAGACCAGGGTTCCAGGTGAATCAGTGACTCTGTTCTATCCTTATGGTGTGCATGAGCACCCTGAGATGGTCTGCTGCCTTTTCCCAGCTGCCGTATAAATCCTGCTTCCCGGAATGAGCTTCATATCTACGTCTTAATCAGAAATCGAGGGCTGGATGGATTACAGAATAACCCGTATTATTTTATAAGCATCTCTTGTAGAGATACTTCCGTGTTGTTCCCAAACACAGCTGCAGTTCAGTCTCTGTGTTCTGAACCCAGCGATAATGCCACACTGCTCCAAGGTCTTCTGGACCTCACCATAATCAATAATGCCGAACAACTTCGCATATTCAGGGACCAGAGGACGCAGACATATATATATATATTTTCGTTTTACAAGGCTTTCACAAGCCAGTGGAGATAATGTAAAAAGCAAATTATTTTTTTCTGTACATTTACATTTACAGCATTTAGCAGACACTCTGTAACACCTGTTACGGTGTTAGTTGGAACTGCACATCACTGGAACCAGTGAGAGTCTCATGTGTTAAATGCAGTGTTTGTCTCAATAAACTCATACAAAATACTGCAGGAACTTCAAATGCTTAACACAACTGCCTCCGTCAACTTAGCGTCTGAGGAATCTTCATGGACCGTGTGCCACCCCATCAAAGGACAGAAGCTACATGGAAACCACAAGCAAAATGTATATTGTCTGAGGGTCCATGGAATGACATAAATTATACAGGACAAGCGGTGCTTTTTAAGGCCTCCCAGCTATGTACTGGAAAGGGGAAGAAAGAGTATTGATCTTTGACCACCTTGGTGAGGTTAATCTCCTCATGTTTACTGCAACCCTTGCCACACTGATAAAAGCTAACCTTGGATCAAAAGTCTTTTGATTGTTATACATCAACACTGAAAAATTCCTATAATGCAGACTTTGTGCTAAAAACCAGAATGTAAAATACGTCTACTAACCACAGAAGGTATGTAACATTCTCAACCGGATTATCCTGCTGTACCAACTAGACCAAATTTAGCCATAACAAAGGAATACTTCAGGTTTACTTTCGGTTTTCATCAAAAGTATGACAACAAATATTCCTTGGTAGTGTCCAATTTAGTTCCGTCATTAAAACTCATTGGCTTCAAATGCATGTTGATCTTAGTTTCGGTAGCAGAGGTTACATACTACTGCAGCAGATTTCTGTGGGTTTATAAATGTGAACAGCTCAGCCATGGAGTATTAACCCCTACACATAAATATTTCACACATTGACGCGTATAATGTAAATGACCCTGTGTGTTATATATATCAAAACGCGGGTATTCCTAGCAGTCACTGGAGATGACTCATGTGAAAATGGGCGGCAGTTTCATTTCAGCTTGAATTTATGAATCACAACATACGGCAAATTCCCCTTTTCGGGAGCGCGTTCGCTGAGCAAAGGGCGCCACCTTCTGGCAATGTCCACACACTCCAGTCTTACGTGACTGCAAGATCATGACTCTGCACAGAAGCGTCTGATCGTAATTAAGTTTGGACATTGGTTGCCACTAGATCTGCAGTAATTTTAACAGCATATAGTAATTCTAATTAGTGAGTTTTGACATTTTCCTCATAGTGTTGCCCCCTTCCCCGCTAATACAACTACACCCCCCCCCCCAAAATAAATGGGAATTGGAACCTCCCGAAATTACCACGAGCCTCCACCGCAGCGAAGAGAATAAGCGATCTCATCTGCCATCTAGCGGCACTATAGGGGAAACCCGACTGGATCTGAAGTGGAAAACAAGTGAAACTTCAACCAAAAACCACTAAACCGCTCCGTGATCTGTGGTGTTTCCTCAAGGTAGATATAAGTGCGCTGGTGCGTGGGTGTCACCACTAATATACTTCACTTCACAGGTAGATAGCAGTTAGGTTTGCATATGTGCCAGGCTCACAAAGATGGTTTCTGTACCTTGTCTGGCACTTTTCTAGCCCCCCGAGGTGGTTTGTCGTGTGGTGGGTGCAGCAACATGCTGTATCAGAGCACACGCCTTACCTCTTCTCATCATTTAAAAAGCCCCTGATCCTAGGAGCTATGTTGTGGGAGGTGACTGTCCCTGGTAGGGTTTCTCAAGGCAAATTAGCCTAGGTGAGAGACCAGACAAAGTATGATTCAGAAGACCGCACTATGATGGAGAAGTTTAAGGACCATGTAACCTCATCCAGTTTAGGGAGCCAGGCCTGGGCGGGCTTGCAGGCGAACGCCTGGTCATCGGTTCTCCATTCATGAGGCCTGGCTAGCCATAGCCTCAAAGAGTTCGATAGGTGCGCCCCCCCCTGTAGGACCACCACCTTTGAGGCACCATGTGGGTTGGGTGTTTTGTTGATCGGGTGGCTTTGGAAGACCGTTTGTCGGTTACTGAAACTGGCTTTAGGAACGTGGAACCTCTCTGGTGGAAAAGGAGCCTGAGCTGATGTGGCGGGTAGAGAGATAGCGACTAGCAGAGGTGGAAAGTTCTGGTCCAGAAAGTAAAAATCCAGACCAAGATTTTGCTTCAACCAACCAGTTAAGTACAAAGAGTCACAGTCACAAAAACGTGATCTACTTGGGGATTTTAACACTTGTGGGTAACAACAGTGAAACCTGGAGGTGTGTGATTGTGAGGAATGAGCCGCCTGATCTGAACCTTGAGCGATGCTTTACAATTGGACGTTAATGCTAATCGGTTTGCCCATAACAAGCACCATGTTCGAGCACAAGGATGCTCATAAGTGCACTTGGCACCAGGACACCCTAGGCTGTAGATCAACGATTAATTGTGTAGTATCATCATCAGATCTGTCACCGTATGTCTTGGAGACTTGGGTACAGAAAGGAGATGACCTATCTGGTCACCACCTGGTGTAAGTTAGATCAGACAGGAGGGCGAAATGCCAGACAGACCTGCTAGACCCAGGTGAGGATATGCTGGGAACATCTAGCAGAGGCACCTGGGTGGCAGATCTTTAGATCACATGTCCAGCAGAACTCCTCTTTCTGAGGACATTTGAAGACATTGAACATGAGTAGGCCACGTTCCGAGTGCACATCTGTAGTTATACGGTTATTGGCGCCTGTTGCGGTGGCAATGGCCAAAGCAGGTGACGGACAGCAGCAGTAAAGGGAGCCGTCGGGCCGAAGAAGGAGGCCTTCACATTAGGTAGCTTCTGTAACTCCACAGGCAGATGACAGGTACCACCCAGCCATGTGCACTGCAGCATTGGCAGCTGCGGAAGCAAAAACTGGAGTGTGGGAGGAGTTTGGAGGTCATGCAAAATAACTTTAGGGCCTCAGAGAGATTCGGGTGCGGGATTCAGGGCTTTGCCTGTTCCGTTTACAACAGGGATGGAGTGGCGTCACCCTCAAGTGGTGATACTGTAGAATGCTGGACCAGCTCTTTATCCTCACAGGGACACTAGAGGGCTCATGGGAGTTTGCCCAGCCAGTCTACATGTGTTTTGTGGACATGGAAAAGGCAGATGTCTGTGTCCCTCAGGGGGGTTTCAGCAGTATGTACTGTTCTGTCGTAATGAGAGGGCAAAATTTACTGGTTGGTCTACATTCCTGCCCTCACCTATGGTTACAGGTTTTGGGTTGTGACCGAAACAACGAGACTGTGAATATAAGCGATTGGATATGAGTTTTATCCGCAAGGCGCCTGGGCTCAGACACACGGGAGGAGCTCAGAGTAGAGATGCTGTTCCTCCACATCGAAAGGAGCCAGGGAGGTGGTTTAGCTATCTGGCTAGGATGCCTCCTTGCGGAGGTGCTTTAGCTGTGTCCAACCAGGAGGAGACCCCAAGAGAGACCCAGAACAGGCTGGAGAGATTATATCTGTTGACTGGCCTGGGAATTAGAGGTGTAACGATACGCGTATTCGTATTGAACCGTTCGGTACGAGGCTTTAGGTTCGGTACGCATTACAAACCGAACGATTCAGATACTTTTATATTTGAAAAAAATAAAAGAGAATAAAGTGTGTAAAATATAATGTTTTCAGTGCTACTACGCTCAACA
>JAODLD010000052.1:11194399-11206223 GCA_026781065.1 Mormyrops boulengeri | reverse complement strand
ATAAAGCAGCTAAGCTACATCTAACCTGGGCTGTGTGCTTCAGGCCTCCTGACTGCCTTCATCTGTATGTTCTTTAAATCTGTGTTCCCTAATCCGGTCCTCAGAGAACCGCCCCCCCCGAAGGTTCAAGGTTTTGCAAGGTGGTGGGAGGGAGCAAAAACATGGGCTGCCTTGGGGGGTCCCCGAGGACAAGGTTGCGAAATGCTGCTTTATGTTACGCAGTTAATAGCCGCAGGTGAAGTTCTTGTCTTAATTCCCACCCCCAGTGATGAATGTGTGCTGCTAGATTGGGGCAAGCGGAGACCGCAATATGCACACTGTAGTGTGTAATCGCACTGTCAGTCAGAGATGGGTGTCAATGGAAAATGCTCTTATTCTCCATTTAAAATCAGCCACTGGCACTGCGATGCTGTATGCAGTTTTCCTGTTCCTCTGACTTGGGCCTGCAGCCCTGCCTTTTGGCTCTGTACACGCCGTGTTCCGCATCCATGCTGAGATATGCACTGAGAGGAAAGTGAAGAATACAAGGGGGGGGTTATGGTGGTTTCTTTGTGGTACCTCTGTCTAATTAGGTGTATGGCATACATTAAGTTTTATTTATTTTTATGGTGTTTCTGCCGTGAGATGTTTTATAAAAACGTGCGTGGGTCGGGCCCTTGCTGTTAGGGGCTTTGGCGAACGGTCATTTTCTTCTGAGAGATGTACATTTTGTGCGGGGAAGCACCTTTTATTGATGCCGTGTAAATATTTCATACATTCAGATAACGTAGCAGCATGTTTATACCGACAAGTGATTTCTTTCCGCTTTCTTTTTCTGTAACTTTGTTTTCCTTTAAGAACTCAGCGGTGCATGGTTGTTACTTGTATCGTTTTATTTTCTAAAACAAAACACCAAACAGAAAAAGCGCATCTCAGGCCGGGGTGAGATTGTCCGCCGTAGGCCTGAGTGTCGCACACCGGAAACCTTCCTTTGACAAGCTGTTCATCAATAAAAGGACGGAGTTTCTTCTCTAGCTGCGTTCTGTGTCTCTCTGTGGGGTGCTGCTGGTGAGTGCGCATGCGCGGAACTGGGGTGTTTAAAACGGCTGACAAAAATCCTCATGTACAGTTGAAATAATTAAATAATTGAAGTAATTCTAATTAACGTCTTTTTACTTTTTATGTGGACATGTATCGTGCCGAAAGTTAGTGTTTCATGCAAAGGTTTATCCAATTAATGTACAAGGCCCATTTGTCCGTAATGCGTCTGTTCCTAAATTTTCGGGACTTTTCATAATAAGAAACCCCTTTCACCGTCATCCGTTCGAACACCTCCACGTCATTCATCTGCTCATGCGCACCATCGCGTTTCAATGCGGAAACGGTACGAAATATTACACAAGACTCCCAGGCCACGTGCTCCTAAACTTACACATGAAATTCATTATGGCGTAACAAAATTGTCGTGGCCCCGGTCATATACATGTAATTTATACATGTAATAAACCTAAAGATGATAAAACTCTCGTATAAGGCACTTATTGGTTTTGTCGTTTAAAGCCCTAAGTCGCTTAAAAGGCATTCCGAGTGCTGCTGTCAATTTTCGGGTCAATAAATATTTTAATCTATGTTGTAATACTTAGTCAAGCATTTTTCGGCGATGATGAAATGTTTAACCGATAAAGTAGATTGGCAGTCCATCATCTTGCCTATACTCCTTATTTGTAAATATTTCATTTTATGGTGTAAAAGTCCACATCGGCACCAATTCGTGCAATGCGAAATAAGTGATCGCCTGATTGTATAAATAATGCATTTAGTTTATATACCTCGACAACCTTAAGTTGCAACTACACGTATATGCGAAACATTTACCAAAGTGAGAATTTGCTAAGATCTAATTAACTGCATTCCGAAATTTAACACGAAACGCGTGTCCGTATCTGTAACGTGGAATTTGGCGCCACCGCGTGGAATTAAAGTGAATTTTCGTCGAAGACGTCACAGACTGGAAGATCATGGCGGCGTCCTCTAGGCTAATTGCAAGACTGGCTGTCGTCTCGGGTCAGTCAAATTACTCAAAATATTTGCGCTCAGAATTAATTATCTCAAGTTCTCAGCGATCATGGCATATGTACATTTCATATTTCACTGGAATATTTCCAAATTCACGTATTAGCCACAATCGCATTGACCGACTCGTATTCATAAAGTTCTGGTGTATAACTTTCTACTCAAACACTTTGTAAACTATGTTGTTATTACATACAATTATACTCTTACTGAAATATGTTCGTATGCTCAGTAAGTTATCCTGTATGTATTGAAAATGTGGTCGGAAGTTGTGGCATAGCACAGCACGTTTAGAATAAAAGGTGACATTGTTTGATTTCTGCTTTGCGATCATTTTTTGTGATCATGAATACTGGTGCAATAACAAACTGATGCGATTTTCTAGGCGACATCGCCTTGCATCAACATAACCAGCTTAACATGGAAAAATGATTGACATAACAGAAATAAATGATCCACATTTTGAATGCAATTTTAATGCGTTTTCAGTGACAAGGCGTAGCTGAGATTTTCCGAAGAAGAAGGTGACATTAACCTGCCACTTCAATAACCAAATCTTATTCATTTGTATAACGAAGCTCATTTGCACAGCGAAGTAGTCAGGGGGACGAGCAGATGTCCCTCCTTCGGTCGCCTCTTCCTCAGAGCTTGATCAGACTCTCGCAAAGGAAACTCAGATGGAGATTCCCAGACACACAGTCATAAGTCCGGCAAACACACATACACACACCCAGAGCTGATGGGTCACGTGGCCTCCGTATTTATATCGCCGAAGGGTACGCAAGCAAACCAAGGGCGTCCTTGGGAACCAATTGAATGGCTGCAGTGAAAGAAGGAGACAGCTGGCAACAGAAGGGGCTTGTGGGGACCTGTTCTTTATACTATTTAAGACCTGGAGTGGACTCTGGGCCTGACCTTCCTGTTATTTTTTTGACTGTAGAGGACAGCAGTATCATGACCTTGGGTGGAGGACCTCCACAGTGGAGGTTGCCGTAGTGTATAGTTTAATGTTTTTAAGTCGTTCTGAACAATGTGACTATGTAGCTGATGAATCAGCAATTGTTTTTCATTATAAAAGATATAAATGTGGACAGCAAATATGCCGGACCATGAGCCCTGTCATTTATGATGTTACGAAATACTTTTTTATTGAGCAAAATTTTATTGGTTTATAGTTTGTATAGGGAGTGACCATATTTGAAGGCAAATTAACATTTACTTGAGCCATTAACATTTACGGCTGTGTTTACTACACCCTGTCCTCAGGAGGAGGCAGCGGCATCGGCCGGGCCGTCTGCCAGCGGTTTGCCTCTGAAGGAGCATCAGTGGTGGTGGCGGACATCAGTGAGGAATCGGCCAATCGGACTCTCGGTAGCCTGTCACATGATCATCGGGGTCAGGAACACTTGGCAGTAGCTGTTGACGTGTCATCGCGAGACAGTGTGGAGAGGCTGCTATCCAGAATACAGGTGTGACTTAATACAATAAGAAGGGATTATAAATGACGTATTTACCTGTATGACTGTGAAAGATGTTTTCACTTGAGTTTAAAGGTAGACCTGTATTGAACTTTATAAGATTTAAGATGTGTTGATATTGATTAACCTGTCACAATGTGGTGTTCGATCAGACTGTTGTAAATTTTATCCATGCTGTTAAAATCTGCTTCTTGATCCCCACCCTGCATCCCCTACAGTGCCAATACTACCAACCTCCCTCCATCTGTGTATCTGCGGCAGGAATCACTCAGGATGAGTTCCTTTTGAAAATGGAGGAGGATGACTTCGACAGGGTTATCCAGGTCAACCTCAAGGTATCCCTGGCCTGTCTTTTCTTGTTTTCCCTCCATTTTCATTCTTTTGTTTTAAATATTCACCATGTTGGGACCAGCTGTGATCCTCTGCTACTTTAGTGTGAGACACTGATGGATAACAGAGATTACTGATTTGCTAGCGGGCTTTGTAAAATAATCGCTTTCTGTTCGGTTGCACAGCTGCAGACACAAATAGGCATCATCACAAGGTCTGTTTCTCTTTCTGTTTCCCAGGGTACTTTTCTCCTGACTCAGGCCGTTTCTAAGGCCCTTGTTGCCAGTGGCATCTCCAAGGGCTCCATCATCACTGTAGGAAGCATTGTGGGCAAAGTGAGTCAAATGTCTTTGCTCTGGACATCAACATGGGCTGGGTGAGTCAGGCCATTAGCGCTGTGCTGGTATTCAAAGGGAATTTTTGCTTTTAGGTGGGAAACATCGGCCAGACTAACTACTGTGCCTCCAAAGCCGGAGTGGAGGGGTTAACGAGGACTGCAGCGAAGGAGCTGAGCGGGTAACGGAAGCACGCGCCGCCCAGTCAGACACCGACCCAGCTCAGAGTCAGAGAAGACTGTACGCAGGAGAACACTGCAGTGCATTAACACCTTAGACTAGGGCTTTTCATCCTTAAACTAGGGAACCCTGACCGAAAGCAGACCATTTGATTTGCAGCAGATGATTTGATAAAAAGCTACGTATAATCGAGGAAGCAGAGTCAGCTTCAGCCTCGTGCCACTCGCCTCCTCATCCTGCAGGTTCGGCATCCGCTGCAACTGTGTACTGCCAGGTTTCATAACCACCCCGATGACCGACAAGGTGCCAGAGAAGGTCATCAGCAAGGTCCGGAGTCTAACTAATTCTTCAGATCAGTGTTTCCTAGTCCGGTCCTCGGGGACCCACAGCCGGTCCACATTTTTGCTTCCTCTGAGGTCTACGTGCTGTTGTCCCTGCCAGTCAGCCCACAGTGGACTGTCTGTGGGTCCCTGAGGACCAGACTGGGAAACACTGGTTTTGATCATTTTTTTCCACCTTTGTTAGTCATGTTAAATATGCAGAAAAATATGTTTATACCCACGCAAAGGAATCTGCATGCATAGTGTTGCACAGAGGTGTGCTAACAGGTTGTGTGTTGTGTGTAGATCACCTCCCTGGTGCCCATGAGGAGGATGGGAGAACCAGCAGGTGGGTCTCTGTGCGATGGCAGTGCATTGTGGGTACTCGTGTTAAGCATGATACCCTGAACTCAACGCCGCATTTCTTGTCTCCTGCTTACTCCTGGTTTCTCTCACCTGCCCTTGCCCGCCTGCTCTTGGTAGAGGTGGCAGATGTGTGCACCTTTCTGGCTTCGGACGAGAGCCGCTACATCACTGGAGTCAGCATTGAAGTTGCAGGTAACTTTCCCAGCATGCCGCAGACATGTGACATGCAGACGTCGGGCCGCAGTCGCTGTAAAGGAAGCACTTATCCGGAATACACTGCTTGAAGTACCTTTGTTAACAGCAGTCACAACACCGTCGAGGCAAATGTTACTGTAATATACGAACAGGCTGTTTTTATGAAGACAAATTCAAGCCTTAGTTGAATATATATTTATTAATAACAGAATATGTTCTTATTTTAAATCCGCAGATAATTTGATATTGTTGTTGTTGTGGTTGCAGGAGGCCTTTTCATTGGCTGAAATTTGACCTCGTCTGTTTGGCCAGACCAATGGAAGACAAGGTTACAGTCTTGGTGCCTTTTTGTCTTTTTAATAACAATATTTGCAATGTGAACCTTAATTTGCAAGTCAACTTGAAGGGATCTGTATAAATAGCTGTGTATCTATAATGAATTAAAATGCAGTCATATATGTTATGTTATATTTTCAATTTTCCTACTCTGAGAATAAGATTATCCAAGGACAGGAATGTAAAGGACTGACCTTTAGTGCTGAAGCAGACATTGATCATTTCATGTGCCTCAGTTTCGCTGCGTTTAGAGGAATCACCTGTCTCGTGCCCTTTCTAACAAGGACTGCTGGGATTGTTCTTCATTATCGGCCACATGCCTCAGATGGAAACTCTGCAGCATTCGAGTCAAAGAGCAGTGACTAAAGGGGGGGGGAACTGGGACTCTTGACTGCACTTCACAGGGAAACTGATTCACAGGAAACTGATTTTTTTAGCACCAAGTTTTGATAGTGCTGTGTAGTCAGAGCTTACATACGAATGAACAGGTTTAGACTGCACAGTGACAGAGACTGAGAAAGTGCGTTGGCATGTGGTTTAATGAAGGACTTTGGGGAGAGGGACAACAATAGGCCAGGAATGGACCAAGACAGTCAAACCTAAGGCCAGATAAAAGACCCAAACCAAAAGAAACCCAAACAAGTAAGGCATAATTGCTATTAAAAATGAGGAATGTCCAGCTGGAAGAGATGTTAGGAGGCTGAGGATAGATGTGTGACTGGGTGACCAGGTGAGTCGGCAGGTGGGTCCAGAAGCGGGGGCCTGGTTTGTGACAGTATTTTGGATAAATACAGAGTAAGTCAGCTTGGGAGTGCAGCTTGGGTTAGAGGAGTCAAAACGAAAGTGTACATGAAGAATGAGGTTTCAGTTTACTGCGGCTGTAGGGCTGCTATCTGGAAGAGAGAGAGAAAGGAAAACACATGCTTCATGCATTTACAGGAAAGCAGGAAAGGGGGACAAAAAAAAACAAGGGAGTCGGACAACTCTTTAAAAAGATTATATATTACAGAAACATTTTTCCAAATAATTACACACATTATAAAATACTTCTTTTCCCTTTTCAGCACCATATTTTGTCTAAACGTAGCCATTGGTCTTACAAAACACAAACAGATCTTAACGGTGATATACCTTTGAGAATCACAGACAGCTTTTGAGCACCAAGGTTTTCAATATTGTCCCCTCCCCCTTCCCCACCCCAATAATGCAACAAATAAAAAGAAGAAACGTTTCCCAAAGCCGTTTATTTGCCCATAAACAGCCCCCCCCAGACTGATCCCACATAAGCCCCCTTTCATTTATTTTTCT
The DNA here is from genome assembly GCA_026781065.1 of Mormyrops boulengeri. Lineage (NCBI taxonomy): Eukaryota > Metazoa > Chordata > Actinopteri > Osteoglossiformes > Mormyridae > Mormyrops > Mormyrops boulengeri. The sequence goes on along the minus strand of JAODLD010000052.1, from coordinate 11,199,323 downwards.
CTCACATGCTGTTCCCTGCTCTTCCCAGGAGTTTTAAAGAAGCGGCCTGCTCCCCCCCACCTGGTCTCTCCACATCCCTTCTCTTCACTAAGCCAGACCATAGCCCAAGCAGTGGATTAACAATGAGAAATGACAGGAGCAGAGCGCCATCGTTTAATCGTCATGATAACGACAAACGAAACAGTACAGCGGCTTACTGCAGTGTACACAATCGAACTTAAATCAGCGGTCACCGTGCATTGTCCAAGGGTGTACACACACACTGCGGCCTCGTGTTTAATATACGTATTTGATCTGTCTTCGTTTGGCGAGAGAAAATTGAATGAAATAAATAAAGAGGAAATACCACATTTACTGCCATATTTAGTTGGAGTTTTAAGCACCCTGTATTTTTAAATAAATAAAATAGTATTTCTGTACATATGTTTGTAATGCACAACTCCAGTCAGAAAACTGATCATTGCAAGTTTTACACTTAGATCCGTGAATCTCCAAACGTTACAGTATTTGATCACATGAATGTAATTATCGCTCATGACAACTCACACCCCATATGGACCCATACCCACATTAAATCTGATATGTTTTGATCCTAAAACGAGGCACTATGTCAACAAGCATGTTACAAAAATGTAATCTGAACTAAAACAGTCCTGACTGTATCACTCCATAAGCCAAAATTGTTTTAGCACACGAAAAGTTAGCTTGTTAAAATAGTGACCGGTTCTTGACAGTGATGGTTTTAACTCTTTGTAACACATGTACAAAACATTAATATCCGGTACAATTTGCAAGGCTTAATAGCTTTGGTTCTGCAGCATTTGCACAAAGCTGTGTTACCATCTCTTACTGCGAATGCATGTACAGCGACCAAGCATGCTACAATACTGACACGAGAGGCGGCCATATTGTCCCTAAGATATTCCTGTTAAAGATTCTATTCTTTAAAACAGCCCACGGAGGCTGATAGCCGTTTGGTGTCGCACCTCAAGTTTAAGCAAGCTGAGTAAGTCCTCACAGTTTTCTCTCCTGTCTTCTTGTTCCCTGTAGTATGAACTGTCACTTTTAGCAATATGGCTGACTGAATGGCTTTAGTAATATGTGGTGAAGCTGTATAATACTGAGTAAAGCCAGCTGTAGCCAGACATCAATGAACATAATATTCACAGATGGAAGACGTGGGAGTGTGAAGGAATTCCAGCACGTGAGCTTCTGTTCCATGAGTTTGGTCTTCAGACTGTGTGGTTCCTCTTCATATTTTTTGGATCGACTCTGTTCTTTTGGTCTCTGCTTTTGAAACCGTGTAACTCAGTTAAACTCCCAAGCTTTTCTCAGTATACCTTTCTGTCAGGCAAGACAGGAAGTGAGGTAAAGGAAGACTTTAAGTGAGAGATGGAGAGACGTGGGGAAAGGGGTTAGGGTGACAATTTGAGAGAGAATCAGCAAAATGAAGGGAGTAGTGAGAAGTATATCAAATACCAGGGCTTTCTCAAACTTAAAACTTTGGGGTCAGCTGCTCAATTAAAACACTGTTTTATTCTGTTTTGGTCGGAATGCTATTTCCCTTCCTCAAGGTAGATCTTTACTCTCCGCAGCACGAGAGTATACTTTTGTTCTACGTTTCTCTTCTTCTGTTGTCCATCTCGTGTTAGAAGATTTTCCTTGTTGTTGACTTCTGAGTGAGCACATGACTGAGTGTTAATGCATCCTTTACCCTTAATGTTAGTAGGATCTCAATGAGTGTCTGTATCTGATTGTAGTGCATGTGTCTGCCTACCTTGGTGTTCCCGTGTGCGTCAGTGTAAATGAATGTATGACTGTGTAAATATGTGTGTTTTAACCCAGGAAACAGACAGGTCCAACTTCAAAGCCAAATTGCTGGTTTTTCTCCCCAAAGTCTGAGATCTTGATGTCCAACAGGGGGAGCTGTTCCACCTGTGGTGTGTTTACTTCCAGCACCGTCCTGTCAAAACCCTTGCGATACTACAGTGAGAGAAGGGGAGAAAAGTTGTAGGAGACAAGGTTAATTATTGATTTTCTCTCGTGTTAATTATATACGTTATAGTTAGAATAAGCTATTATGTTGCATAAATGTATTTTTCTTGCCTAATTTACCTAATGAAACAAAAGGCTTTACACAGGGCCATGTAAAATGTGACAAAGATGAGGGGGTGACACATGCAGTACAATTTGTACAGCAGTATTTATTATGGAATTGTAACACCTACTATATGTCTGTTTTGGTGTGGGGACATCATCTAGCATTTAGAAGCAGCTCTTAACAGAGAATAACCGGCTTATTTGCAGGGTAATCTCATTCGAGGTAATAGCTTATCAGTGTATTGTTACCCGTTAGATGTGTAAGGACTTACAGAGCAGCCATCAATGAGGGCCTTGATGTAAGGGCTCGTCTCGTAGCCCAATTCCTTTTCATCAGCCCCCTGGAATTGCAGAGCCCTCTTGTGGCCATCTTTGGCAGTGCGGTCAGCCCAGGCCACAGAGCGGTGGCAGTGGTACGTGAGGTTCTGTCGGGCCTGGACGCTCAGGAGGCGGATGAAACCTAGCTGCACCACACCCACAGGCTCCCCGTTGGAATCTACGTAGGAAAACTGGGAAAGCGGAAGAGGAAGCCCTTAGCCCTACAAAATTTACTGTAGCATTAATATGCATTTTTAGATAAAACGGACCAATTCTCACTTTGCTGCCTGTTGCAAACTGGCTGTACCAGGAGCCAGGAGTCTCCTTAGACCAATAGTCCATCTTTACCTGAAGTCAGGGAAGATAAGGAGAGTTTCACAGTGTGTCGTATTCTGTATTAGAAATGTTCTGTTGGTCAGCTACACCTGGGTCCTCACCGAGTCGCTGCTCTTGCTGGGGTACAGGCAGGTCTCGCCGCCGGCGGTGAAATTGCAGAACACCTTGAAGGAGTCACGGGAGCAGCCCTGGTTCGGATCAATCCAGTATTCGCCTGCACGGGGAAAAAGAAAACGTCAAACTGTCCCCACAGATTACTGACATTTCTGTTCTTCTGGATCAGGCATCACAAATCACAATAGGCTTTTATAATAAGAACTTCTGATTTTCACAGAAGACTGACTCACATTAATTATTAAATCTGATGTCTAAAGAATCTAAGACTATAATTCCAATGATTGGATCCTGGCAACCTGACCTTGCTTTACAGAAATCTATTTATTTCAAGAACATAAAAAACACCCGAAATTAACATGTAATACAGTGTGTAATATGCATTCTTATGATATGCTATCATGTGAGTGAGAGCTGGAAAAAGAAAATCTTGGTGTTGCAAGTCGCCTCTTTTCCCAAGATGTGAGCTGACTCCCGGCCGCAGATGTACCATCTTTGTAGTCTGGCTGGCTCAGCTTGAGGTCCTGACAGGTGCGAGCGGGGCTGTCCCGAGTGCCCAGCGGGAAGCGTATCGTCTCGATCTCCTGCCGCAAGGAGTTCAGCGAGCCGAAGATCTCCTCCATGCCCTCGCTTGCCGTCGGGAAGTCGCCAGGTGAGTCGGCGGGGATTTGACTGGCGTCGATGGAGCGCTTGGACTTCTTGGGGATCTGGATGGGCAGGGGCTGGATGACTTCCCCGGGGGGGCCCTTGAGGCAAAGAAGAATCAGCAGGGTTACAAATACTACATTCACATGGTATCCCTACCTGGTCCTTAACATATTGTGTAATAAGTGGTTTGAACCAACTGCAGGAGACTGAGGGTGTTTCTCAATACCAAGAACGCAAAGATCGTACTTGTGGGCTTGGCAAGACCAGTCTTGCTAATTTGTCAAGAACAAACTTTGGATGCAATGAATCATGGGATTGTTCTCGTTTGGCGAGGATGCAACTGATGCATTCTTGATATTTTGACCGGGTAAGAACGACATCCGGGGATTTTTATCGTCCTCTGTACTCCTGTTCTTAGTACTGGAACTGGTCTTTGGGCAAAGGAAGATGACGTAAGACGGGTACCCGAGAACACAAGAATGGTGAAATATGCATATTGAGACGGTACTCACTGGGGGTCCCGGTGGGCCCTGGACACCTTTCTCGCCTTTGGGTCCAGCTGATCCCTGAAACACACATAGGAGGCGTCAGCATGTATGTCAGCATCAGGGGAAAAGTCCACTGCCTGTTAGAACTACTACAACATTCTCCAAAAATTTTTTGAAAAATCAATATTTGAAATATAGTACCAGTCAATAGTTTGGACCCACCTTCCAATACATAGGTTTACTTGTACTATTTTCTACATTTTGAGTAATTATATACATTCATAGGAGGAATTATGCACCAATAAAGTATTAAGCAAATTGTTGAGAGGGGGCAGCTCTGTGGGTTGGGACTCAGAAGGCTGCTGGTTCAAATCCCTGGGTGAGCAGAGTGATCTCAGCATTGGGCCCTTGAGCAAGGCCCTTAACCCCAATTGCTCCAGGGACTGGGTGACCCTACATTCTCCTCTACGCCAGTTTCATGAGGTGGCCTCCTGGGATGCTTTTCCAGCTGCCCTTAAGGAGGTCCCACATATATGCTCAGCACTCATTGGCTGCTTTTCCATCACTCTCTGTTCAAACTCCTCCAAAACCCTCTCTACTGGGTATAGGTCAAGTGGCCAGGATATGTGATGTAACACTGTGTCACTGTCCTTTGTGGGCATCATGGCATGTCCAGGCTTTTGATCGGTAGTGTGACTCATACCTTTTTGCTGAAAATGGCTGCATGTTTGTTGTCACGTTTAACATTACCGGCACTGTTTGTTGATGGCGTCATCATCAAGATCTATTACACCTGAACTTTTTTCTCCTAACAGTACAGTATAAGGAGAAGTACTCACTGTAGCACCTTTAGCACCTTTCAGACCTTGAGGACCCTGTGGGAGACAGAGTACATGAGTAAAAAGATAAGGCAGACATGC
>JAODLD010000052.1:11182196-11194299 GCA_026781065.1 Mormyrops boulengeri | reverse complement strand
CCCCCCCCCCCCCCCCCCCCCCCCCCCCCCCCCCCCCCCCCCCCCCCCCCCCCCCCGCCCCCCCCCCCCCCCCCCTTCCCCACACCACGCCCCCCCCCCCGGGGCGGGCGGCCCCCCCAGGTTCATTTTCATAGCAGGCAGCAGATCATACTGTAAATGGAGGATCACATTAGATCAGTGACCAAACTGATCGTTCTGCCGTCCAGGACAGGATTTTAAGGGATGTGTTGACTTGCCAGTAGGATGGGCAGGATGGAGAATCAAGAGGTTACGGGAGGTAACAGAGCTACTTACAGGAAGACCAGGCGGTCCGGAGGGACCCAACGGACCAGTGCCTCCAGGGATTCCCTGAAATAGAGTGGAACATCATATAGTGATACCCATGGCCCCGAGAAGAACCACAGTAATGGTGACACCACCAGGTCATGCAAATACTCACTGCTTTCTTCTTTGCGATGGAATGAGTACTTTCAATTGGTGATGAATGACTTCAGTATATGCAGTATACATATAATGGGATATTTTAGCAATTCAAGACTTTAAGTGATATCTAATATGGTGGACTACCGATTTCAAATTTAAGGCAAGTCTATATTTATAAACGGTGTAGGTGTGTAACGTGAGTGTTTTAATGGCTGCTATGTATTGATACTTAAAGTAGTTTTGTTTACTCACAGTTTCGCCCTTTGATCCAGTTGTCCCTTGGGGCCCTGGAAGACCCCTGTCACCCTTCTCTCCTTGCTCTCCTGGGGGCCCGATGAGACCAAGCAGACCCGCATGCCCCTTCTCACCCTTCGCCCCTGGGTCACCACGCAGGCCAAGCAACCCCGGGGGTCCCTGCATGGGAGAGCATGTCAAGGTTAATACTCACTGATCTATGACGCAAAGTGACACCTAAGCGTAACACACTGAATATCCAGCGAGCGATGGCAGAAGCCAATAGCAAAACTAAGCAAAAGACATCAATACGACATTATGAGGATTATACCACACTGTGGGGGCTGTTTTGGCCTTACCATAGGTCCTGGGGGACCTGTTTGTCCTGCAGGTCCTGGAGCACCTTGTTCACCCTGATAAGGGACAAGGACAGACATATAGAGACGGACAGGTCAGATGCAGCAATGTTAATAGCATGTGGCTAATGTGTGGATTTAGTAATAGGGTATTGTAGTTAGCAAGTTATTATATATAGTTGTAGTTAGCAACTATTGCAACTCACAATAACACCAATGGCGGAAAGAGATTAGGAATGACAAAACACAATAGTCATAATGTTACTATAGGGCCCGATGGCTCTCACCACTGCTCCTGGGAGTCCCCTCAGACCCTCAGGCCCTGGTTTTCCTGAGGGGCCTTGTGGCCCCACGGGGCCCGTCTTTCCGGGGGCACCGATGGCACCTGAGTCTCCCTGTTAGCAGAGGCAGAGAGAAAAAGACGCGAGGCAGATGTTTACCCAGTGGAGCGATGATTCGAAATACATTTGACTTATTGTTTATATTTGATGTAATTACCAAGTTTGCTATTCGCGTATCTTAATTTGAAATTCATTCAGTCAATTCGTAGATTTGATTAAAAAGCTTTTTGAGACACATAACTAAATCCAATACACTGAAGTCGGTCAGCGATATCATTCAATGGACCATGGGTGATAAATATTAACCCCTTAAATCCCCACCTTGGTGCCCTTCTCGCCTTGACGTCCCTCAGGGCCTCTTGTTCCCGGGGGACCCTAGGAAACATACAATAAGAATTAAACATAAACACTTATATATGTAAACACATCTAAGCAGTGTATGGCTTTTGCTATCAGTAATCCATTTATGACTTTAAGAAGTTTATTACATGACAGTATTATTTTAAGTGCTTTTGTTTGTATACTATTGGGAAACACATTATAGTGTTATAATAGCCTATAGTAGCTAATGATATTACCCTCTTTCCAGGGGGACCAGGAGGTCCGTTTTCACCAGTGGGCCCAGGAGAGCCCTGATTGGGACAGAGTCAAAGGATCATTGAGCTGCATGATGATCACAACAAGACATCACTACAGATGCAATAACCATCAGTTATTTATAATTATAATGATCATGATTAACAGCATCAGCTGCTGTGGGTCACTGACCGGCTCTCCTTGTTCACCATCCTCCCCTCTCTCTCCCTTTGCTCCATCTTGACCCTGAAATACAAGCCGTTCAGTTGCTCCAGGGAGCGCATGGGTACCGTGAAACGCAGAGAAGCAAATATGGCTGCATATATATTTGGAAGAAATATGTATGCAAACAAATATAAAACAGCAACAGTTTATGTCTTTCCTGATTTCCAAACCGTTAGACCTAATTTGTTGTACTGGCATTTTGTATCATTATTTTTTTTGTTACAGTAAATATAATTTTTCTCTTCTGTTGACCATCTAATAGCTTGATTATAAAGACTACAAACATAATGTCTGCTGTAAAATAGTTCTCACTATATTGTTTAGGAACTAGTAATTAAAACATTACTTTGAGTACTTAGTCAGTAACACTTGAGTACTACTCAATACTCACTCTCGGTCCGACTTCACCAGTAGGGCCAGGATCACCAGGGAAACCAACAGGGCCCTATGAAAGATAAGCAAATCAAATGGGTCAAAACACAATAAAACCAGGAATTTTAATGTTTCTTCTGTGTCGTTTTCCAACTACCAGCATGGTTGTCTGTTTAACATTTACGCACCGGGTTTCCTTTCGGACCGTCGTCTCCAGTCGGGCCTCTTCCGCCTGCAGGACCAGCGGTTCCTGGCTGTCCAGCCTCTCCCTTCTCGCCACGCTCTCCACGAGGACCCTGCCGTTGGACATGGATGCTTATCAATCAAACTGCTCTGTGACATCATTCATAAAGAACGGTGAGCCAGCGCAGTGATTATCTGAGGCCAAACGATATTCTAAATTCAGCCAGAGTGACAAGAATTTATATTAAAGCAATGTGTGTTGAAGACAGCATACAAGGCCATTGGTTATTACTGATGACAAAAATAGGCTGCCAATTCTCACTACTCACTTTCTTTCCTCCCTCCCCTGGTACTCCTGGTGGTCCAGATTCCCCAGGTTCTCCCTTTCAAAGACCATAGGTAAGCAGTCACACACAGTTTACACACACGGGTAATCGTTTAAGTAATGGTAAAGACCACAGGTAAGTAGTTACACACAATTTACACACACGCAAATAATCATTATGTGCTGGTTAAGACCACAGCTAAGCAATAATGCATATCTCTACACATACTTTGATATATGTACTGCACATGCAAACATGCAAATACACATAGATCGCAGTCATATCCTTACTTTCTCGCCTACGTTGCCAGGGTTACCCAATCCGCCCGGTGGGCCTTGAGGACCCTGAATGTGTAGAACATATAATGAACTCCCAGACAATTTCAGTATTCTCCAGTGAGGGATTAAAGAATACACCACAACCAACAAAAAAGTTAATGTAATGGTCATTTTAACAACTTCCATTACGAAGTGCTCTTCTGCTAACATTCTGCAAAGGTTACCATACCGCAAATGAAAGGCTCTGTAAGACTCACATCTGCCCCACTGGGGCCCGCAGGACCACGGGGACCAGGCGGCCCTGGAGGTCCCTACAGATGACAGATAAGAGATGAGAGAAAAAGAAAGCAACATTGAAGAGTAAGCTATTCATCACGTAAGGCTGCTATTTAGGATGTATTCTCAACATTAGACATAATGACTTTAATGAAGATATTACTATCAAATTAACATAAAAATAAAGGAGGCACTGGACAGAAGAGAAGGCTGACTGGCCTGAAGTGACACGGTCACTCACCATTGGTCCCCCGTCTCCTGTCTCTCCTTTCTCTCCCGAAGGCCCTGGCAATCCCTAAATAACACATTTTTCAATTAAAAAAACCATGGTCATGAATGAACGTAATATGTGGTCTTCATGCAGAAAAGGGAATTAATAAAGTCATTTTTGCAAGGCCTGTGAAGCAAAGATGGCTCTTCTCGTAGGGCTAGAGGAATCCTGACGTCTGACTCATTTCATAGGTACCAAGGCTTCGCTCGTAAGGTCACTCCTAAGGACCTGAATAAATCAGTGGCAGCTGAGATTAACCTGCAGGCCTATAGGCCCTGGGGGCCCCGGGAATCCTCTCGTTCCCTCGTCTCCCTTGGCTCCGAAGGGCCCCTGCTGGCCCCGGGCTCCTGTCTCTCCATCAGCACCCTTGAAAATAGGAGGCAAAAAACATGTCATAGCAATCAATGACCCAGTGTTACTGAGCGGATTTTACCGTCTTGAGGACCACAGCTAGGCGAGTTTGAAGGTCCTTACAGTAATATGTTAGTGATTGTTTAATGTAATAAAGCTCTAATGGATGTAGTGCTTTTTTCTGTCTGGAAACAAACGTCACTAGCAGGTGGTTTAATGTTTAATGCTACAGTTGTGGGCTCTGCTCTAGACCTGATGGCTAATGTTTAAATTAGTGGTTCATCTATCACTCATTTATTAGTTTACATTTAGTCTTAGTTTAGGTTTCTATCTGCCAGAAACATTAAGCCACTTGTGACTGAAACATAATTTTACTGGGACATATAAACTATTCCTGCCTGGAATATTTCAGTTAAATTACAACTTAACAAGTACTGAGTATTGAGTCTTACAGGGTCTGAAAAGTGGTGATATATTAAAGGAAAAACAATGCATGTTTGAGTGGTTTATGCTACTGATATTAACTATTTATATAAGTCATATCACTAGTTATTTTGCCTTAAAATGCTGTTCTGTGGATGTGACCGTCATCTATGGACAGATTAGCAGGCGTCTGTAACACTTACAGCAGCTCCTGGCTGACCAACTGGACCCATAGGCCCCGATGGTCCAGGAGGACCCTGTAAACAAACCAAGAAGACAACAGCAAAAGCTGAAAGAGCAGGAATAGTTCCAATATACACAGGAACTTGGGTCTTCAATGTAAATAGTGGCATTTGTCTATTGAAATGCAGCTGGCTACTGGCAATATGGAAGGAACAGGAAGTGATGTCACTCACATGTTCTCCCTTGTCACCTTTGGCACCTTTTTGGCCATGCTCTCCGACCTCACCCTGTGGTAACAAAGATCGCACCACATCAGGAATATAAACTGCCTTTCCTTTGGCAGCAGGTTTATGAATGAGGTTTGACAGGGTATGCTCTGCACGAATATGCTAGCTGCATGTCTCCTGAACGCATTTGGTCTTCACTCCTGGAAATGGTGTTAGACAAATGGACCGCAGAAAAGATACAGCCTCACTGGAATGACAAGGACGTTATTTTGTTAAACGCCATTCTTTGCTTTTCTGGGTGGTCTGTCTCTTTGTGGTGAGTAGAAATGCAACGGCGTTCTTGAAAGGAGCAGGCCAAAGGAACTTGGTGGCCTGAGGAATTCCCACTCATGCTCAATCATCAAGTCCATCTGAGCATGCTCACATCAAGGATCGCCACCTAGTCCATATATGGACAAACCTGTCCGTGGCAAAATGCTTTGACTGAGAAAAAGCTATGTAGGCTACATATCTAAATACATGTCCTTAGTAAAAAATGCATTTTGATCAAAGCGTCTGTCAGTGTGGTTGACACTGATAGTGATGATTAGAGCATATGTCATTACAAATGCAATGAATTGAATTAGATGATCAGTGGTCATTGTTGACACACCACAGCACACAGTACACAACAACGAAATGTGTCATCTGCATTTATCCCATATGTGACATTGTGACATAGCAGGGGGCAGCTAATCCAGCACCCGGGGAGCAGTGCTTGGGGGCGGTACCTTGCTCAGGGTACCTCAGTGGTGCCTTTCAATTACAAGTGCACTTCCCTAACCATTAAGACACCACTGCACTGTCTTAATGCGTGATCTTAAACTCCTGAGATAACTGCCACCCCAGATTAGGTAAACTGTACTGGCCTTGTCTCCATCTTCTCCAGGTACTCCAGATGGTCCAGCAGGACCTGGAAGTCCCACTGGGCCTTGAATACCATCACGACCAGCAGGACCAATCGGACCTTTTTCACCCTGGAAAGACACAAACCCTGGTCAGATGGGGCAAACTGAATATAACATAAACACAATATGACTCAAGGAGTACTCACAGGAACTCCCTTCTCCCCTGCGGGGCCTGGAGGACCCTGGGGGCCAGGTCTTCCTGGGGGCCCGATGGGACCCCCAGTGCCGGCAGGGCCTCTCTCACCTGGTGAACCCTGGGATGACCAGTGACATATGAGTTACACGGACATTTACATGATACCTTGATGTATGATCATGCCTTTTTGATATACATCATTCTTCTGACTGAAATGAGTTTTAAAATGTGAATTCATAGCAGCCACTGTCTAATAAGAAAATAAATATTACACAAAGGGGGGGGGAGGGTAATGCTTACAGCGGGTCCAGGTGGTCCGGCTGGACCTTCACCTCCTTTGAGCCCTCCACCTCCCTAAGAACCAAAAAGACAAGAGCTATAACAGCAGAATATAAATGAATGAACTGCAATGGGTTGGCGCCCCATCCTGGGTTGTTCCCCGCCTCTGGGATAGGCTTCGGACCCCGAATAGGATAAGCAGTTTCAGGAAATGGATGGATGGATAAATTAATGAATCTCTCTTAGCAAAACGCAATTATTTTTAGTTGCATGTAAATCCTGAAGTCCAGATATGATCAGAAATTACGCTAAATGATATTAAAGGTGTTAGTGGTGATCTCAGATGAAGAGGCTGTTGCAATTAATCTAAACGATAAGATCTCAAAGTGTCGCTACCAACAAAAACTACTATATCGAGACTGAAGGTCTTTTTTGGACATCACTTGAAGCAGTAAACCGTAACGCCAATCATGCAATGCCTGAGAAATAGCTACATTATTCTTACTAACAGGCACAAACAGTTTTTAAACAGGACCATGTGGGGCAGCCTGATGTCCTCACCGGTGTGCCAGGAAGACCCCTCTCTCCTGGGAAACCTCTTAGTCCAGAGGGGCCATCCTTGCCTGAAGTCCCAGGGGGACCAGGGTCACCCTTGGTTCCCTCCTTCCCTGAAGGCCCAGGAAGGCCCTGTTCGCCCGGAGGCCCTGGAGGGCCGGGGTGCCCGCGCTCGCCCATAGGGCCAGTCTCTCCAGAGGGTCCCTGGAAAAGAAAAAACATGCATGCATGCATTTCCCTTGACTGGAGACATGGAGCTACAGAATGATTATCAGTCAATGTGAGACAGCTGAGGTTGATCATTCCATGACAAAATGATTAATTAATGCACATGACAGAAATGAAGAAATTAAACTGTAACTTAGGTTAATTTAACCTAATGTTCCAATTTATACTTTACAAACTTTGGGTGTGAGAATTTATACAGAGCACTGGGAAGAATTATAACTCAGTTCTAAGCATTTATAAAAGGTGACTGGATAGCATAATGAAATGTAAATGTGGTTTGCGATTTTGAAGCAACAGCACACAGTTGCCAGGCTGTACTGTAACCCTACAAACACATTTACAGTACAGGCTTAGCATGCCTCTGACAGCAAGCAAACTTTGTTTAAAACCTAAATTCCCTGCATGTAATTGAATTTAAGTCTACAAAAGATTTTGTTGTAAAAAACAACCTAATATTACATGACGAGAATTACACATTAAACATACCTGAGGTCCAACAACCCCAGGAGGTCCGGGGGGGCCAGTCTTTCCTTGGAAACCCTGAGAAAGAAAAACATAATTAATGTCCCTGATACTCTAGAAGCACATAATTTCATTGATGAAATGACAATGAAACCACACTAAAAAAAAAGCTATGGGTCAAAAGAGTTACAATTCTGAGAATTTCTGAGAGGTAGAATCTGAAACACAAATATTTCAATCTGTCATACAGATCTTAATTTACATACGTAACACATGTCTAATAGTTGAACCCGTATATTAAATGCTATCAACCACATAAATAATATTTTATGTTATGGATCCACAGCTGTAATTCGATGCTTAGTCTGAGACCAATGTCACATTAAAAGGAAGACTGAAAGAGACTTACGACTTCTCCTCTCTGTCCAGGGTGTCCAGGCAGTCCATCTTTTCCTGCTGGTCCCTAAAGGAAGGAAGATAAACAGGGAGAATTACAGATAGCTTATACGACCAATGAAAAAAACTGAGAACCAGGTTAACAAGCCGATGCAATATGTACAATCGAAAACAAAACTGAACAGAAGAGAGAGATATTAAGTACTTATTTATAATAATAAGCTTTCATAATTGTCTTACAGGAGGCCCCTTTGGTCCAGGGAATCCATTTACTCCTTGAGGTCCAGGTAGTCCCTAAAATATATGACAAAAACATGCAGGAAGAGGAAGTGACAATCAATAGGTGCTCAGATGTCAAGGCAAAAAAAAAACATATCTTAAAACCATAGGTGGAAAGGTCAGATCCAGGAAGTACAACTCCAGACCAAGAATTTGTTCCAACCAACCAGTTGACTATAAAGAGTCACAGTCACAAAGAGTGCAACTCTTTGGTTGAAACAAAACCTTGGTCTGGATTTGTACTTTCTGGACCTGAACTTTTCCCACCTCTGCTTAAAAAAGCATTAAAATAATTTACTCACCCTCTCCCCGGGAGGGCCAGGAGGGCCATCACTTCCTGAAGTACCCTGGACAGAGGAAAGATAAAGACCAATAACGTATCATGTACCATATTTTGCTATTAAATTATCATCAACCATTAATAATGACAGAGGGCAAATGTCAGACCTTCGGTCCTCCTTTTCCTGTTGACCCACGTGGTCCCCGTTGGCCTCTTGGCCCCTGACAGAGAGAAAACATCCTTACATGATTTGCTATTACACGCATGTAAAGTATAAAACATTAACTTGTTAATACGACTTCAGTATTCTCATATCAATGATTAAAAAATGCTGGTTTCCACGTATATATTTGTATAATACGAACATTTATCATTAGCGTTCGGGGTAGCACAGTGCATGTTCCTCGATAGGACTGCATACGACATCAAACTGCAGGATAGACACTGTCTGCTTCTTATGATTCACGCTGATAATGAATACTGGACGGTGAGCCACTATACCGTTGGTCCTCTTTGGCCTCTTGGCCCAGCCTTTCCAGTCAGGCCCTACAGGAAGAGAGGTGGTAAGGACTTCTAATAAACCCACTAACACTGCAATGCTCTAGCTTATGCTGAGGCAGTTCAATAGACCTGGACTATAACGTGGTCCAATCAGAATGGGTTCATGTGTGCTAATGTCACCTGCATATTAAAATTACACAAATTTTACAATGTATTTAACATTCCACTGTCATTTTACAGATAATTTCTGGATGGTTTTATTGAAAACTGTCAAAGTATTGCAAAATGTTAAAAAGAACTAAAATTTTGTATGTCTGATACACACAACCGAAAGCGAATTCAAGAAAAACCTGCCACATTTCCAAATATTCTGGAAAGCCTTTGTACTGGAAAAAATACAGGATAAACAGAAAATGGCACCATAATCACTACATCCTGCTTTAATGATCCTTACCCTTGTACCTTTCTCGCCGTTTGCCCCAGGAAATCCTGGGAAACCGAGGGACCCCTGTAAAGAATCATTTCCGTCTCTTAGGCATTAAGCTCAATTTTTGGTCAACCGACACCAAATTCAGCGCTGAATGTTTGCGACGGTAATGACATGAATGATGAATGATACCTTGGATCCTTGCCTTCCAGGGTATCCGGGTAACCCAGGAACACCAAGTTTACCCTGCAATCAGTGCATCAATGTGCTCAGAAACAATCTATCACACTTTACAAATTAAGCAGCTGCAACTAGCAACAGGTACACCTCTGCAGTTGGAGGGTAACATGTCAAATGATTTCTCTGAAAAATATGGCAAACTGTTAATAAACAATGCAAATTATTATTATTGTTGCTGTCGTTGTTGGTAAAAATGATAACAGTAATAATATGTTATTTAATGTATTAGCCCCTGCATCTAATTTAACAGTAAAGACAAGTAATTTTCAGTGGCCAAAACAACCCCAGATCGATATCTGAAAACAACCCCCCCTCACCTTCTCTCCAATAAGTCCAATGGGCCCAAGTTCACCAGGTGGCCCCAGACGACCTTTGGGCCCCTCAGGACCGTCCTCTCCTCGGGGGCCAGTCACACCAATCTCTCCCTGGGGAGGGACAGTAGAAATATTAACTCATCAATGTCAGATTTTTCTTTAAAGTCAAAAAACCAACAACCTATCTACCCATCCATCCATCCATCCATCTTCTAACTGCTCATACTAAGGAAGCACAGATTATAAAAAAGGGGAACACTATGGACATACGTGTATGTACATACACAATCATACACTGTAGACAATTTATAGACATTAATTAGCCTGACCACATGCATTCGGACTGCAGGAGGAAACTGGAGTACCTGGTGGAAACCTATTCAACACAACGAGAACAAGAGTTCTCCACACAAAGAATGAAGCCAGGATTCGAGGTGTGAGGTAACAATGTTAGCCACTGAGCCGTCACGCCTTTATTGGATAATACTGGATGGATATCCTGTACTAACATGATATGCAGTTATTATTGTCCTTATGTCTTGGCAGAAAATGATAAATAATAAAATTGTGTGTGGATTGGATTTAACCAACTGTAAATGAATCATCCTTACTCTGTCTCCCTTCACACCAAAATCCCCCTTGATCCCAGGAAATCCATCTTCACCCTGGAAAGGCAAAGTTACTGATTACCAAGTAGGTTACATTGAATAAAAGCTGATTAAATAAAAGTACTGCCAGTGATATCTAAGGAAAAGAACAAGTCTTGATCCATCTTTCAGTCCAGCCAAGCTGAAAATAAGGACCAATTTGCCAGAAATGTATCCCCGAGCTGAATGACCAACGTGACGTAAATAAACCAAACAAAGGTGACTGGAGTCGATGTAATACTTTCACTGAAAATTAATGCCACAGCTTCATAGTTTATTCTTCCAAACTATTGACCTTGATTAGAGGAACACAGACTTCAAACAACAGCACTGATTTCAGTTTCAAACACTCTCTGTAAAGTCCATACCACCAATTACAATGTAATTTTGTGAGGAGATAATCAAATAGGGGATATTTACCTTCTCTCCCTTATGTCCCTTCAGTCCACGGATACCTTGGCCACCCTGTAATAATCATGGAGTTTTTAGCAATAATTAGAAAACTAAATGATCACCAATGAATTAAAACATAAACAAAGATACAGACTGAAATGCTGGTTTGCCAATCTGGCATCTGCACACTGAAAGATTATTTCTTGATTATTATCGGAATTAACTGCCCTCAGTTTGTTTGCACAAGTATAATTTCCCTGTGGATTTAAAGTATCTCTAACAAACAGAATTAACTCATTACTCTTATCAAAGTTAAATCTCATTCTGTTAATTCCACAGACATGGAAGACAATCTTTTTAAGTTCCATGAGAATCCTGACTATTCCTCCTGTCACTGTGGTCTAATGTGCCCGTATTTATTCTTTTTTGTCTCGTTAAATAACCCTACAGGATGACTTTACGCACGTTCTGATTGCTTCTTTCTTGTCCTGCAAGGTTCATGTTCGGTGATATGAGAGACAATAGAATCTCAATTTTCAAATACGCACAGACAAGCATCTTGGGGCTCACAATTACAGCTGTTAGTGATGTCACAGTGAATGGTTTTGAGGTAACAATGAGGGCCAGCGTTGGAGAAAACTGACACCCACCTTGACGCCACGGGGACCAGGATAGCCAATAGAACCCTGGGGGCCAATAGGACCCTACATGGGAGACAAGAAAAAGAGTAAAATCTTTTAAAAAGCTTAATGATGTTTGATTAGGTGTAGACATGAGTGATGGAGGGGCAAGGATACCTTGAGGGCCCTTCACTTGGCAAAACCTACCAAGGGAAGCCCTCCCCCCACTCAGCAAAATCTACGTAAGGGAACCCCGGGGCCGCCCGCCGGCCTACCGCTGTGAGGGGGGGGGGGGGGGGGGGGGGGGGGGGGGGGGGGGGGGGGGGGGGGGGGGGGGGGGGGGGGGGGGGGGGG
>JAODLD010000052.1:11142846-11177739 GCA_026781065.1 Mormyrops boulengeri | reverse complement strand
AAAGCTACAAAGACCTGCTCCAGGAAAATGCCTGTCTGAGAGTGATGTCACAGCTTAGACCTACCTGAGGGCCTGGATCTCCGGATTCACCTTTGAAGCCAGAACTTCCAGGGGTTCCCTAAAATATCAGAAAGTTATAGTGAGACTATTACACAAATAAAAAGAAAGATTTCTGATCTGTTCTATCCATAATAAATAATCTCACACTGAAATGGAATTCTCTTAATTGTTTCAATAAGATTTAATGCTGAATTATTCTTCTGGAAACATGAGTATGTACAGAACATACAACAGCATCAGAACTAGGCTGCAGTTCTTCATCAGCCTAGATGCGTGTGATACTCACCATGGGTCCTGGGCGGCCAGTGTATCCCATAGGTCCAGAAGGACCTTTTAGTGCGAGCTAGACAGGAAAACATCAGCAATCACACACTGTCATGTTAAAAGAGGATGTTCTGTACTTATGCTTCATTGTTTTGTGGAGTGATGATGATTGACACTGTTCACACAGTAATTCCTTGCTTAGGCTCTGTCCTGCCCTGCACTGTATGCTGTGAGCTGTCACTGTTCTCACTGTAATTCCTTGCTAAGGCTGTGTCATGCCTTGCACGGTGTGCTGTGAGATCTCACTATTCACACCGTAATTCCTTGCTGAGGCTCCATCATGCCCTGCAGTGTTGCAGTAAACTCTCACTGATCATACTGTAATTCCTTGCCGAGGCTCCGTCATGCCCTGCAGTGTGTGCTGTGAGCTCTAGCTCTTCACACTGTAATTCCTTGCCGAGGCTCTGCCCTGTCCTGCAATGTGTGCTGTGAGATCTCACTGTTCACACTGTAATTCCTTTCTGAGGCTCTGTTATGCACTGCAATGTGTGCTGTGAGCTCGTACTATTCACACTGTAATTCCTTGTGGAGGCTCAGTCCTGCCCTGCAGTGGGTGCTGTGAGCTCTCACTGTTCACACTTCCTTACTGATGGTCTGTCACGCACTGCGTGGTTTACACGGCCTGTAGTTGTCGCTGCTTTTTTACTCACCCTGGCCTGTGACAAAATGGCTTGGACTTGTGCCTCCTGTGCTGAGACGACGGGTCCCTTGTCACCTCCACCACTGCCAAATCGGAACTGAAATAAGGAATGGACAAGCAAACTCAAAGAACTGAATCATAAAGCCCAGTAAATTCATTATAGTTTGCAGAAATAATGCCTTTTCTGAAATCACATTATCATACATACATTTCTGTCTTAGATCAACTGTGTATCAGGTGTTTAAAAAATAGGGCTTGAAGCATAAACAGACTTCATATTGATTATGTAATTTTAACTACCCTCTATTATGTGGTTACACTGACACCTTGTGGTATGTGCATAGAATTGCAACAGGAGACTACCAGTTCTCGCAGTATTTCACAAAGATGACTTTCACAAGTATTAGGCATTAATTTCCCTCATACTCTATGATATACTGGTATAAATATTTTAAATACTTGTAATTAAAAAGGGCCTGACTTTTAAGAACTTCTTACAAGCATAAGTAATCAGATGCTTCCCTAAATGTTTCAAGACGCCAGAGAAATAATGAGACTGAGAAACAGAGACTGCAAAAAAAAAAAGATGTTGGAGGAGGCTTACGGGTAACATGAGAGACGTTCCGGGGGGGCCAGGGACTCCGTCAGCTCCGGGCAGACCGGGCCGTCCAGGGGGCCCCTGCAGGAGCGAGGAGCAGACAAACAGTATTTATGACACAATGCACCCACTGTAGGTGCCACCTGTTGTTCTTTGAATAGAGTCATTTACTGAGGACAAGATTGACTGATCACGGCCATCAACAGGCTTAAACCAGCTGAGACAGACTTCCGCCCAGGCCTGAATGCTACACAAACTGACCTATATGTGCTTGCAAAGAGGTAAATATTGAGGTAATAGTAATAATATAATGAGGTAATATAACTAGCAAAAAACATTTGTCGTTATAAATACATATTTATAGTCAACAGAGCAGCCCCATAAGCAGTTAAAACTATCTGATTTAAAAAAAGTTATATATACCTAAAGATACCGTTATAGATTAAATCCCAGTGAGTGGTCACTTCCTGAAGAGTGAAAATACATTTTTCTAAAATAGGTGCTAAAATAGGTGGTCCATGTTACTGAAACAAAGGTCGGACAGTAGAGCTATTTTTAGTATTGAAGCCATTCATGAAACGGCATAAAATACAGACAGGCGGCCCAGCACACGTTCACGCAGTACATGTTTTGGGGGGGGGGCTGCATCAACGAGGGACTGCGAAAACACCCACCCTTTCTCCGGGATCGCCAATGGAACCCTGATGACCAGGGGAGCCGGGGGGGCCGGGAAAACCCTGAGAGAGAGGTAGCAGGAAGATAGAAAAATTACAAGTGCACATACACTATAAAACACCTGTGCATAGCAGTACATTGAGAAAATCAACCACGACATGATTTGGTCATTTTGCACCACACCACATCAAAAAAAAGGCTCCAGTTCTTCAGAAGATGATATATAAATAGTTTCTGAATCAGAGTTAATGACAGATATACGTGCATTAATTCTACACTGAGTGAAAAGCCACAGTGGACACAGAAGGTCATTGAAACGACAGAACCCGCAAACAGAAATGTAGATTCGTAATGGTAAAGAATGATTTCTTACTGCTGGTCCCTCTGGTCCAGGGGGTCCTTCGATTAGCATACCCTGAAAGAGGCAGTGAGAAAGCTTGTCTTATGATGTGAACGCCTTGAGTGCTCAAACTGCCAACTGATAAGCGTCACTCACGGGTTCCAGAACTGCAGGGTCTCCTTTTTCTCCTTTCTGGGCTCGTACTGAGGCCTGGGGAAAACACACATGTAACCCACAAACACAGCACAGTCAGTGTACACGAGTCAGAGGTCCACACACAGAACACTGCACGTCAAAGGCTTTCATGCTCACTGGACCCGTGAACCATCCCGGAGCAGCAGGGCCGCTTTGAAACGCAGAAGCCCTCACAGGCACACTTGTGGGGGGGGGGGGGCATTGACCATGATTGTTTCAGTACTGCATGATCAATGCATTCATTATGCATGATCATGAGAGTCACTGTGAATCTGTGTTGCACTGCCGCCACGAGGCAGCACAAACACACATCTTGGTCATGATAGCACGTAAACACAGTGCATGCATCATGAAGATGTTTTTATTACTGCCTGACAGAACATAGATCATTTGACAGGTCTTCCATTACGTGAAACACTGTGCCAGAACAGAACCTTTTATTTAAAAGGATGCATACATTTTCCTGTTTGAAAGAGTAAATATGAATGAGGAGTGAAAAGAGTGGAACGTGCTCTAACACAGGGGTACAGTCTCTTTGAAGAGGAAGAACCCTTTGCTAATGTGTGCTATTGGCAAAAGAAACCCTGGAAATGTCTCAGAAGTAGGTATGGTGTACCGCAGTATAATTGTTATATATCACCATATATTACCGTCATGCTTAAATGTCTCTATGTGTGGGCGGTGTGGTACGGTAGATCCATTTTTACAGATAGATTGGTTTGTGGACACGTTAATTGCAGAACAACTACCGACAATTTCGCAAGTATCATGTTACTATGTTGCAATTTGACACAATTCCTTGGTGAAAATGAAATACAGACGCCATAGCGGCTATGCTGAATCACGGCCACAATGCTCCAAGCAGCTGGAGAAGGAGAGGCAAACATGCACAACTGGATTCAGAAACATGCACACATAGTGCAGGCAGCGTGTACACACAGATATACAGAGGAACACAGGTGACGCCGTCTTCTTCTCTCCCACCATCTTGTCACATTCAAACTCATCTCATCACACTCTGAAACACTACCAAGCCCCTCTGGTAAGTATTACATATAAAAATGCTAAACATACTTGATTCTCAGACGGCTGCAGGGCTGTGTTGCCTGGCACCTCTTGGATCAGTGCTAAGCTTTATCATCTGTTCATTTGTAAACTTCAGCTCCATTTTTTTAATGAACAGCAGAGAGACTTCATGTCTCAGTAATGCCGATGTTCACTAAACACCTATAGCAGTGTTTCTCAATCTGGTCGTTGATGACCCGAAGACAGTTTACATTTTTGCTCTACCAGGAGCTGGGAGGGAGCAAAAATGTGGACAGTCTGCGAGGGAGCTGGGAGGGAGCAAAAACTTGGATTGGGAAACACTGCCCTACGCTGTGGCTGCTTTTCTTCCCAGGTATTGAGACACCCAGCATCAAACCCTGATTCCTGCCAAGGGCCTCTAACATGATGTTGGAAAGTTTTGTTTGTAATACTGAATTTATATTTTTATTCTGTTATGAATTTTCAGAAGCACTATATGGACCCATGATGCACTCAGAGTGGAGTAACTCTCTCCCTGTGTGACCTCAGACATGTTCCACTACGAGAGAAATTGTGTTTGGTTAATATTTGCACTTTCATCAATTTCTTTTGTCAATGCTATTTTCCTTTTGAAGTTTGGTGATTAACAGGTTTCTAGATGGTCAATTCAAAAGTAAGCTAGCTTACATCAGAACCAAACCAAATAATTCTTTTTCATTAGGATACTATGCTTAGATTTTTTAAAAATTTTCATCCAGAGTACAGCTTTCTGTTATTTACTGTTTTTTGCTGTAGATTAAGATCTTCTACTTTAAGTTCTACTGCTGGTCACTTCATCCACTTGGCATGTCTGTGTGGTCGCTTGGAGAATTATTCAGTTGGAGTGCATCACACTGGTGCATTAGTGTTTTGCGGCCGTATCGGGTCCTTTATGTTCCAGAATGTAACACTCATCCCCATCTTCAGTCCTGTGGTGTGTTTTGCAGCCAGACGTAGACACATGTAATTATGCATGCATGTCTACATGCAATACATTCTTCACTAGCAAATCCCAATTCAGCTTCTTCTGAAACTGAAATGGAGGTTTGGCACGAAGCAGAATAACTTACGCCTCCCTCGTCTGTCACAGCGGACAGCGCGGGGCCGATGTCGCTATCAGGGGTGCCGCCGTTGCCATCAGGAAAGGGGTCGATGAAGTCCTTGTAGGAATAGTCGTATTCCTTCATGCCCCCCTCTCCAGTCACGTACTCTTCGGTGAAGACCTCATCCGGTGACTGAGACACACCTGACTTGGCCAAATCTACGTCCTGTGCCACCACTGTCTCGTCCACCTGGGTTCACAGAAGTTACACAGGACAGACGGAGGACGTGGGAGGAAATGAAAGAGCGGGACAGGGAGGGAGGGATAAATAGAAGGCACACAAAGGCATCGAAAGGAAATAAAGGGAAAGGAAATGGCAAGTAAGACAGTGAAGGCCATGACAGAGAGGGAGAAGACAGAGAGAGACAGTGTGGTGAGTCTTACCTTTGTCAACAGGCATTGAAAGAAGGATAGAGGGTGCACTGACATCTGGTGGATCATAATTAAACTGCATAGTTTAGACAGCTCATCCACCGGTGACCTCAGTGTTATGGCTCTTTTGACTATCAGCCAACATTGTTATGGGGTTTACTGGTTACATTCCTTAGGATACCAACCTTTCTCCTGGTCTGTCTAATTTCCTTTCCTCATACTTAGAGGTTTCCATTGAAATCAATATGCTTTACAAGCTCTTTGTGTTTTGTGAAACGTTTTTTTTTATGTATAAGTTAAATAATTATTCCAATGTAATTTGAGTAGACCTACACATTAAGCTAAAACATCAAAAAACATAACATGCATGGCAAATAGAAATATGGCGACCTTTAAGCAATGTTTAAGGCAAATACCTTTATGTAAAACTGCAGGCATTTTTCACAATTTTAGCTAAACTTTATGAAAATGTTCTTACTGACTTTCTGTTGTAACCTAAGTGAAGATACTAAATAGACTTCCGCTAAAATGACAATTGTGATTCAGCTTCTTCCAAGGATTAAACACCATTTCAAAAATTTACTATCAAAGTTCATACAAAACAAACTGTGATATTTTACATTATATGTCATTCTGTGTCTGAAAAATGAAAGATTGTCATTTCTTATTTCCATAAAAGTTTCTCTGATCATATCCTGATTAAGTGTTTGCATTATAATCATTATTAATCTTAAAATAATGATGCCAGACAGAAAAAAATATTTTCTTAAGTGTAGTTTGTTATAAGACAAAGGCTTCTCAACGTTATCTCACATTTTGAGAGGGTGTATTTTTGGCCTAATCTTGAGAAAATCCCAAAGTAAGAACAAAAATACCTAAATGGGAGATGCAGAAAAAATTTGCCTTATAATCACACATTTAAGAAAAAAATATCTTACAGGTCATTATTTTAAAACAAATAATATTTATGATGTGGAACATACTGTGCAATTGCACTATTTCAAATCCCATGGCAATTATTCTGTTATGTAGGGAATTATTATAAAAGTTAACATATTAAATGACAGTAGGCCTGTACCAATATCAACAATTATCCTTAATTTTATTAATTCTGCATTTTCCTAAAGATATTTACATTTATTTCAGCTCTCTGAAAGACAAGAGAGTCCTTAGGCTAATGGATTTTAAAATGCAGTATAGGATCAGCCTTAAACTCTGGGTTTATTGGCACAAAATGGTGTCCTTTTAGAATCAAAAGTGCCACGTGGCATTTATTCTGAAGGTCTTGACTTGTGTTGCACTCCTTGTACTACGTTACCTTTCTCAGAATTCTAGGTTTACCTTTGACATGGGGACTTCCTGTCCAGTCACCTCACTGTCTGGGGCTGTCTCCTCCTCCTCTAAGGTGTAATAATAATCCGTCTCTGTGGGGGTGTGGTCAGCCTCTGTTTGGGAAGGATCTATATCCTGATAGGCCAAAGCCAATGGCAGGTGGGCGGGGTGAGGGGGGAGGCAGGCAGATTTGGGGGGAAAAGGGTGGTTAGTCTGAAGGCTTTCAGGATTATTATCATTGCAATTATGTTAACAAAGAGAATAGAGGCAGTGCAAAATATGGAAGATTGTTGCCAGATAAAATCTCCAGCAAAACACTGTAATTTTCAGTATTCAGTTAAACAGAGGAATTCAGCTGGTATTAAAAACCTTGCCTCTTAGATGCAAGATTTGGATTGACAAAGATCCTTACACAGTTCAAATTCCTTTGTTGTGCTTAAGTTCTGACTGGAAATTACAAATGAAAAAGCAGATGATAGATGTTGCTTGTTATTTGTACTCCAAAGTTTAATGAAGAGCCACTTTGCCAAAAGAAGGTTAAAGCTTCTGAGTAAAATATCCTCTGCAGTAGGTCTGCACTTGAGGCACTCATCAGAAACAGAGCGTAAATCAGCACCATCAGATTACACAAAGACTGAGAATGGTGGCGGCACACAGCTTATATAGTGTTTTCTGTTAAGTGGGACAGAACTTCACAAAACATGACAGGAGACAGAGAGAACACAGAGAGAAAGGGAGAAGGCTACATACTTACCGTGCCATTTACATTCAGTACATATATTCATGGTGTGGCGATCGCAGGAATAATGTCTGCTTTGACATTCTGGTTCGCGTTCGCTCGATGAAGGACCAGAGAACCGTCACTGCGGCAACACGTCGGCCTGGATACAGCCCTCACGTTTGCGTCAGAATATATGCATTCTGTGCGCCACGAGTGCGTTTCCGTCTTTTTTGTCATTCGCCTCACAATCCCGTTCCCGTGACCTTGCCATGTCCATATTTATTCGAAATACGATCGACATAAGTGTGAGGAGGATATTGAGTGAAGAGAGCAGAAGCAGAGGTGTTTTCACTGTATGCCCATTTCTGTACTTACTTTGTATGTTTCATTTTAGGTGTCGTTTTGACATCACCTTATGGAGCAGTAAAAACCAAAGCATGCACACATTTTACTCAATCAACATGCCAAAGTTCAATTCTTATACTTAAACTGCATTGCATGCCGAGGGGGTTGCACTTGTGTGCCACAGCTAGCGGTGGAAGCAAACCCTGTGTAGACCAGTTTACACTGCTTACTGGTTGCAGGTAACGATATGCTGCAATATGACAGTCTGTTATATTGCCATATCATACCATTCATAATTGATACTTTATACCCGGCACTAAAATATACATGGGATTTTATAAAAGGTGGAGATCATCTAGACCCACATGCGCCAGTTTTGGAGAACTCACAATGAATCCAGGTTTTCATACACTGTGTAAGCTTGTAGGTATCATTATTATATTAAATTATTATTAAAAATATATTACATATGAATATACATATAAATATTACATGTATGCACAATTTATATAGGATTATACTGGCTTTGGTTGTGGGAATGTGGCATTACGTGTGTATTAGAAACAATGGAACTAACATATAAAGGGCTGTAACGTTTATGGCGCCAATAAGAACGTTGACTCAGTGAAGGAAAACCTGGACGGTCAGTGATGTCATAGTCATTTGTGGTCAAGTGGAACAGATGGTTCTAGATCTCACCACCTTGGGCCCTTCATTTGTACCTGTTGATAACCGTTGCCTGTTGTCGTCCTGGGCTTAGCCGGCATCGAGGAGACAGTGGAGCTGACAGCAGCCTTCCCAAAGGAAGGAATCGTTTTGGGCTTGGCAGGGGCAGGAATTTTGGGAGCTGTAGTCACTTTCTTGGGAGCAGGTTTGACAGGGGGTGTCTTTTGGGCATGGAAGCTCTTTACTGCCTGGACTTTGTTGCCGTTGGTCACGCCATTGCTGTTTTTGCCGTTGCCGTTTTTGCCATTCTGGCTGTTGACATTTTTCCCATTTCCATTTTTACCGTTGTCATTTTTGTTGACTGGCGGGGACTTTGGTTTGGAAGTGGGTTTTGGTTTGGGCTTGACTAAGTCTGGCTTGCCTGCGGGTGCTTTGGGTTTGGCCGGTGAGGGCTTAGGCTTGTTGGGGTTGCCATTGACAGCCTTGCTCTTCTGTTGCACATTTTGGCGTGTTGTGTTGCAGTTTGTGAACCACAAAGGAGGATGGGATGGAGAGAGACACACATCAGGGACAGTAGGGGCAAAGAGAGGGAGATGGAGAGACAAAGACATAGTTGGATGTTTTGAGATACAATAATATAGCTGAGGCTTAGCTGAATTTATTATTCAGCTAGTTTTGGCATTACTGGGTGCAGCAAATATCAACTGAGGGGAAGACAATAAAAAACACATGATAATAAAAATTATACTTGAAATCCAGCATAAGCAATTAGAAGATGGATTTGTTGTCCACATTTTTGTTTTAATTTCATTGTGAGTTGTTTGTATAAAGGTTTCTGCTCTCTCCAGTAATGCCATATTCTGTATTAAAAAGCAGCAATTTATGTTCAAGCCTAAGGTTTGGGGTGACACTGGGCATGGCAGCCAGATAAACCTGGCGTCAGTGACACTGCCCGACAGCCAGAGGGCGCCGAGTCCTCCAACCACACAGAGAAGGATGTGTTGCTACCAATGTGTAAGTGATATTCAGGTGCACTGAGGAAGAGCAGTCAGCGATAGTCTTGTAAAGGGGTTCAAACAGATACTAAAACATGAAATCGCACACAACAAGCATGATGCGGCCATCAACATAATGGACTTTGCAAATGCAAAGGAACAAACAAAAACAGATACATGCTTAGATGTTTAAACATTTACATGCCTGAACTTATTGCACAGGAGGAGAATAGAGACATACATGCAGATGCAGATACGTTCTCCATGGAGTATAAGAGAAGACTTGCATAAAAAAAAACACATTAAAGGAATGAAGAGAGACCAAGGCATAGGTTTAAAAAATATTCTGATTCATGGACAGAGACTTTCAGATATGCATGCATTATAGCTGCCTGCTTCATTCTTTCTCTTGCTGGCTCACAATCCCCCCGCCCTTCCTGTCTCTGGACAGTTGGATGGACTCGCTGCCACAGGCCATGTGGCAGTGTCTCTGAGCACCACGGCAGCCGAGCCCATGCGGCACCTCCACACCCGACACACACACAAACACACGTATATGCACACGTGACAGTGACATTACACGTACATGACATTTGCGCGACGTTAACACCGTTGCGGTGGACAAGGTGGGGGTGGGGTGGGAGAGTATGGGCAAAAACGCAAGGAGGGAGAGCGTGGGGCACACCAGAGAAAGGAGGTGGGGGTTAGGGTGAAGACTGATCCTGATACTATTCAGCCTGAAAGGGGCTGCCAGGGAATAGTGTCATGTGATACCTTCGCAGTGCCCATGCCTTCAGTCTGAAGTCCCTGAATCAGACAGACTATGGCATGCCTGCTAAAAAGTTTCTTTAGCCAAATATCCGCTGTGTTTGGAGGTAGTATGATGTTACAGCCTCCCTTCACCCAATCCTGCCTCCTTACCGTGATCGCCCCAGCTTTCCCTCCTCTCTTGCTCCCTCTTTACCTGCTCATAGGGGACCTTCTCGACCGAGGGTGGGGGGGATGATGGAGAGAAGGGTTTGCCGGTGGAATCTTCGTAATAAGGGTATTCATAATCATCCTGCCCCTCATCAAAGTATTTGGTAGGGGGGGACACAGAAGGGCAAAGATGGAGAGGTAGCAATGTCATGGTAAAAGCAGATGCACATACGAGGGGGGAGGGCAGGAAGGGGTGCAGGATTGAATGTGAGGTGAACCACATGAGGGAGCAAGCAGAAGAAATAAAGGGAAGAAAATGTAGATTGATTAGCATTAGCCATGGCTGTTGTCTATTAAAACCTGTTGGGCCATTGAAAGTAGTAATGGGAGAAAAGTGACTTTTAAACCGAGGGGTGTTTCCACGAAGCAGGATCACTCAATTACCTGTGTTAACTTAAGCTAGAATTCATGATTGTCCAATAGGAATGCTCCTTACCTGAACTCTTATTGGACGATCATGACTTCTAGCTTAAGTTAACCCAGCTAACTGAGAAATCCTGTTTCGTGGAACACCCCCCTGAAGTGGGTGGAATTAGCATGTGCTGTCAGTCATTGTCAGGTTTAACCCAGTGAAAAATGGGTTAGAATGATCAGTGACTGAATGACACACTAATTCCACACTAATTTCTACCACTGCTACCTCAGAGAGGCCCTCCATAGTTTAATAAGAGCACTCCAGCAAAAGAGACACATCAATGAATAAAACCACAATGATTTATATTCACTTCTGCTGTTTATTCAGTAGCATCAACATGACAAAATTGCAGTTTCAAGCAAACAAGGGCTGGGGTTTGATTATAGACTTTTGAAAAAGGCCGAAAACATGTCGTCAGCCCCTGGTTTGTGACTTTTTATTAAAAAATACAAATTCAAAGTGTCATCTGATGCTACTCATATTAAGGACACTACCAAAATGATGGGTCATATTCGTCAAACTATTTCTACCCTTATCTAAAAATCTTAAATTACTCAATATAAGCATAAGTAAACGTTCTTTGATTCTTTAAACACTTTATTCTTTAACCACTCTGGTATTTCTACTATAAATCTGTTTTATTTTAGAGTTTCAAGGATTTGCTAATGCGTGTAAAAATTTTTAGTTCCAATGAGCAGGGTAGGACATACTTCGGAATGCTGTATGAATATGACCCATCCAAAAGAATATTCTGAAGCAGAAGCCATGTGACAATAAGCCTCTGGGTTGCCAGAGCTGTGTGTAGCAGAATGCATCATGACTACAAAAAACCCTCTATACAAAGTCTAGCATGTCTTCAATATCTAGATACCATATATATATAAAAATCTAGATACTATATATGAAAAATTATATATAATTTGTGCAGACGCCTTTATTGATTTTAGATGTTCAGTATTTTTCCACACTATTACAAGTTGTGCACATAAGACATCTAGTAATATTTAATTTATCTGTAAAAATGTACGTGTTTTGAACAATAAAGTGACCAGTCTCATAGAATCAAAATTTTCCTCTTTTGTTCTGTTGTTTACATTTTCTTCACAATGACGGTAAAAATATAAAATAATATTATGGGCTGATTTACCAATGACATTTTATACCTGCACTGACAAACTCATATTAATTTGGTCTTGGGCTTCAGCCCCTCAAAGTGTAGATGCTCATTAACCTTTGAGTGTCAGAAAGCCTCATTCCCAATGAACATCCTAACATTCAGACCGTTTTTACTTTTTTAATTTATTCTGCTCATGATGCATGAAGCACAAGTGGAAAAACAGCATAAGCAGTCAGTTTGTATCATGCCTTCTCCCATGTTCCTGTCATGCTTCCCTCTCCTTTCTAATGCAGAGAACTTTCCATCAAACTTAAAAATTAAAATGTGATTGTTATGTAGAAAACAGAATGTTGGATAAACTGCAGGTCATAAAATATTAACCGGATGGTTACATCATCTCCATTTGTGTACGCTATGCCACCTGGGAGTCCTTCTGGTTGCTCAGGACTTCAATGGAATGACAGGAAAGAGAGAGTGATACAAAGCACAGCACGCAAGCGGAGAGCACTCGTGGGAGTTTTACTTACACAAAAATGTTCTGAGGGCAGAACAAAAAATGATTGGTTCAGAGAGATAACCAATCAGATTGTAGAGGAGGGGGGGTCCAAGCAACTACAGGAGGCGGGACCAAGACATCTGATTGGTTGGTCTTGCCTCCTCTAGTTACTTGGACCCACCATCTCTAACTCCCATGAGTGTGGAGACCAGGACTTTGATGACCTTGAAAATACCCATTGATAAAGCCTAGGCCTCCCGTGTAAACATTTGTGGGTGTGCTGCGTTGATTCTGTGGTATTAACTCACAAACAGGGAGTGAATCTCTAATGAGTAGGGGGGAGATACAGTAGTTTTGTCGTAGGGCATTATTATAGCCGAACAGATACTCATGTGTAGATGGGATGGCGGTGTGGGATTTGCCATGGGGCATCACTCACGTATGCGTTGGGGTCCTGCGACTGAGTCTTGGGCAGTGGTGAGTCGCAGTCGGGGCTGTAGTGCTCACAGAAGTCATAAGCAGCCTGAGGGTTGGACGCGATCAGCAGCTGCTGGATGTCTCCCTGTGCACAAACAGCAGGAGAATCAATCTTTAAACGGCAAATCGAAATAAATATACAATGCAAAATATAGAGTATCTGGAAAAGAAGATGAGCTTTACAACATAAGTGGATTCCAAGAAGGGTTACTACAGCAATTAAATCAAGCAGACTACAAGATAGCTATCATTTTAAGTAATTATATGCACTTCTGTTAAATAGCATACTATGGCATAATCCCAGGTTAAAGCCGGCTGGCTGCTTCTGCAGGTAGAAGTGAAATGAAAAGCAACTATAAAGACCCCCCACCTTTCAAGATGCCTTCTCCAGCACTTCTCTCTCTTATCCACTCAACACAATATTAATGTAATTAACCTAATAGGGAGCGGCTGGATTAATTGACAACTTTTGAAGCACATGGCTGGTGATCACATGCCATAATACGAGTGACTGTGCCACTGCAGTGTCTCCCGCTGGCACACAGCTTATATAAACACATAATACCATTTTGGGCAGTTAGTGGAAAAGGGACAGTTTTTTGGCATCACACTGGCTGCTATCTGACCTGGAAAACTCCCTCGTCATGCAGGCGGGCCCCAAATACAGTGATGCCTTTGACATCCAGTACAGGCTTATCACTGCGTAGCAGGGGCTTGGTCATGCGCTTCTTGCAATCCAGGATCAATGTCACATTCTTCTTCTGCACAGAAATAGCTATGCGGTGCCACCTGCAGGACAGGAGGAGGAACGGCAAGACTGTCTTAAACTATGAAAAGAAAGGTGGTGTGTATTCACTATTCATGAGGCAAAGGTGTCATCAAACTTATACTCATAGTCATGAAAACCATCGAAATGCATGACACCAAAATCAGTGAATATCTTTCTAATGTTTATAATATTACATAATTACATAAATGCATATCACTGCATTAAAGCCTCCTGTGAGGTAGAGGCTAGAGTCCCCTAAAGAGAAAGTAGATTGTCCTACGTTTTTGGTGGTATTATTATTATTATTTACTTGTTTGTTTATGTATTTATTTATTTTATTCTATTTGAATGTTCTGTACTTATTGTTATTTCTTGTGTGCTTATTTCAATTGCTTTTTCTTCCTCCAAAATGTCTGCGAAGCACTTTGTAAACTCTATGGTTAAAACAGTGCTATATGAATAAAGACTGAAAGCCAATGCGCTTTCACACACAATCGAGCGAAGTTTGCAGTGTTACTGACTTGCCGTCAGCCAGGTTGATGCCCTTGAAGAGGGGGTAGTCCTCCGGGGCAGGCTTCCGTAATTGGTCCTCGTACAGGAAGATGGGGGAGCGCCCCAGCTCCACGCCCAGCTGCTGCACGCCCTGCTCACTGTAGATTGACAGCAGGAAAGCCTGGAGACCTGACTGGGCCTTCACCAGTGCCATGATGGAGAAGTTCTCTGGGAAGTGACCTTGGACGGGAATTAGAATTTGCTTGTATGAGGATAAGATGCATAACGGTTTGGAGAGATGGGAGGGAGACCTGGATGGGGATTGGGTGACATCACAGGCTCGTGGGTCTGTTTCTTGTTTTCACTACCAGCATCTGGAGCTCATGTCCTCTCCCTGAGTTCTGATGAGGCTTTGGTGGATTGGTGTCTCTAAATGGACCCCTGTGCATGTACCCTGAGGCATCCTGTTCAGGGCTGCCCCTGCTCATGACCAGTGCTCCCTGGACGGCAGTGCTTAATTTGTAAATCAGAAGGTGCCGGAATGTGAAAGGCATATGAGAGCGCAGGGGTAATGGTGCAGGTCCCCGGACGAAAACGTTCCGGCAGAATTCGGCACAAATTAAGCATTGTTGGAAGGTTCTGGAGCCTCCTCTTATAAGCACTGCCATCACTGCACTACAGCCCCTCCGTTTGTCACCTCTGCTCCCTTTGGGAGTCACTACAGTCCATCTCAATAATTACTTGTACTTTTATGAGTACGTATAAGAACAATTGTGAACAGAAGACAAATAAGAGCAAAATGCATGTGAAAGCCCAGGAAACAATGAGATTATTATATCCATTTGCAGGCTCCTAAACTTAAGGGTTACGTACAGTCCTGTTTTCCATAGTTTTCCATAGGAATTACCACTGATGTTCCTTTGAAGGCCAACACCACCTATCAGAAGACCTGAAAAGTTTAACTAAGACTTTTTATACAGTAGAACATTTTCCCACAAACAAATACATCCATTAGCTGTAAATTAAGATGCCTACCAAATGTATCATGGTACAATAGTTAAGAATGTAATAAACAGTAACAAATAGTGACAAAGTGTGAATAAAATATAACGTAAATATAATTTCAAACATTTTCCGTGGTATTGGACAAATTAAGACCATGCGGCACAGGAAATTCAGTCTTTAAATGAGTTAAGATTATTTTTAATTAACCCTTGAGTTAATCTCTTGAGCTGCAGTCAATGTCCTGAGGGGTGTCATGCAGCTCACCTGAGAAGAGCTGCTTCGTGGGGGCGGAGATCTGTGCCTTCTTGGTGACACGGTAGGCCTGGTCGGGGGAGCTGGACCGACGTGAGGTACAGAATCCCGGCACTTTACGTACCCCCTCAGGGAGGGAGGGGAACTGCAGCACGCGCAGTACGTCCACTGGGTCTGGGAAAGAGACCACGGGAAAGGTCAGGGGTCATCACCATAACTACCAGCTATGTGTCTGATGGGAGGCTCTGAATACAAGTGCTCAAACTAAGGAGGTTAATGTTGCAGGTAGAAATTAGCTGTTCTCAGATCAGGCAGGTCCTGTGTGCTACATTTTTAAAATACACTTTAATTGTTATTGCATATTTTTAAATAAATCTATTCAGCACTATTAAAAATACTTTAGCATACTAAAAGAACAAAGAAGCAACTCAGATTTTTTTTTACCTTTTAAGTATAAACAGGATCGTTAAAAATTCCTAACTGACACCTTTCAACAACCTTTTATAATCTATAAAACATTACTGAGTGCGTGATGACATAAAGCCACCCAGGGCAGACCTTCAAGTGACTGGAACCTCAAGGAGCCCAGCAGACCCCATGATCAGCATCTGCCTGTGCGAAATGTAGCGGGAGCCTGCTTCGGCCAGCTGCGGGCATCGTTTCGGACAGCTGCTGGCACGCCTGGCCTCTTCAGCTCACCGCAGACGGAGAGTGCTAATGATAGGCCGTGACATCAGGCTGCGCGCTACCCTCTCCAGCTCCGCATTCCAGTCTCAGGCGCATCCAGGATGCTCTATTTTGAAGCCTTCATTTTAAAACTGCCTCTTTTCCAGCACTTTGGAGCTCTTCTCATTAACCTGCACATCCTGCATCAGCAGGCCATAAATGCAGGCACACTGAAAATAGCCAAACCCACCTGCCACTGCCAGAAGTTCAAACTGGGGTCACGGTTCAGCAGGTCAACATTCCCACTACTTCAAAGCTTTGCTTCACTTCTTAAGAACATGTCATCCAGGTCACACACTGATGGGCCACCAACTGTTTTCTTATGCAGAGAAGATTGGCTTTTATCGCCATGTTTATAAGATTCTCTGTCAATTTTAACATCAGAGTCCTATTAAAATCTCAACTCTGAGACACAGCTGACAAAAGAGAGACAATGAAACTCTGTGCTCATACTGCAGCTGCACCAAGAACGTTCTCAGGTCTAATTTTACTGTCAAGCGCAGTTTAATCAGACATTCATACAGAAACACAATCGAACTACAAACGTGGATAATCTATTCATCCATTGGGAACTATGAAGTTTGAGACTAAAAGAAAATATTGTTCTTGCTAAGTCACATGGGCTTCTTCCTGGAGTCTACAGACAGGCTGTCAAGATTATTGGTGCCTCTAAACTGTCTGTGGTGTGTGACTGTGTATGCATAAGCCATGTAAAGTACTGGAGTCCTGTCCGGTGTGTCCCTGCCTTGTCCCCTATGACTTAAGACAAGGTCCAGGAACCCCTGTGACTTTCGCCAAGATATGGATTTGGAAGTTGGATAGTTATATTTAGTCTTACTAAGTTTGTCACCAAAATTAAATATTCTTTAATGACAGTGATTTTTTAACAGTGTAATGTATAAAAATATCCTGTGGAAAGTAGAGTTTCCCTGGGCTATTTTGAGGGACAATTAGGTTGATGTTGGAAGCCAGGCGGGGCATGAGCGGACCAGGAGAAAGTGATATCGCAATGCTACATTAATCCTAAAAAACAGACATGACCCGGGGGAGCGATCCAGACTGCCGGCCGAATATGATGCTATCAAACCCCATTAGTGTGCAGCACACAATGTGCACCTCTGTTCCTTGCCTCTTCACATCTGCCCGCCAGCTTTTCTACCAGAAAAGTAGTAAGTATGGAAAATGCCTAATGCTAACATAAAGCATAGATGCTGAAAACTCAGGAGGGTAGATAGCCACGTTTTCCCCACTTTCTCAGTGCATTTTAGCTATATGTAGGAAGCACTCTCATCCGCTGTGCCTACAGCCACTCTCACTGATTCCAGGCTTATAGAGAAGAGAGCAAGCGTTTCCCTAGAAATACAACTGACAAGAGGCCAAGCTAATCTATAATTAGCACATGAAAAAGGCCGCATGTGTCTTTACTGGAAAAGTGCAGCTCACTTCTGTTTTTTGCCATTCTGTCTACCAGATGAGATGAGAATTGGTACAAATTATATGCTTTCTGTATAATGCATCCCACACCTAGGAATAGCATTAAAACATTATTGTCAGAAATGTAATATTTTGATGCATAGATAATTTTTTTTCTCATACAATCAAATATAACAGGAAAGTAGTTTCGTATACTCACAACAGTGAAATTCAGAATTTACAACTGATAAAGGTACAAACAAACTTTTATTTACCAGTCTGACAACATTTTTTATTAGATGCTCATGCTACACCAAACAAAAATATACAGGCACAAGCACACACCATCAATAACCACAAATAACAAAGTCTGATCTAAAATCAACTCCAAAAGAAAGGATTTCCTAAGCCAAATATTCCATTACACATACAACTCTTGCATGATCACACACTGTGTGTACACAAAGGCCTTATGTGTAGATTGATAGCCCAATAGCACACAGTGAGAAAAGACTCCCCACACACAGACTGATTCAGCAGACAATGGCTCATTGACACCACAGGTCACTGTGAACACCCGTTTAAACTGAAGCAAGCTCAAACAGTCCTGTAAAATTCCCAAAATGCTTCCCCCTTCACCCTAGTAAAGGGCTTTCCTAATTCTTTATGACACCTTAATGCAACAATGTTAAATATCAGAGACACACACCGCATGACACCTTGACCTCTGACCTATCACCTTCACATAAACATCTATTTATGACTGAATGAGGGAGAAAGTGCTACAGAAAATTTTTTTTTTTTGAAATTTTAGTTGTGTGAATGAAGATGGCACATTAAGGGAAGACACAAACATACAAAATGGCAACTTTTATAGAAAGTGCAGATTAAAACAACCCAAAATGACGTTGGAAGGGCTGTACTTTCAAACACAAGGCCAGGCATGAATTCGGTGTGTCCTCACTTCTCTATCGAAAGCTCGAGCCGACCACAGTAGCTAGGCGTGTGTGTACTGCTCCGACAGAGGGCTATAATTCACGTTGCAGCTCTCTATTTATCCTGTATTTATGATGCCGAAAATGTGCACAGACAGAATATCCATCAAAACAAATCCCACTTTAGAAAGGGGTTATTAAGATGTATATAATATATATTTAATACCAAATTTCAGCATATCAGTAGGCGAGGTTTGGCTGGTGCAATCCCAGATGTGGAGGCAAACTTCTAGACATTTCTAGCAGGTTCTTTAATAATCATTGACTGCGGTCTGCAGGGATAGGATGCACACGCATCACGTCTTTCTGATTTTTTTCTGGCCATGTGTTTTTTTAGATGCGAAGTATGATGCGAAGAAAAAAGTCCCTCAGCACTGCAAACAAAATTAGTACAGTATCGTGTTTGTGAGACCGCGTTTATAAACACAGAACAGTGTTTTTATTTCATGTTTACTTACTTGGTTCAAAGGCAGTGTTGGATGGGAGTTGGGGGCACTGAAAGGAGCCCTAGGACCAGTCACACAGGATTGTCCAGTCATGAGAACATGGGACAGCCTTGAACCAAAGAAGACCCCAGTCTTTGTGTGATTGATTCAGACAAAATAGGAATAATAATGTCAGAGATGGGAAGCAGGAAGGTAAGTGGGCAGAATAAAACAGGCAGGCAGATGAAACAGCTTCTCAAGATTCACCTGAAGGCCACACCAGCACACTATCTATAGCAAGAGGCTGGAAGCAGGACCAATGATCTCCATTGCCATTAAAGGCATCACTGGCAAAAGTAAATCCAGAGTGCCAGCGTGTACCAAGTTGCTGGTCTGTTGGGGCTCCCAACCACAGCACTCTGCACTCAGGGTGGAGGCTTTCACCACAAGTTGATTGAACCAGTCGCTTCATTCCCTGCCCAGACTCACTCATACTGAAGCTGAAAGGTATGGGTTGGGAGAGTTCAAAGCTAAGTGGGGGTTGTTGGAGTTATATGATTGAAAGGGAAACAATAAAATAAAGATAACAGTCTATGCTGCAACTAAGGCAATTTTTCATAATCACCAGCAATTTTGTATGTTTTGTAGTGGAAACACCCATTTCAAAACTACGCAACAATTAAAAATGTCTATGAAGAGGATTTTTTCAACAAGAAAACACACCTAAGGGTGTAGATAGCAAAAAAAAACCAATTATGAAATAAAACCTTAAGTGTCAGACAGAACCATGTAAAGAATTTCCTATTAGAAGAAAGCAAGTACTGTCTGCATTTTGCTGAAAATGCCCCTAAGCAAAAAGTTCAGAACTTTCAACAAGACCCACTTCTCAATGATTATGATACTTATATTTATAGTATATGATGTGTGATATATTATAGCTAAAAGTACTTTGTCGCTGGATCGTGTCATCTATAGTATCTTTCTAACTTCTACCTGCAAGCAACAGGAATCTAGGCCCTGGGACCCCCTGCAACTCTGAACAGGACAAGCAGTTTCAGAAAATGGATGGATGAATGGATGGATGGATGGATGGGGCAGGAATTAACCTGCCCATAACCTCTTGCAGGAATTAACCTAACCATACCTATTCCTTGCTGGAAAAATAAACATATTAAGGAAATATTGCACTTATAATGAAAAGGCTCATAATAAAAAAGTAGATCAGAAATTGCTGAAGGTGAGACATAATCTTGGTTTAATTTTGACTGCCAACACATGGTGGCGCTACTGTGAAATCATGTGATTTCCTTAAGATGCCATGTGATTGGACAAGCAATTGTGCAGTCGGGGAGCAGGTAATGGGAGTGTCACATTTCTACTGTTTTGACAGACATGCAACTGTCAGCTTGGAAAGGCACGGCTTGATACGGACATTCTGAGTCGCACTTTCTCAAAAACTAATTCAGACAGAACAATAGGGAAGCATGAGATAAGAATTCATATAAAAGAATTCAAGCCAAGCATGAGACCTGTCCTCATTCCATTACCTCATTGTAAGCTTCCTCATTCCCAGTGTTGGCTTATAACAGCTAGCAAGCAGAAACTATTAAGACATTAAACTTCTCTCGTAAAACTTGCCCTGATGAAGAAGTAACAGATATTTGCTATGCCTAACAAGCACTGAATAGCCTTGGGTCATAAGACTCTTCATGTTTTATCCAGCAAGATAGAGTCTTTTCAAATACGGTACACATATATAAATTATAATAGTTACATATTCAGCATATTAAATAGACTTTTAAAAAGAGACAGAATTTCATATTCTCTCTCTTCTCAGTATGATTAGTTTTATTTTGCTTGACAAATTTCACATCCTAATGAAACTGCACATTGAAAATATACCGGTTTGAGAGACAGAGAAGTGAGAATAAGAAATGGAGTGCCCTCTGGTGATGGAGACGGGGTACTTCAGGAATAGGAGCAAATGGGTGAGAGCTTGCGTGAAAGAAATGGTAAAAGTTGAGCAAAGAGGCAAGAGGAAGGGGTATCTACTGGAAATGGGTACTGAGAAAATTATAGTAATTGCAGCAGTGATCACTTGTATGTCTGGAATTCCCTAGTTGGTGAAATTTAGAGTTATAAGAATAAATCAGGCCCAAACAGATACATACATGCCTCCTGACCTACACCCTGAGCTAAATATACAGAATGGGGAAAGAAAAAACACATATGTAAAAACCCCATGACACCCCCTCTTTCAATATGCCTATCTCTCACGCACACACATTCAGCCCAAGACAGGCACAGTGTTACATTAGGGGTGCTAGAAGCCGGACACACAAACACAAACACTCACATACCCAGGCCAATGTATGCAGACGCGTCGGGCTACAGCCCGACTGCACAGTGCTTCCTTTCACTAGTTATGTGTCTTTCAGGCAAAGAGGGTGTATGTTAGCAAGAGTGTGTTATGGTTAGCATTAGTAAGGCAGACTGTTCTTTTACAATGGCCTCATTGAAGTAAAGTTGAGAACATCCACGTTAAAAAAATATCCCCCAACTAAATTTTCAACACAAAAAATGCTTTCATTCCCCTGTCTTCTCTTATTTTCTTAATAGGGAATTATGTCCTTCTGTCCAGTTACAAGAAACTTCCAAATTAATGTAATATGCAAAAACTTTCCACATAGTTCCACCAGGAGTTGTTCAACCCCATCCATTAGCATAGCTAAGCAAAGACTTTGGAATAGTTTGTTAAGCCCAGGTCATTCAGCTGGAGCAAAGTAAACCTGCTATTTAAGTATATCATGCATTTATCACTGTAGGCACCCCAACACCGAGGTAGTAACTATCCAGAGAAAATGTCCATCTTTCCACCAGCTTAGTCTGGGCATTGATTTGCATGATAACCTTATTATTCAAAGACAAGCATTTGGCTGCTCACATACACATTGGAAAATAGAAGCAGGGAGATACTCAGCAGACTCTTATACAGAAACACACAGGCCTTCGTATGACTGTAAAAGATACTTCAGGGAAGTGTCACGGCTGCGTGAAACCCGCTCCGTTTTACAAATGAATTGTCACAAGTCCAGCAATACAAAGCTTACATGACACACTGACACACTAACGCATTCACTCGAACTCTCTCCGCGATACGCTCATGCGCAGACCACTTTACTACCGTATAATAACTTATTCATCAAAAAAGGAAAATATTCAGACTTCCGCCTCCAAAATACACACGGGAGCCAGTTCACAAAAAAGCAATCGCTTCTGAAATCTAAAATCGGAACATGAGCCAAAAAACACACCGTTTGGTAAGAAAGTTCACATTCTGACCGTTGCCAGTCGGTATCTATGCTTCTACTGTACGGTCTCATTACTCTTATCATATATAAAAAAATAAATCCGTCAAGTGATCTTCGGCATATGCCCGGTGGAGCAGTCAGCAGTTGTAACTGGCATGCTGGTAAATCTACCAGAATTAAACCAACTGTGATCCCTTAAAACTCATGTTACGTGCCACAACTGATTAAATCATTATTCCGATTATGAATAAGTAATTTATCTTTTAAAATCTTAACTAACAAAAGAATATTACTAATAATTCAAATAATTTGCTGTGAACTTGTATACTTTATTGAAACAAAGCCATAAATAATAACAATAACATTAATAATAAATAAAATACAGTAAAAGTGCTTTAACTCTTCGTTTAAACTTATGAATAGTGCCTCTGTGTTAAAAATAGCGGAAAAGATGCAATCGGGAAGTAACAGTCTAGCGGTCAGAATACGAATTGCACCGCTACCTCGCAATCGTTCCTGTTCACGGAATTCATCGAAAAACTATTGAAGTGCCAAGTTTCGGTAGGTAACGGGCGTACGACTCATGAAATAATAAAGTAAGGTAGATTAGTAAATCCACATAACTGAAAATTAAAATGTCAATTATACATGAAAAACATAAAAAATGTGTAGATATGGCAACAATGTGATGTGTGTTGTGCTTTAACCGTGAAAAAAAATCGAGAGTGAATTATGAGAAAGCAATTTTATAACGGTTTTATCTATTTGTTAAATGTAAGGGTCCCGGTAAATTGTATAAATCGTACTGTCCCATTCTTCACTGAATTCGAGAAGGTCATTATCCAGAAATAGCGACAAAAATGTTAATTTTTTAAGTGCAATGTACTTATATTAATCTTGCATTACTGGATGTTGTTGCGTGTATTTATGCTGCGGTAAAAAAAGTGACAGGCGCACTTTCATAAAGTACCTGAACGTAACCACAGATCTAAGGCTGGGTATTAGACCCGCACCGTCCTACCCCATGGCCCCCATCCCTGAAAAAATGCAGCACTAGCTCCCAGTTAGAGGACACCCTTTATTATAGGATGAAAACTATTTATTCACAAAGTAGAGAAACATACGTACACAAGGATTTTTGGAGTTTTATATGAACTCGAATAAAACTAAATAACAAAAGTAAACAAAAACTTGTCTAGTGGCCAGCGTTTGCAG
Source organism: Mormyrops boulengeri (assembly GCA_026781065.1). Lineage (NCBI taxonomy): Eukaryota > Metazoa > Chordata > Actinopteri > Osteoglossiformes > Mormyridae > Mormyrops > Mormyrops boulengeri. The sequence continues at coordinate 11,154,223 of JAODLD010000052.1, read as the reverse complement.
TGACTGGCATGTAAATATGCTATATCAATTCCTAGCTGGCACGCATATGCACGCAGCACCTCAGTCCAATTGCTATGCCATAAGCAGATTAGAATGCCAAAACTAAAACAAAAAGTATTTTAAAAAAGAAAGAAAAAACAACTAATGCATTTACCATCACGGGAAATGCCAATGATTTGGCACTCAGTTGCTTATTAACTTAATTCACCTGTTAATTCCGCTAACTAACTGTAACCTGTTTCGGGAAGTCAAGTTCCATACCTGTTACAGACGCGAGTAAAAACCAAGAGGTACGAACTGCGAAATACATTTTCGTATGTATTAGATGCATTGAAAATGAATGTCCTTTAATTACTTACATCCTTTTTTTGCTGTTAAGGGTCTTACCTGCATGGGTCACGGTCGCGTGACACAGTACCAGCGCCACAGTTACCAAGGTGACAGAGGAAAGGTCCACGAGCCAGGGTCTTCGCTTTTTCCGAAATAAGCATTCTTGAATATCCATACTGTCTGAAGGTGTTTGGCGTCTAACTGTGGCTGTCAAGTTCTGATATTTTAAGTTAAGTATCCCTGTCTCACAGAAAGTCAGTCGATGTACTTTCGACTGAACTTCCTGTGAGGTGAAAAAATACAAACTACCACCTTGAAATAGCTCACACTTGTTTTTTTATTTACAATAATTATCTAAAAATAATAGTATGGGAAATAAATATTTCATTTAATATTGAACGCCTAACCTTAAAGTCCCATTGAATCGGAAAAGTGGATATGAGTACCGAAAGCGGAGAGAGCAGAGAGAGACTTAAAATGACACTCTCTCTCGTTCTCTCTCTTTCTCTCTCCTTCTTTCTCCCACGAAAAGTGAAGGAGCGTGTGTGTGCGGACGGAGAGAGAGAGTGAATGAGTGAGAGTGCGGAGAGAGGGAGGGCGCGAGCTCGCGTGCGTACTTGCGCGCGGGGTACACGTAGCCTACGCCTCTAAATGACAAAAAAGCAGGCCTAGGAAAGATAAGAAATAACAATGAAACGTGGTTAAATTGTGATTTTATTTTCGCTTCAATATTATCTGCTATTGTTTATTTATAATAAGCAAATTATTATTTGGCTTGTCTGTATTAAGGGATGTACAGAACAAACAACTTCAACCTCAGAGTTTTATATAACCGGTCACCTGTGTCACTTTCGTACCTGTACTTTCGTACTTTCTATCCATGTCTTTGTAACCGTCCAATTTATTCCCCTCTTGATTCCCCTCATAAACTGGAGAAGGAAGCCCCCTAAATATGAATGTGTTGTATGTCTGTCTGTACGTACATTTTTCCGTTCGTATATCTACCTGATAAGACAATCGGACCAGGTATAACCGATGGTTCCTTGGAATTATTAAGCGGATCATGGCGACCAATCAGCGCCGTCCGGAGTTCAAGGGCTCGAGGATCCTTTCCGCTCAGACTGTTATCCACGCCTCCTTTGACGCACCCTATTGGATGTCTCACCCCGCCTGTGCACCCTGATAGGTCAAAACCTCATGGCGTAACTGGAGAGCCAGGTGCCGCAAGATGAGGCCGATAGGTGCGCAAGTGTAGTGTACAGGGGATCCGGAGGGGCGCGTTAGAATTTGATCTTCAGCCGTAGAATTAATGAACGACGGTCCCAGCACAATTCCGACAAATAGACAATAACGCTTAAAGCATTTCTCAACGAAAAAAAACTTTAAACAAAAATGCAATAAGGATCCAACAGCTTCGTTGCTTAGACGCCTAATGATGCAATGCCTATATAAATAAGACGTACCCAAAAGCGGTTGAGCAAGATGTTTTCATCTTAATTATGCAAACTAGCGTATGCTTATTTGCATGCATAAATTATGTATTTTATGGCTGTTTGCCACACAGCAGAAAAATCCCCTATGTGTTTTTTATGGGTGCAAGAAACTCTACTTATACATTTTTTCGCAGGTGGGAGGTCTATGACCACTTCACGCACAATTGTGCTTCTGGACTGAAGTATAGTCTGGGTCACATGTACTTCTCCATACATCTTCAAAGGTAGGTGTAGACACAACTGTCACATTTACCACAATAGAGCACCCCACATCCACCACGACCAATCTCCATTAAGATGACAGTTCAAGCTAAAAGATGTAGGTTTAAAATTTATTGCTGTGATTCCAGTATAATTATACGTCTTTCCCTCACACCCGCAGACTGTTTTTATGTTCTTGGTTGCAGATGTTTTAAGATGTGCTGTGTATACACTGTTCAGTGACGTACCTATTTTAGTAATTATGTATGAATTTAGGAGAAAGAGTAAGCAGCCAATAATTGAGCCGTCGTTTGATGTTTCATGCCCTTTTCTCAGTCCCTCTGATCTCCTTCATTCCGTACATTTTACGGTGATCCTGCTATCTGCTGTCTTGTTTACGCCCTCCATATACCGGAGTTTAAGTCAACAATTTTTTAAAGTATGGAACCTTTAGCTTCTGCCAATTGGTGTGAACCAGAGGCCTCAACATTTTAAAAATGCGCCTGAAAAGAGGCAAGATTTCTTTGCTTTTATCTTTACTTATATCACCAGTGATGCATGTGATACTTGTCAGATTTATGGCAATTAAAGTACAGTATTATATATGAAGTATTTCTTTCACTTCGATTGCTATCGATTCTATTCTCACCAAACAGCATGAGTAACTTGAGCCATTGTGGGATTGCTCACGTCTAGAAGTGAAATCACTGGGCTTGGGTTTTATTTTGATACTATGGCATTCAACTATAATTCTCAACCAAGCACTCTTGCCCCCTAGGTTTCGACTGCTGAACCCGCAGGATGTAAAAAGAGAAACTCGGGGAGAGCCACAGCCTGTGTTTGTATAGCAGAGCGTCAGGACACAGTCGCCTCTGTGAGTCTCTGCACTGAAACAGGATAATTGTAACTTTCCCAGTTGTGTGGTTCTGCCATAGACACAGAGCTGGATAAGGGGATTAAAGACCATGAGGGGAAAAACAACGGTATGGAGAGAAACAGCAAATGGGAAATTATGACATTTGTGAGCTAGACTGCTGCTTTTTAGCTCTGCTTTCAAGGAGAGACGCTTTACTTCAGAAACAAAGCAAATCATGGACCTCGGAGCGTAAGGAACAATGAACCAGTCCATCTATGGTCAACAAATCAAAGGTGAATACTTAGTTCTAAGGAAAAAGAAAACAAGACACTAAAAAATGGATAAAGAATGAAGGCTAATTAACTTTCCCATGTTTTATAGTTGTTTGAATCGTAAATTAAAGCTTTGAAACACTAATAAAATAAGCGACCATCCTTGTTATTAAAGCCTTTCCAGCTGATTTGAAGGTCACTACAAGATATGAATTACTGGATAATTCCTAACACATGGCATCTTGAAATAATGGAAGCTACTAATTCATCCTTTTCAAATTAAGGCCTTGCCCCGAAATCAGAGGGTCTCCCAGGCAGGATCTACCACCCAAGTCACCGTTTTTACACCCAAGCAAAGCAAGTGCATCAGCCGGCCAACTGGCAGCACTGGCATTATCTATGAGCAGCATTGCACATGACGTGCCAGCGTCAGAGATAAACCAATCGTGGGGTCGATTGTGCGGCAGCAGCAGGGGGCGAGAGAGTAGGAATGTTTGCCATAGAGACAGACACAGCAAGTGCTTGCGGGAAGCCCTGCTATTTCCGAAAATGAGGACCTTGTAATTACAATAAAGCAACCATACTATATAGCTGACTTCCTTGAAAGCTCTGTATTTTACTGGGCAGGGCTGCAAACCATGCATACACACCCTACTAGCCACAACACACTGAAATAGATCAGAGAATAACGAGGTGGAGGTGGGGGGGGTGCTTCACGCACTGGTGGGGGTTCATTCGGCACATTAACTTTAAGTCCTTTTCACTGTATGCTGAACATAGGCACTGTTAAGTCAGACTGAGAAGGAATTTGTGAGGAAAAGGAGATTCAGAGCGAAGATCGTGATTTTGGGATATGACCTTGCACACACCCCTAAAAGAAACACCTCAATTACAAATAAATATCAGCTCCCAAGGAAAAAAGTTCCCGTGTTGGGGGGTGTGTGTGTGTGTGTGTGTGTGTGTGTGTGTGTGTGTGTGGGGTGGACCTGGCATACATGTGGCTGCCACTGTATAACGGGTCTCTGTGTGTCTGTGGTGTGCATGTGTGTGTGTGTGCACGGGGTGGGCGGTGCAAGGACAGCATGCGTCAGTGCATCTGTAGAATCTGTGCTACACTGTGTTTGTGTACGTGCATGTATTTTGGGTGTCTTATATGCATGTTTGTCTCTAGGGTTTGGCTGTTGTGTCTGTATGTGAGTCTAACATTTTCCATCCATTAAACCCGGTTCAGTAAACTCACAGGGCATTAAATAAGCACCACTCACAATTAAAGATAATTTTGCCAACAACTTAAATAGCAATGCTTTTAATCACACTCACTACTATTAATAGTGGTTGGTCTGCTGTAATATAAAGAAGCATATACTTTTGTACGACTTAATCACGATTGTTCTTATATGGTTATTATAAGGATCTCTGTAATGCAGAATGCAGGCTCCTTTTGTTGAGTTTGTGCGCTAATGTCTCAATTAGGTTCAATACGTTTATTTTTTTTATACATACAAAATTACATCATAATGGTCTATGCAATTTTTAGTGTACAGTTTAATATCAATCATACAAAAAAATCTGACAGGAGACAAGGTGAGGCGGAGCTGTTCGATTGGAACATCGTTGGGACATAAATGTTTAAGCATAGTGGTGACAGAGAAGTTTGCTGGGGACACAGGAGAAGGTAAGAGGGCGAGGGGGACTTTAACCGGCAGGTTGGCACGGAGGTGTGCTAAGGTGGGGACAGAGAGAGAGGGCACGGCAGGAACGTGTGGAAAGGTACAGGGAGGAAAAATCATAGGAATGAATAGGCTGAAGGAGGGGGGAGTGTAGAAGTATTTGCAAGGAGAGAAGCTATGAATGAGGGCCATTGATGGAGAGGGTGAGAGGGATCAAACACTATTTGTACAGGGAGATTCCAGAAAAAGAGAGAGGTGGGATAGGAGGGTGGGGGGGGCACTCCCACCGGCCCACCAAGGGATGCCCGTCCCCGAGGGGGGCCCACAGCCTAGGTCTCCGAGAGCCCACAGGTTTTCCAGAGGATATTTTCATCGACCGCCGACAGATGGCTGAGACAGCATAAGGGCCGGCCTCGCTAAGCCAGCCGTGACTAAGCCGGTGCGTGAAGGGGCCGCGGCGGAAAGCAGCACGCCGTGGCGACCGGGGTGGGGAGGAGGTCTAACGCGTGGCTGGGAAAGGGGGCGACGGCCAGCGCTTAGCAGAAACGTGGGCTTCACAGGGTGACTCCACCGTTCTGAGAGCGGAGGGAACGAACAGCAGGAATGATGGACGGAGAGCGACACAGGGAAAAGAAGAGGGTCATGAAAAGCACAAACTGAGAGTGATGTTCAGGGCACAAGCAGACCATGACCCAAATTAGTTACGTATGACTTATTTTAAAGCTGTTAAATAATCCAGTCGCCTTTCCTGTCAATCAAAACATGCTAATATTTCAGCATTTTTCTGTGTGGGTTCTGAATAATGTCATAAATAGACTTTACTTCTCTTTCTACAGTGATACTGCTGTTTCACGTGTATTATGCTAAATCCAGTGGAATTTACCAAATCTGAATTAAACAGTTAAAAAAAGTTGATAATCAATATGTAGACAGCAGAGTTTTCTCACTGGAAGATCTTGGCGTTCAGTTTTGGAAGGATATCCTTAACATTTTAGAATTCTCTTGCTATTTCTGTTTTTTTTTTTTTGGTTTATCAATAGTCATCCCACTGTAGTTTTAACTTAAAATTTCAAGTCACGCACCAAAGTATGTATGACAATAAGGATCATGGACAAAAGCTCCGTGAATGCAGCTGTGAATAGCATTCTTGCACTCCTCACAGGGTTGGGGGAGGGAGGGGTGGTCTGCCTAGAGTGCAAATTCACACGTCTGAGAGGTCAGGTGGGGGTGCTACACTGACATCACAACACAGAGGTAGAGCCTGTGCCCACAGGGAAGTAGCTACCTAACTCTGGCCCTATTGCTAACAGAAGTTCCACATCTACGAAAACACAGCTTCAGACCACAGCCGACCACCTACCAAGCCAGGGTGAGGACAGAGCATACCAATCAGGTACCCCGATTTTAAATAAACAGTCGTGGATGCATTTGTAGTGGGGTGAATGGAGACCCCAGGATGGACTGGCCTATATTAATGGAAGGAAATGGGACAAGGGAAAATGGAATGTACCACTGAGGTGTTGAGGAGGGGGTTGGGATGGCAGGCAAAAATTTAGCAGGAACAGAAGGGTCCTTTGTGAGAGAGGAAGAAGCAGAGACACTAAAATATGAGTTTAGAAGGACAAGGAGAGGACAGCTGGGTCAGTGACTGACCAGGGCAAAGGAGATCTGCGGGTATGCTACTCTGACCTGGTGAGCCCCTGACACAGCAGTGCCTCTGCCCAGAGCCATAACAAAAAGGTCCAATCTAATCAGTGATATAACCAACAACCAAACAGATAATGAAAACAACTGAGAAATTCAGAAGAACATCTAAGCTCTGTTTTTTTCTCTCCTTCTTCTCCGCTGGCGAGGCATCAAAGAGGATTTGCTGGGTTGCATCCGGTCTGCAGTTGTGCATTCAGCTATGGATGGTTGTATAAATAAATAATAATAACATAGAAGGACCCCTCCCTGTCCAGTCTTCCTTCCCGTCGTTCATTCTTTGTTTCCTCTCCTCGTTCAGCACATTTCCTACTGATGGGACTCCTTGCCGTCACAGGGCAGGTAGCGTGCAGCCTAATAGCTAAGTCTCCGGTTGTGACTATGATGAGGCACAACTCATCACTCATATGATGAGTCTCTTCTCACTGCAATACTGCACAACACTCAGTATGCAACCGACATGCCAGGTCTCAGAGATTTACTTTCATTTTATTTAATTTCAGTTCTGATTTCGTGCTAATTCTCCAAAAATGTTTTTTGTCCATTCCTTTACACTACATGATAAATTTGGGCCGGCATAGGATTACCCCTTTTCTGCCTTACAGTCTTCCCATTGCTTTCTTTCAGCTGTATACTTTGCAGCTCAAACTGCACCCAAAATACCGCTTAGGCAGCGAGTAATCAGCGGTCAGGCCACATTGCTCCGCATGGCACCGCGACTGCAGCGCAGGAGTCCGTGATGTCACAAGGAGGTACCAGGAAAATTTCTATTTTGTGAGATGGGGAGGGAACCAAAATATAAAAGTTTTTGGCATGGAGAAATATTTTTTGATCACTCATTATTCCTAAATATATGTAAACGTACCCAGATTCTATTATGCAATCAGCCTATAATTTAATGCAATACAATACAACCCCTAGGTGGGATTTGTATATCATGTTTTGGTTTGGGGGGATAAGCCCTGGGACACCCCTAAATGGGTAGAGACCTCAACCCCCCCCTCCCCCCAATGTTCAACCCAAAGTTATGCCCTTGACAACAGCACAGGATAGAAGGGACGTGAGGATGCATTAATAGGATTATACTAACTAGTTTTAAACCTCAACAAAAATTAATGGTGAAAAAAAACCCGGAGAGCTGAATATCCACAGACTTGCCAACTCTGGTCAGCTGGCTGGAGTGAGATTTTCAATGAGACAAGCCTGCACACACATTTACATGTATGTAAGAGTTTTATTACCTCGTAAACAGTCTGTATGGTTTGCAAACTGCCCCAACGCTTTTGTTGTAGCTAATTTTGGGTTTATAATGGAAAAATATAGATTTTCCATGAGATTTCTTGCACGAGCGTGAGAGTCTGAAAGCGTGTCACACCAGATGCGTGAGAGCTGGCATCCCTACATCCACAAATGACTAACATGCCACTTGTAATTATACTATTTCCACTATGTCACCTGTGTGTGACAGTAGCAGTAAAGATAACCAGGTTTGTTTCGTTGCATGCAATGTTTTTGGATTGACATTCTATGGATGTGTGGGGCTATTCGCGTTTACGAATGGTACCTATGTATGTCTACAGATTAAGGGCAGTCCGCAGCATAACTAACATGCTATCTACCAGCAGTTCACGCAGGGGAATTTTACTTAACACTGCCTTAAACGAATGCCAGCGTGTAACCTAAAAGGCACGCAGCAATAATATTAATCCAGAGAAATCAAACATTTTTGAGGGCAAGTTAAAAGAAGGTGGAATTTCAGCTGGAGGATAAAGGCTTCATTTATGCATCACCACACCTAGGGAGGGTGGGGGCGCAGGGAGGGAAGGAGAGGAGTGAAAATATGGCACTTAATAAGGATCCCAAGACTCACAATGTATTCTTGTATACTGCTCACAAGTGAACTAGAAAACCAAAGTTTCTGTTAAACTACAATTTAAAGCTCTAAAAAATATATACACTAGACAGAAAGCATACTTACAGTGGCTATAAATTTTAATTTAAAAGAACAGATATCTGGTTTAGCTAACATTTATCAAATATAAAACGTACATTTTCTGTGTAGAGACTAAATTCACTGCGTTTATAATGCGAACTCCACCACCGTGGACGTGAAACAGAGGCGTTATTGTATGCCCGCCGCCTCCTGGTCACATTTTGAATAACACCCGTTCGTTCTTCGAAGCCGCTGTTTCAGCATCGCTCTGTTACACCCTCAAAGTTGCCTCAAATGTTTCGTTTTCCTACCGATCCGGATTCGGCCTATCATGAATATAATTTTAAACAGACACATCACATCTTAACGTTACTATGCGAATGGTTGTTAAATGGCAAATTAAAATTAGATCTTAAAACGTTATATATCGTGAAAATTAATTCACGAGAGCCTACACTTTTATCTGGCCGTTCTAATTAAGTTGTACTTTCACGCAAAATCTTTGTATAGGTAAGAAAACCATGCCGGTCATTAACAAAGCCAGACTTTTTTTTTTCTTTTTAAACACACGCATACCATGTAGATCATGTGTCTATTTTTCTAATTTACCTTTATATAAACACGTCAATACAATTATTATAGAGGGAAACATGTCTACTACACACATGACTTTTTCGAAGGACATTGAACAATTTATACCAAACAGGTTTATCGTGAGGATTGAAGCTCCTTAGGAGGGAGAGTATTACAGCTCCCTCTGGCGGTGATATGAGAGATTTGCCGCGCCACCGGTCAGTCGGGGCCCGGGGGTCCTTCTGGACTGACGATCACACCGTGCCTTTTCTTTGAAAGGAGAAAACCAGGTCAAGAACGGAAATACCATTTTCTCAAATAAATAGTGTTACAGTACAATTCACCGAATCACACACCTATTTTTTGGAGGGAAATGCATTTTAATATTTTAGCAACAAATTTTCGATTATTAAAATGGCTACCCCTGCTTTGGAAACAAGTCATAGATGTAGTTGAGACTTCTTTGTATTCTTATCAGCAGAAGTCTGAGTATTATTCAATATAATAATCAGTTTCTAAAAAGGGAATTGTCCTTAGCAAGCTGCAGGTCCCTCAGCCATCAAATAATGAAACAGAAGTCTGAAATGGTCATGTATTAAAACCTTTACTTTGACATGATACATCAAACAGAAAGTTGCAGAATTAATGACCAAAAACCATTACATTCATTCATTTTTTTTTTCTTAACACAAAGTCAATCATTTCCAAGTTATGTTGGAGTCAAAATACATAGAAGACAAAAATAGAGAAATTAAGATTCCATTTGATATAACTGTTTTGTATTTGCGTAATACTCCTGAATAAAGATGGACTAGAGCAGTCAGTAGAGGGAGAAAAAAAAAATTAAAAGAACGGCTGTTGTGTTGGGAATCAGATGGGACACCTTTGAAAATGGTCATTACACTCAAGTTTGCCTTACTTTCAATACCCTTAGCTTTCAGTTTTTCAGTTTAAAGCAAGCTGACTGGTCTCGGAAAGCCAACATGCATTAAAAAAAATCTTGAAGACGGAAAAGATAGAAAAAAAAAGTATAATGCAGCAGTCCACGGCAGACGCTAAACGCCCAGGCACCTGCACTCGTACAATGCAGCCATACCATAGTGAATCGAGGGTAACTAAAGCGCCAGGGCACCACTACAGCGCACACGTCGGTGCATTCTGCATGCGGCCCTGCGCATTACGCATCCCTCCACCACAGCTGCATTTTAAGGAAGGTGTGGGGGGGGGGGGATTACATGCCCATGGAAGTTACCCAAAATGGTTAAAAAAAAAAAAATATATTAAAAAACCCGAGACTGTGTACAGCTGTGCCCGGCCCATCATGGAAGGCGACACTAAGTGTGAGCATAAAGCCGTCTCACTACCATGAAAAAGGACATCTGAAGTATAAGCATCTGTCACTAGCAATTTGGCTCAAAAAAAAAAAAAAAAAATTATAATCAAGTAATCGTAAAATAGTCCTCTGACTCAGAGTCTTTGAGTTCAGGAAAAGTAGGCTACAGGCTCATAGGACATTAAACCGGCTAGACAGCCAAACTAAACTGTTAATCTCATCACTACTTTTCCCTACACGCTTCTGGCCGATAATCCACCCTGTTAGCACACTCACACACGCACGCTCGTGTGCGCGCACACCCCAACACACACAAGTCGGCGACCTTATAAACCAGCGGTTAGTCTGCCAGCACGAAAGGAACGCGACGGCCGTACGAAACCCATCAGCACACAGATGTGTTAACATCTCTCCCCATTACGATTCCGGTCGTACAAATACATAAAGATTGAGTGGGATCTGCCTGGCGTACTTTGAACAAGGTTAGAGTGGATGGCACAAATACCCAAGGATGTTAGAGCACCCCGATCGATTGCAGATTCATTTTCACATTAGCTGGGGGTGGGGGGGGGACTCTTTCTGCCAGACCTCCCAGCTCCTTGCGGCTGACCACATCCGCCGGTTCCCGCGTCAACTAGTGCAAAGGGGCTCCTATAGTCACTGTGTATTTACAACTTCACACACACACTTAAGGGAGCTGTGATCATGATGCATTTACAGACAGACAGGCAGCAGAGGGCACGTCCCCCACCCCATTTGTCTAGCTTTTGTACCTAATAGGTGGTACATTTGATTCTCCAGATTACCCTGTAAGGACTGCACAGTACCTGCTAAATTCTATGTATAAATTACATATCGGAGTGTTAACTGTTAAACATTTAAGTCTCTAACGATGGTCCAAGGAACAGAGACGGTTAAGCTAAATTTACAAACCTCTGGGTCACTGAGGGCTCTCTGTGCGCTTGCATAACTGTCACTGTGCGCACAGATGTGTGTGTGTGTGTGTGTGTGT
>JAODLD010000052.1:11112565-11127307 GCA_026781065.1 Mormyrops boulengeri | reverse complement strand
CGCGCCCGGGCGGGCCCCCCCCCCCCCCCCGGGGCGGCCCGCCCCCCCCCCCCCGGGCGGGGGGGGGGGGGCGCGCCCCAATCAGGAACCATGGCAACCGTGCAATAGGCTGACCATCAGCAGTATATTGCAAAACTTCAATTATTTCTTCTTGTGGACTCTAGTCATAAGAAAGGATAGAGAAATCCTACTTTGGTGACTTCATAGACCATAACGTCACCAATCACAGGTGTCAGTGACAGGAAGTTGTTCAGAACAGAATAATTATACTTCATTAATCCCCATGGAGAAATTCTCTTTTCGCCTGCCCCATCTTGCTCTCCATAGCTGGGGGGGGGTCACAGCACAGGGTGCAGCGCCCCTGGAGCTGGGGGGTTAAGGGCCTCACTCAAGGACCCACGGACATGTGACTATTCTGTTGAGGCTTGAACCAGCAACTTTCCAAACACAGGCACAGAGTCTTAGCCCACTGAGCCACACACTGCCAACAAAACGCAATTTCAAACTCTAAATGGGATTAGCTTTCGCCATCAGTATGCCTAGCTGATGACCACGTACCTTCCTCTTGGTGCACCCCGACTGGACCAGGATGGCGAAGTCGCCAATCTCGTGGGGCACCTCATGCAGCAGGATGGTGAGGGTGGTGACCGCTCCCACCCCAGAGCTCACCAGGAACGAGGCGCCGATGGCCAGACCGTCCGTGAAGTTGTGCGTGAAGTCGGCCGCCAGGTTAAGGTAGCCTGACACTTTGATGTCTGAAGACGCAAGGACACTGACAGTCACGACCCACAAAAAGTTTTATTTGGCAGTGAAGTTGATAAAGAAAAATCATTCACAAATAAAAGTAAACACGTGGCATTGGCCGATGTCGTAATGACCTTATTTTGGCAAACAGACTGAAAAATAATAGTTTCATAAACCTGAAAATACATAATCCTGCCCTTCTGACCCACAGTAAAAGTAAATCATTGGTAGTGTTTTTTTCAGGTCACTGTCAGACACTCAACGGTATTTATATAGACTGACGAAAGACCAGAGGTGGAAAGTTCAAGTCCTGAAAGTAAAAAATCCAGACCAAGATTTTATTTCAACCAACCAGTTGAGGATGTGACTCTTTATACTCAACTGGTTGGTTGAAACAACATCTTGGTCTAGACTTTTACTTTCTGAACCTGAACTGTCCATCTGCTAAGGATTACAGTTCCCATTTTTTCCTGGCCCTCTCTATTCTGCAGAGCCAATGTGAAAATGGAGCCAACCACATTAAAATAAATGGCAAGCACACAGAAAAATTACTAAAGAACGATGCTAGTGTAACCCAAAGGTGTGGAGTCACAGTAGGTTACCGGGGTGTCGAGCAGCTGCGGTCTGCCAGCTGACTTACCACTGTTCTTCTCCTTTTTCTTTTCTGCCCCTGTTTTTTTGCCTTTTTTCACTCCATCTTTCTCACCCTCCTTCTCTTTTTCTTCCTCCCCATCACTACATTTGGCTTTTGGAGCAGCTGGCATTAAAGAAACAAAGAGCACGATTGTTGCAATGACATTTACTGTCTAATGAGTCATTGATTGGGAGTTGCTCAAATGCTGTGTCACATGGAGGAGTCAGCATCCAATAGCTGTGCAAGACACATCTAAACCAGCAGTTTTATCTGGAGCTATAAACATATCAACGCAATTTGAAACTTGTTTGAAAGCATCTTTAAAGGTGAACATGACAGAAATCTGATATTTCTACCAATGCATTCACTGCCTACTTCGGACAGCAGTCAAACTTTAGAGAACTTTAAACTTTAAAATTAAATCTGGAGAACTTCACCTGAAGGCCACATCATGCAGGAAGACCTACCATGGGAGTGTCCGTGTCCGTGTCCATCCTTCAGAAGACGCACAAATTTCTCAACCACTAGGAAGGCTATGATCCCACCCAGGACCCACAGCCCCACGGACATCATGTGACCATGAGCGCCACCTGAGTGTGAAACATGGTAATGCATCAATGAGATTGCGGGGGAGGGAGACAAGATCCTGCAAGAGGGATTTTTGAAACCATGAGCATCATTGTTCACGTCCATCCAGTATATCTGAAAATTAGTTAACTGTACTAGATATAAAACAAAAGGGACATAAAACCATAAACAAGCGTCACCCTGCTACAGGCGTCGTAATTTACACAAGCCATTCATATACAGCACAGTAATCGGAGGGGAAAAAGGAAAAAAAAAAAAAGAGAAGCTTACCATGTGAGTGACCATGATCATGTGACTCTGCCGGGGTGTGAGAGTGGCTGTGCTCCTCGCTTCCATGGTGAGAGTGAGGCTCTGGCGGGGGAGACGGCACAATGCAAAGAACTCAATGGGGATAATACATAACACTATACAGAACAAACCACTACAAAGCAAATCCGACAAAACGCAAGACGACTGAATTGCAATTGAATGTTATGGTACAGATCACTAAAGCATGACGTTGTGGAATTCACAGCGGCTATGTGCATTGTCAGGAATAGCCACTAGATGGAGACTCCACCACAGATTTCATCCAAGTATTTAACTGCTCATAATGTGCTTAAAGGCTCCCATTCAATAAGGCCCCTATAAATCAAAACGATTATGAGTATAAAATAAAAATGATCTTGCTGATTATCAGCAGGCTAACCATGACTCATGGTTTTATAATGGTTAAGGGTAGGTTTGGCATTAAGCAGGCTGGTCCTGACCCAGCAATTACAGGCAACTTCAAACTCGGCAGCTGAATTAATCACCCAAGAAGATCAAACCGCCACACCAGAAACTACAGCCACTCCAAAAGTCATTCCTATTGGTTAAAGACACCGTTTATAAAAACCGTCGCTCCTATGCAAAGTCGCGAAACCAAGCGCACCATAGCTCACGTTCAGCAAAAAAGGCAAAAAAACAGCAGAATATTGAAAATAAACACGTTAACGAAGATCGCCATTACATTACAGTTACACTGACCCACAGCGTCCCTGCACCGCGTGACGTCGGATGTACTAACCGAGAGCGTGCGGAATAAGGTGTAGGAACGCGTCTCCGAGCAGACCCCCGGACGCAAAGCTCAGCAGAACCTTCAAGAGATTCTGGTGCTGGTCGGTGTTGGACTGGACTGGGATGAAGAACAGGATGAGGAAGGGGGCGGCGCTGATCAGCACGGTGGCGCCAATTGCCTATTCAGGCCGGAGCAGAGGGAGAGAGAGAATAAGATTTTTACAAATATTCAGGAGTCTCACTCTTAGATTTTTCCTCCAACAAGCTATTCATTGGCAAAACCATTTAAAAGAAAATTACATCGCTATCAATATATAAAAATGACAATATGCAAAATGCATACGTAAAATAATGACACAAAATTAGGATGCAGTGATTGCATTTTCCTTGACTGATCCCGATTGTCGATTTTTTTGATCCTGGCCAATTCTGATTTTCTCAGTTTAGTATAATTAGCAAACTAAACATTTTTGAACAGTTCTTTAGTGACCTTAGCTTTCCGCGAGCAAAATATTTTCAAACGAAAATGACTGCAAATGTTTATATGGCAGCTCCTCCATGGACAACTTTTCGTTCACAATGTAAAGAATCTCCAGACAAAAGACATTTCCCATAAGTGTTTTACCTTCCCTATCACGCAACATTAATGGAGAGAATGAAAGGGACACAACTGTGTGTGGAAACTGAGTGGGGAGGAGGGCGATATGTCATATCATAACACATGTGCTTATAATCACGATCCACAATATAGATCACTGGTTTTTTTGGAATGTATGTAGTAATATTAATTAATCATTTTAAAAGATTAGTTGTGTTGCCACCTGTTGTACAAACAGTATCTTTAAATTTACAAAATACAGTCGATTTGTATATGCGAAATCCAACATGGTCCAACCATTTCCACACAAAGTGGAACCTTTTTTGAAACAAATTCTTCCTCATCGGCCATGCCACACATTCTACTTATCCAACAGAGTAATTTTAGCAGTCTGATGGTATATAAAGTTTATTTGCTTTTTCACCATGTTAAAAATGATCAACTACATTTTTAATTCAAGATCTATCCACTAATAAGAGATTGACTGGCCGAATGCCAGTCAGCACTGATCAGGATGAAAATTAACCGTTTCTGGTAAACAGTCAATCGATCAATGCATCCCTATACAAAACACAAATTCAAAATGCCAGGTTTAGGTTTAGATTATAGAAGAGGACATGACACAACAAGCTGAATTTTCATTGTCGGGGTAACACATCAGTTTTGGGAATGGTCTAGAAGACCCAGAGGTACCTGCATCCACAGCTCGACCATGCTTCTCTTCTCTCCTGCTACATCTCGCCGAGGGCGCTCTGCACCATGGGAATGGGAGTGGCCATGAGAGTGGGAGTGGCCATGGGCTTCACTGTGGGCATGGTCACGAGCTTCACTGTGGGCATGGCCATGCTCCTCTGCCTCCTTGAGGTTGTGGGAGTGACCGTACAGTTCCTCATGTTGGTCGTGGGGCTCCTCACTGCCATGGTCATGTCCATGGGAGTGCGAGTGCCCATGCAAATCCTCTGGTGGAGGCAGATTAGCTTCGGCACTCCACTTGCTGGCGCCGTGATGCATCCTCACCCCCTGTGCCTCGTGAGAGTGGCCATGGCAGCCACCTTCCCCATGCGAGTGGCCGTGGTGGCCGTGCGAGTGAGCATGTCCGTGAGCACCATGGGAATGAGAGTGAGCCAGACTCAGCACCATCAATGTGCAGAACACTGCAAGCAGCAGAAGATGTAAAGAGGCCATTGTACCTGGCAGAGGGACACACAAAATCATTAAGCTGCTTGTAACCGAGTGTGACAAGCTAATACAAAGTAACCACACTGTTTTTTCATTATTGCTTTTAAATGCTTAGGACCGAGCCGAGGCAATGTGCCAGTAGTGTTGCCGATTATATTATGATACTACAGTTATCATGTAAATAACTTTTGATATGGGGTCCATACTATTTGCGCATGTATTAAAATCTGATCTGATAATGCAGTCTGCAAATCGATCTCTCTCTGACACACAAACACACACACACACACACACACTTTGCAATTGGCTAGGGTGAAATCTATTGAATATCTGCGAATCAGTCAGCTATACAGGTCCGAGGCAAAATAACATTCAAACAGGGATCTAATAAAGATCGCTAAAAGGGGCTAGAAAATCTTTCACGACCCTCAAGCATTTGAGAAGTGTTAGGAGTGCACAAAGAGTCAGTTATAACATACAGATGCAATGGCCGCGTCTCTGGAGCGTGGATCAGGACAACATTTTTAAATACCTCAAATAAAACTTGGAGAGTATTTATGAAAACCCAAGGAACTCTCATATATATTAATAGCAAACGTCAACGATGAATAAGTAGCTAGATAGTCAGTTAACGACTACGTATCAGTATGTGTTTAAATAGACAGTTATAGGGCTAAATAGCTGGGATGCATAATATTCAGTGTAAACTAGTTAACGCATTCCCAGTAAAGCACTAGCTAAGCTTTGGGTCTGCTATTTTCATTGCACATGCCGTAGTTATAGCCGGGTAAACTGAGATAGCTAGCTCACAAGCACTCAAACATGTTGCACTTTAGCAAGCATCAGTGAATGGTTTGCAAGCTTTGCCGACCAGTTAAATACTGACTTACCAGCCAATGAGTCAGAAGCCCGTGGTACAAACAGTCAATAATAATAATATACGAACCGTTTTTTACTTTAATACACCCTACGCTACCACTTTATCATATCAATTCTTTCTCAGACGTGGCATCTGGTCAACTCATTGCAGTCTCGCGTGATTTCCGACGACGAGCCGCTTCCTCCGTATGCCGGCCGCTAAATCATCGCGAGATCTTCCCGGGCTGTGGCGCTGACTGTCCTGAAACTGAATAAATAGCCGGATGCGAGGCGTGCAAACTAAACGGAAACACGAATCTTCGACTAACTAACCAGACAGAGCTATGTTCATGTGGGCATCTAGGCATGTTCGAATCACTAGTAAAGTCACTGCAGTTTATATAATTTATGGTAATGTTAATGTAATACAAGTAGTATGTATTAGAGGATAAACACGTTTTTACTTGTCTACTTTGTTGCACATCAATGCGGATCACTTGGGTACTTTCTGTGATTCACTGTGTAATGTTTTTCAATTTTAAAGCTAAATATGGCTGAAAACACGAAGACGAATTAACGCAGATTTACATGAGGTAGAGCTTTCATTGTCGAATACATTAATAATTGAGTAATTTGCAGATTAATTTGACGATTAATCGGATAATTGTTTATATGCCCCATGTTATGCACATGCAATTGTCACATTCGAAGAACCGATATAATCAGCAGGGTTAAGACGAGTTAAGCGACAACATTTTTACTCTGTCATAGTAAACGAAATTTTATAGTTTAAGATTATTTGGTAGGCTACATGTTAAAAAAAATCTGTAGAGTTCACCGCTGCTGCTTTTTCTTGAGTCCTGTTTGCGCTCTCTGACATCATTTTCGTACTTGGTGTTGCACTCACTCAGTGTGAAGTGCTTGTGAGAAATTTTACTAAATAAATGAAGAGGCGAAAAGAGAATTGGTCATCAAAAACACTTGTCTTGTGTTGTATCGGCGTATTTTGGATTCCACAGAGACCATTTTGATCACAAGCAAGTGATCAGAAGCCACCAACTTACAGACTATTGGCAGATAACAGCCTAAGTTCTGTTTGTCTATAGTTTATCCTGGCTAAACTTTCAACTCCATTTTTTAAAAAATATGGAAATATTTATCCAAAAAATTGAAATATGGCAAAGTGAAGTTTTTTCCAGTATTAATGTGATAATTAATTGTTCATCACTAATCAATATATATAATATATTCACCAAATAATAATATACCCATCTGTTATGTAATAGGCCTGTATTAATTAATATTATATAGTTATCATGTAGGATGTTATGTAAGATGATGCAGCTAAATGACGGGACTAGATATATAGGAATCATAGAAAGTAATCAAGCTAAATAATTTAAGTCAAAGTGATGACAGATAGGCTAGACTACTCCAGGAGGCTAATGAACAAATAGATTATATAGTTATCTATGGCTAACCTCGCATTATTCGGTGAGTCCGTGAATGTCTTTTTTAAGATGTTCTATTGCAGTTGTGCTGTTGCGATATATAGGCTCTGCAACGACTGTATATTCATTCACTTCTAACTGGAAGGGCTCCCACATAAGTGAGGCTTTCGCTCCTTTTATTTATACCGTCCTCCGCTATACTCCGCCGAGTAATCCAGAAAGCATTTTTTAATTGATGCTTTAAAAAAACTGTAATAATAAAAATCGATTAATCGAGTTTAATCAAGTAACCGTGTATGCTCAACACAGTAGTATATTTGACAAATAAATAGTCGTTTCTTATGGTAGTCGCATATGAATCAAGCTGTAGGCTTAGTTTTTACCTTTCACGAAGCTTCGATAAGTTTTTTTATAATGCATACTTGAATATCTTATAAAGTGTTCTTAAGTCAGCCGTGTAGCACTCTTGCCTAACACATCTATGTTTGATGGTTCATGTCGCACCTCCGCTTTATTCGTGCAATTTGCATGTTCTTCCCAGCCCTTACAGTTTCCACCCATATCCAAAGACACGCGGTTAGGCAAAATGATATCTCTGAATTGTTTGTATTTATAGGTGTAAGCGATTGGCATCCCATCCAGGGTTTAGCCCAGCCTTATGTCCGTGCTGACTGGGATAGGCTCCAGCCCCAGCCTGAACTCTAACTAAAATAAGCAGTTTGAAGACAAATAAATCAACAGTTGCATTACGTAATGAATGCCTAATAATTCCAAGCACCGGAACTGGTCAAGGGATAGGTTGCTGCTATTGCTGATGGTGGCCTTGTTTTTCATGTTGGCTGCAAAATCCAGCACATACAATTGATCTTGGTTTCAATGTATCTTTTAAGGGGTATGAGTTCATTTTACATAATTATATTACTGTTCATTAATACTTCATGGCAGCAAGCTGATCTGATATATTTATTAAACATGTTGCCTAAGGTGGGTGGCCCAGTGGATAGGCACCTCCACTGTCATACCTCAAGGGATGGGGGTTCGATTCTTGTCTCCACTGTACATGTGGAGTTTTCATGCACTCCTTGTGTCATGCAGGTTTCATTCTGTAGCTAAATGATGTGCAGTTATGCTAAAGGGTGCCTTAAAATTTCCAATAGTGTGTGAGTGTGTCCTGTGATTGGCCGGCATCCTGTCCAGGGTACCTGATGCCCTATTCTGCCTGGGATTAGCTCCAGGCTGCCCCATAAGCAGGATAAGCAGTTTTCTTAGCAAGTTTAGCAATTGCTAGTCATTCTAATATGTTTATAATCAAAGGGTTTACATTGTATACTTGCCCACATGGTGTCAAAATAGCAAAAAACTACATCTTTCTTGTTGTTCTGTATGTTTTATATTGGGTGATATGTTGGAATTTTGCCTGGATTCATGTTCACACATAATAAGACGATAAAAGTGATTCATTAATTAACACAGCTCATCGGTAGCAGGGCTCCTGACTAGCTGTTTTAAAGCTTATACCCCTTTTGCAAACATCCTTGTTAAAATTATTCGCTTTACATTTAAGCTATTTTTAAGCTTGTGACTGAGGTGTAAACACTGGTAACTTTCAAAAATGCTAATCGGTACATTTGAATAACGTCCCGGGGGCACTCATACATAAGACATCTGCCCCGACAGCCCCCCCACTCAGAGTAGCCCCCTTGACCGCTTCCCCATTGACCTGGGGGTCCCCTTAATTCAGCCCACTCCTCATCCGTGACCCTGCCACAATCAGCGGCCCTGCCGTGGGGACAGAGCGACCAGAGTTCAAGGTAAATTTCCTTTTCTTTCCCTCTCCTCCCTCACTCCTGTGTCCTCTCTGTCTCGCGCTCAAATTCTATACCCAGTTATTAATCATATGCTGCTTCTCAAAGATTTGTCAGCAAAAAAAAGCATGACTGCTTTTGCAAATTAAAATCTTTTGAATTCAGCATTTCTGCTTTTAAGCTGTTTGTCATTTCCATTTTAATTCAAGTGACTCCCTTTTAATTTAGATGTGACAGCTTCGTATAACAGAACCCAATGGCATATATTCTTAAATTAGTGAGAAGAATGCAGGGCTAAGAGCATCCAGAAAAAGATTATTTTTAAATCACCACGTTCTGCCTTCTCAAATGTTCATGCACTATTGGTTTGTTGAAAATGCAACACTATCAAATTAGGAATAATCGGGTCTGAACTTGGCTAGTTAATGATCCACCATGTTAACGCATCATAAAGGAAATGCTGTGCAACTCAACCCACCTCATTCTTTGTATGACAATTGTGTGTCAGTTTATACCTACATTTTTCTTTAAAAGATGTTGTTTATCCCAAAACATTACTGCTTGATGTTTGGGTTCGTCTAAGTCAGACATTTTCTCCCCATTCCAAAGAACGATATCTAATATTTCCCAGAAAAATATCTTTGATTACCATGTCCTACAATTAATAATTGCAATCTAATAATTGTAAAATAATCACATATCACTATGGAGCACTAATTAAAGTTTGTAAGTGGAAGGGTTGGTGTGGTTCACTGTGATGAGGAACATCATTTCCTGACTAAAACACATTTAAGGATTTCTCTGGTTACCATACTGCTGAGATATCAGAAATTTAACACTCAAAATTGGTTTCTTATCCAACTTAATTCAAACTGTGCCGTGTGTCTACCAGGGTCACGACTTCCAAGGCAGGAGAATGACACTTTTGGCTTATCTTAATAAAGTGCTTGTCTTAGTTTTAGTATTTGCCACCTTCCTGTTACAGTTTAATGTTTTGTTATCCATGGAATCCCAGGATGGTATGCCTTCCACACTAAGAATATTTAATTAACATATAATAATTGTTTCACACATTTATGCCAAACTGCAATTTTTAAGAAATATACGCTCTAACGTCTGAAATATTTTCTATAGCTGTGCTGAAATGAACAATTAACACTTGGCATTAAACCTGAATTCCATTCCTGGTCAACACAAGATTATTTGTTTGTCAGGAGGCAGAGCCTGGTTGGCTGTTGACACAGACAGGAAACAGCTGAGCCTTAAGCAAGACGGCACTCCCATCAGCCGCTGACAACTGCCATATTCTGCTCAGACCCATATGGGTACCAGGGACCAAATATTAAATCCAGGGCTACCATGGTTACATGCATGCATTGGGCCTGAAAGTGGACAAAGAAAATAAACTGACTCCTTTGGGAAAAATGATCTATATCACAATGATATATGTTCTGAAAAGCAAATTCAAACACAGTGGAGCCTTTCCATTTTCAGGTAAAAGGATAGTTGGGAAGACTTTGAAGGTAGAACATTCCTAACAGCGTCTCAATGTATTATTGCAATTCTGTTACTATTTATGAGGTCAACGGGCGTAGTTTATATGGTTTGTTAGCTATTTTTCCAGTGACGTAAAATTATGTAATCTGCGCTGAAGGGTCTGATGTCCTGGGTGATTTCCACAGCTGACAATTTTGTTAATATTTGCAGTTTGTTTTCTATTTATCGAAGCAGTTCAATTTTGGAATTTATCCAAGTATGGGCAAGTACTGGCTTCCCCAGGATAAAAATCAGCAGTCTACTGATCACTAGTACAGTTAATTCCTTGAATTCAATTGGAAAAACCATCTCACATCAGTTACATTATTTACTTAAATCATTTTAATTTTATATGAAAACTAATCGGCTAATTTGTTGGTTTTTTTGTTTGTTTTTGTAACGTTACCCCCGTGAATCAAATTTTCATGGCAAGAGCTACAACTTTTGAAATTTAGTTGATAGGAACCATCATTTTTATTAATATCAAACATTTGTATCTCCTTAATGTTATGTGTAATAATATTGTGAATGAAACAAAATAACTAGTCTGAAGTTTCTAAACAGCAAATAGTTTTGCCTGAGGACAGGCTTGTTAAATTCTCCAATCTTTTTTTCCACCTATTTCCTAGATACCCCAAAAAAGATGTCAAACTGTGCCTTAAAGTTAGGTTGTCATGTTTTTGCATGCATAGATGTAATCTTATTACAGCCACAAGCACGTGCTGCATCACCTTGCCGTGCTTCAAAAGGGCCGCGTTCCAAAATCAGCATGACTTCCGGGTTTATCTGTCTATATCGGTTTGCGTTCACTGCACTGGTTTTACTTCATTTCATCTTTGTCTTTCCTATGTTCTATTTTGCAGATGTTGAACTTTAACACAATGCCAGCCTACTGTATGTAGATGATAAGCACCCACTAAACTATGTATTATCAACTAAATGTGTATATGTTTACACTCTAGTTAAATATTCTTAAGTGATTGTAGTATATATTAATATATTTACATGACATTATCTTTAGAATGGGATTTGTAAGACTGGAAATTGTAATATTATGAAGTTTTAAGCAGTTTCAAAGTAATCCAGGCCCTACAGGATGATGGCTGCACATTGCAAACCCTAAGTGATTTTGCTTTTCGGTTGAGGAAACTTTATTCGAACAAGCACTGGAATATATTTATTTTCCCAGCGCCAGTTAGAACGCAGTCCCCCAAGTGCGCCATTGTTTCCCCGAGTATCGCTTATTGGTTAAAAGCGACAACACGCACAGCCCGCCAAATCTCTCAAAAGCCGCATTTGCCGGGACATTGATAGGAGTCAATTGCCTGTCAAATGCCATGCACGATTAGACATCAGTAGGTATAGTGGCAGCGTAGGCTGCCTCCCAAAGATGTTTGTCAGTGGGCCCCTCTCCGATTCTTCTTTTATCTTCACCCAGTTCAATGTTAATGTCCCGTTGTGTCCAGTCAGCCAGCCCTCCAGCAAATGGCCCTCCCTCTTTTCTCACCCTCATCTCCTCTTGTCTGCTGTCCAGCTGGCTGTGACCTCTGACCCCCTGACCCTCACTCCTGACCCCTGGACTCTTTCCCACGCCACGCCCTTTTGTGCAGACCTCACCATGGCGACGCAGTGGTCACCGCTGCCACGGTAACAGATGGACAGAACCCTGGAAATGACTTCATTGAACCGGACTGCGGACAATCTGCCCGGGATGCCTGCCATCAATTCCACCACAGCACAGTACTATCTGATTAAATCATTGTCAAAGCTATCCTAGATCGGCATGTTGATGAGATAGAATAATAGAAATAAAACATTGTTGTTGTGATTACTACATCTATGGGTCATGTGACATGTCATCTTGCGTTTTCCTGCACCCCTTTTGCATACAAAGATACTTCAGTTTGTTTGTGCAGAGATTTATGAAATTTTCGCAGGTGGTTTGGTCTACCTGCGCTTAATGATTTGGCCTTTGCCGTAGATAAATTAAGGCTGCGATAAACTCCTGACAGACTCCTAGGACTCCAGGGGAAAAAGAGGACTGTGGGGGGAAGATGTGAATTTTGCGAGGAGCCCATTTACTTGCCTTCTCTGTGGATTAAAATAAGCTACTGAATGGAGCCTTTTTGGAGCAGAGCTGGGCTCCATTGTGTTATAGCTTTAGTCCAAGCTTTTGTTTTGCGTGTTATTATAAAGGTTGGAGTTACTCTCAAGTCACAGGGTGGTGAATGTCCTGTGAATACAGTCAGCTGTTATTTGAAATCAGTCTTACATATCTCGCTGGACAAAAGTTCCAAGCACAGAAGGAAAGGTGAGCTTTTCCTACAAATATTGAAGCGCGGCACAAAAATCCAAACTGCCACGCATTTCAAGCTCAACCGAACCGCCAGGCCAAGTCTGTTGATGCCCTGACAGACTGACCATTGATGTAAAATCACGCAAGCGCAGCCACGCATTCATTTTTTGATTTTCTATCCCCCCCCGCCCCCCACCCTCCCGGCCAGCATCTGCATCTCTATCTTTCTCTCTCTCCCCCCTTGCTCCTCCACTCCCTCCCTCTCTCCCCTCTCCCTCTCTCCCATTTTATTGTACCAAAAGAGATTTTCTCCATTGAAGCCCAGTCTCTTAGGTAACCCCAGTCCTGCATGAAATGAGGAGGATGGAGAGAGAGAGAGGGAGAGAGAGAGACACACACACACACAAGGAAACTGAAAGACAGAGAGGGACACAGACAGAGAGGGCTGAAGACCGAGAGAGTGAAGAACGGGAGAAATTACCAGAAAAGAGTTCAATGCTGAAACAGAGCATGTTACAGAGGCCGAGAGGAGATCAGGGCAACAGCCGGGAGGTAGGAAGAGCACATTACCGTTATTATAGTAACACTGTCATCAGCAGTTGTTTTTTCAGTCTTTAAACTTTATTTTTCACCTACTTTGCGCTTTATATTATATTGTTGATATGTTTTCCACTTGCGCACCTAAAGTATATCGTCATTCTTTCGTAAAGCTCGCATGATTATGGATGTATGTACTATTATATCTCCTGCAGTGTTTATGATGGTGCCGGAGAGGCCTAAAGCAGGATGCTGACAGGGGACGCGCTAAGAGCAGGGGGTGAGGATGAGGCTGTTAGCTGAGCCGCGGCGCTCGAATGCGCGCTAACCGGAAAGTTAACCTGAGTGCTCTGGGATGCCAGGGCCATGCAGCAGGGAGGGCGTTTAAGATCAGGAGGTACCTGTTGCTGCTCCGCTTCCCCCTTCAGTCAGACTGCATGTCTGTTTAATGAACACTGCGCTCCAAAATTAATTACAGGCATATAAAAGCTTTGTCATCATTTACTTCTTATTACGTGGAATTTCCGAAATAATTTATATGACCAAAGTACGCAGTTTGGAACATAAGGACTAATATCTCAGTCATATGAAGGTGTCAGTCTTCATTTAGGGGATCCGCAAACCATTTTGCCATTATTTCAGGGGAGCTCAAATAAAGGGCCTTAATTAGACTATAATTTAATAATATTCTTTATTAAATATTTTTATTAATACATTAGATAATATTTCAGAGAATAACACTATACATGACAAAAGAAGCTTTATCACTAGAGCGATACGATTTATTTGAATAAGTTTTTACACTTTTTAAATTTTTAGTAGTAGAATAAATGGATAATACTGTGGTCTGTTAAAAATACATGTATGTGTACTTATATTTTTTTAAATCCTCTATTCTGAATAATTCATAAATTACTACTATTTTTATAATCCGCTCAATTTTTGAAACATAATTTGAACTGAACTCCAAAGCGATGGCACTGTGAAGTTTCGGTAACTCCTATCCTTGTCAGAGCGTATGCATCTCTTTGCCTATTAATTGTTCGAATTGCGAATGAAATGGAGTTATGGCACCAAGATAAATTACATTTTAACTAGACTTTTTAAACTTCGGAACTGGAAAATTAGGGAAATTCCACACAGGCGCTGGCGTCGGATGGCATAGGAGGTAGGCATTATGTTTGGCCGCTGTTTGATCTTTTCAGCATTTCTTGTAGGTCTCATTGGGCTAATTCAGATTTCCACTGCAGCTTACGACGCTGGGCTTCCTCTCCTTCGTGTCTTTGATCAGGTTGACCACGAGGAGCTCCTTTTGTAAACGGTCTTGCTGACCGAGAGGGTCACTCCATTGCGTCCTGCTGTGGGCCTCCCTCCCCGCCTGCCTCTGTCCCTAGTGGGCCCGGGGGGGGGGGGGGGGGGGGGGCGGGCCGGGGGGGGGGGGGGGGGGGGGGGGGGGGGGGGGGGGGGGGGGGGGGGGG
>JAODLD010000052.1:11050256-11062896 GCA_026781065.1 Mormyrops boulengeri | reverse complement strand
TGGGGTGTACTGGATGGGGTGGGGTGTACTGGATGGGGCGGGGTGTACTGGATTGGGTGCCAGTCTAGGACAGACACACTATGGACATTGTCTGCTATGCACTGAGATTCTGTTTTTCGGGCGAGTTGTTCATAAATAAGTGGCTCCCCAGTTTGCGGTTTTTGTTCCAGGTTCGACGTCACAGACCTCATTTCCTGTGTGCTGGACTCTCCTGGCCACCGTGACCCCCGCAGGTGCTCTGCTGGTCATTCTGCTTGTCTATAAGCTCTGCCACCCTGCAGGTAAGCGGCATGTCTCCAGACACGTGGGCCACGTACTGACAAGGCTACATACTCCACACATCCTAGGGGTTTTAGCTACTCACTGGGGTGCCTCCGGTGTGGTGGGTAACCTTAGCTTCTCCCTGTGTCTGTGAGCAATTGCTCTGCGTACTCCAGTTTCCTCCCAAAGTTTAATATAATAATAAGAATAACAACAACGACAAAAACAACAATACTACTACTATTACTACTACTACTACTACTACTACTAATAATAATAATAATAATAATGCTATTAAAATAATACCAGTACTAACAACAAAAACATCAACAACAATTTATTTGCCATTTGAACAAGAACAGGTAGATTCATTCTTTGGTGTTTGGTGATCTTACTGTCCAACTGGAGCGTAGAACCTGGGTGGGGCAGGGGATTCTTGTACCCCCCAATATTTAATTTGGCTACATTTGCCAACCCCCCCCCCTCAAAAAAATAGATCTTTGCATTTAAATGATTAATAATTAAAATTATTAATAATTAACTTGCATCCCCTGCCAGAATCAGACTTTCTCCTACGCTGCCAAATAAGACGCACATAAGGAGGTGAGAATGACACTTGGGATCAGCCATATTCGTGGCACCTCTGAAGCAGTTTTCAGGGTTAAGGGCCGCGATCAAAAGCGCAACAGACTCAAAGACTCCACAGACCTCACAGCAGTCAGTAACGTCTTTCAGTGGTGACCAGTCCTGATCATGGCTGCAGCAGTGAGAACCGGCTTCCTGGCCTCATGCCTCTTAGTTCTGGAATGTTCTATCATGAGCAGTTCAACAGTTGAACAGTTACAAGTCTTAGACACATTATTATTATTATTATTATTATTTTTACAGATGTTTGGTGTTTCATATTATTGCAAAGGTGTTACTACTTTAAAAGCACCCGGTGACGCTGCTTGTCAAAGAACCTTTTAACTCAGAACAGAACAGCTCTGTTAGAACCATAATTTCGCTTTCAGGTTATTACTACTTGAAATGAATGTTTTACTTAAAACTACTATTTGTTTCTAGTGTGATATATGTTTTTGTAAATAAATGAATGAAGTAATTATACTAATTGTTGTTATAAAACCAGTAAATTTGAAAAAAAGCATGCCATGGCTTTCTGTGACATTTAGTTATAATAAGTACATTATTATTATTATTATTATTATTATTACTATTACTATTATTATTATTATTATTACTATTATTATTACTATCACTATTACAATTATTATTATTATTATTATTATTACTATTATTATTACTATCACTATTACAATTATTACTATTACTATTATTATTACTATTATTATTACTATCACTATTACAATTATTATTATTATTATTATTATTATTACTATTATTATTATGTGAGCACTTACAAAGCACGCAACAGATAATCCATCTATCAATTTCTATTACAACCGCCCAGCTTTGTCAGGGTTGCAGGTACAACAGGTGATTATTCAGTTTAATTTAAGTTGTCCACAGAAAGTTCTTTCCTCATCTGTAATATTTTAAGAAACAGAAAGAGTGCTTTCTCGTTTTCAAGGACAACGAACCTTAAAAACTTTGACACCATTCTCAGTTCCACTGTCAGCGCAGTTACTGCATTTTGCCTCTGTGGGGCAGTACAGTACTACAATTTGAAATCCTTATCTTTGAAAATTCTTTAATAGAATGACTCATGGCTCTCGTATATTTATATTATTAAGTTTGATGTTGCACCTCTCTGAGTAGAAGTCCGTAAGGACGAATGGCGCTCTCCACTATTTTTCTCTGTTCATCAGATGATGTTCCTGCGGAAACTGGCACCAACCACTCAATTTCGGAGGGGACTTTTCTTTTCTGTGGGTTAATCCCGTTTTGTATGATCACATTGTAAGTTTTCCCAGTTGTTTTCGATGTAAATGTGTTAGAATACCTTAAAGCCGTTGAAATGTCTGGTGTTGAGTAGACTCCCCTTCCATAACCCATTCCATCACCTGGTTTGTAGTGACTTAGGATGATTCCCTTGGCGCCCTCTACTGAGGTGCCGTGGTAGGACACGGGCCAGGAGTCAGGTCCGGTTCCCAGCCATCTGTTGCCGTCCGGGTATTTGTCACGGACCTTCAGGGCAATTCGGTTCCATCCACAGGGCCTTGCATAGGGCTCGCTACCCCGTTTAAACTGTTCAGTCCCATCGTCTATGTGAGTGAAGTCATAATCGTACCGTGGATCGAAGAAGTCTTCCTCATTGACAAAAAGTTCTGTGCAGATCAAGTCATTGTCAGCGGGAGTTTCGCTCATATACAACCAGTTCATATCAGCCAGCCGCATTATACTTTCATGAAATGTCTGCTGTCCGAGTGACACCAAGTTGACAAAATCCTGGGGGCTGAAAGGTTCTGGCATCGGCCTGCCCGGGTTCATCGTCTGGTACTCCTGGATTGACTGTACCTCGCATTCTGTGATGGCTGAAAGTGCCTCGTATGTCAGGCTGGGCGGCAGCGTGGTGTTTCTTCTCTCCATGAAGGTGCGTTAGATGCTCCTATAGAACCTCAGGGTCTAGTGATGTGAAGTCAGTAGCTGTTGGGTAGCCAGGTATCTACCTGTGCTTCTGGCGCAGTGCTGAGCTATCAGCTGTGAAGCCTTTATGAAAGCTGAGGACACGTACAAATGTCTTTCACTTTCTATATGAAAGCATTGCAACAACATACCGGTGGAGGTAATTATCATGTGGGTGTTCAAAGGTACATCATTTCCAAGAGGGTGAAGGAAGCTCAAGGTGTCAGTTATTTCTGTTCAACTCTAATCTCACTTGGAATGAATAAAGTTTTTTCTTATCTTAATTCCTGCTGAGGGCAATTGCTGTTCAAGCAAAACCGTAGCAAAAAAACCTTAGTTACCCCTGGGTGTTCTGGCTCCCAAGGCGAGATTCTGCTGAGCAGAAGACAAATTTTGTCAATTCATTTACATTACAAACATTTCAGTAGCACGAGGTTTCTGGCTGCTAACTAGCTAGCTGGTGTCTGTTTCACAAAACACAGTGAAATATTAAACGTGAAATATTGAAACTAGCGTAAACAAACGTAATGTCACGGAATGCAACCAGAGGCATTTTTTCAGATTTTTTTTTCACGTGCTGTTTTGCGCCCCTGAATCACACAGCGCCCTAAGTGATTGCCTGTATCGCCTATATGGCAGGCTGGCCCTGCAAACTGGCTAGGAGGCTGCAGTGTGATAGTACCGCTGGCTGCATGCTGTGGGATTCCAGTTTTGGGCTGGTCACTAAATGCACTGGAAGACTTTTGTAAAAAGGTGACGGGATTTTAAGAATTTTTCCTTTAATAACTTAGGAAAGTACCACAAACATGAATGTTACTCTTATACACTGTTGATCAATTCCTTAAACCGGTTAGACCATAACAGCAATGGACTACTGGTTCTTACAGTGAATTAAAAGTACATCTTCTATAGCCTTATTTAGTATAGAGCAGGGGTGGCCAATCTTATCCACAAAGGGCCGGTGTCTATCCAGGTTTTTGGGGTAACCTTTGGGTCAGCTGTTCAAACCCAGGTGTGAAGACTCTTCAGCCAATCAGTCCTCTAATTAGAGAGTTGCAGATAAAGCCTGCATACACGCCGGCCCTTTGCGGATAAGATTGGCCACCCCTGGTAAGAGTCCTGGTGAGCGTGAGGCCTGTCCAGGAAATATGTCGGGAACACACAAACGTAAAATGGGTGCTACGTGGGGACTCGCAGACGGCCCGCATTTTTGTTCTCTCCCAGCTCCCAACACGCCTGTACCAGGTATCCGCTGTTCTTGATTGGCTGAAAGCTGGGAGGGAGCGAAAATGTGGACCACCTGGGGGTTCCTGAGGACTGGGTTGGGAAACACCGGGTTATGCTGCTTGTGTTGTTATGCCCTGTGTTTCTGTATACAGTCTTTTTACTGGTAGGGTCAATGGCATGAATTGAGGGACTTTGTTTATAGCTGATTGTCCGTAATATCCCATGCTGCGTCTGGAGGCGTGATTAAAGGCACAGCTCAAGGGCAATGTGACATCGTTCCACAGGGTCTGCTGTTTCGGGAACATGGGTCAGTTAGTGTTGTAATTGCTCTTGTGTGAGTTGTCATCATTGGTTTTTATGAGGAAGAAAAGCCTCATTAAAAGGTTGATGAGAACATCCTCTCATGCCAGCACCATAAACCGACTGAACTGTGCCTTATTGCCTCTGGGATTGTAATAAACTGCATAGAAATTTCTGTGCCCAAAAAAAGTAGGACAACTTTGCCGAAAAGTAGGAAACACACAGTAAAATGCCCAGATACTTGATGTGGGCCCAGGGACCAGCTTTCCCTGAAGCACTGAGATCCCTTCTTCTAGCCACAGGGAGCCAAACATTTCCTTTCAAACATTACACCTTTTTTCTGCCTGTTTCTTCACAAATTTTCTCATTATTTTTTGCGTGCTAAGTCAACACTTAAGTGTGCGAGACCAGATGAGTTACCAGTGATCATCTGCCATAACTGCATATTTTATTTAGGGAAATAAAAATTGTGATTGGGCTAATTAGGTTGTTAAGTGGAGGGGCCAGGCACCTTTATAGGATAAGGTAGTTGTGAAGTCCTGCACACCTGACCCTCCTGTCTCCTCCCTAATGTGGCCCTGATGAGCCACCCCTGTTGCTTGTTGCCCCTTGTTAGTCCTTCTGTTTAAGTCCCTGTTTGCCTCGTCAGCCCTAGTCTGGTCATTAGTGTCGAACATTCCTATTGCCCGTGCCCCCCCATTTTGGGTCCCTCGCAGTCCCGTTTGTTTCCAGGCTCTGTTTTGATTAGTTCAACCCCTTTGGTTTTGCCACAATGCCTGCCATCGAGTCCTTGGTCCCTCAAGTCATGACAGCAGTAATAGAGAATTCTTTTTTTTTTTTAAAGATTTATCAAGGAATCTTTGTAAAAACTTAAAGATGAAAAATGAGTGACCCACCTTTTATAACTGGCTTAACACGTGCTTTGTAGGTCTAATCAAATGGCTGGAGATGTTTATATTTCAATTCTTAGTCAGTTGCTGGCATATGGTGAGTTACTGAGCTGTAGGGTGGAGCGAGGTACTGACAGACCCAGCTCAGACCCATTTCCTGGCATTGCTGAGTAATAATGATGGTTCAGCATACGGATCCTAATACTCAACTCTATACGGTGTTTCCCCAATCCAGAACGTAAGACCTCTGCTTGTGCCAACTGTCTGGAAAAGAGTGACAACCTGAAGGTACAGTAACACTGCATGTGAAATAAAATATGCCCCAAAAGCCTTTCTTAATATCTCTGCAGGCATGAGTAAGACGACTAAAGACTCAAGAGATCTTTATTGTCAACATATTTGTGTACAAGTACACAGTGCATTGAAATTCTATTTCCCTTGGGCCCCCTGTGGTATTACACATACAATCAATAAATATATAATATCCACAATACAATACAATAAATGCAATTTTTATATAAACAGTGTACAAAGCTATGTTGACGGCATTGCAACTGCATTATGTTTAAGCAGTATAGTAATATTATCTGTTTTGAATGCCGTTTCTTCCTTCAGACTGTGGATCTACACTTCGCCAGCCTTGGCCAACCTAACAAGGCTTGCCCTCCTGTTCAGAGAAGCCCCACCTCCAATCGCGTGATCTATGCCACTGTAGCATTTCAGGGAATAGCCAGGCAAAACTAAGGCTCGTTTTCTGCATTAACACCTACAAAGTGTGCTGGCTGCAGCCGAAAGGACATGCATGTATTCATCAATGACTACAGCTTTTAACCACATAATTGAACAGAAGTCAAATGGAACGATGCTTTATTTGCTATTTGCATAAGTATATCAAATGCTTTGTTTTTGTATGTCACATCTTGCTCTACTTTGAGATATACACACACGTTTTCATTGAAGCTTGATTCAACAACCTTTTGAAAGCAGTACATTTTATGTAGCGTCATTGCAAAACTCTGTATTGTATTGAATGCTGAGGAGATTGTTATTAAACGGTGTACTGTGAAACAAACCTTTGATATATAGCTTGTCAGCTATATATCAGATTACGAAAAGTTCAATTAACACTACGAATGCGTTTTGGCGTTGGAGGAACGGCAAATACAGCAAAACAAAAAGTTCTTATCGGCTCCGACTTACACCTGTCATGTCGTAATTAATATTTCCCAACTCCATAGTCGGATCTTCCGAGTAGGACTTGAAGGCAGCAAGTTTCCACGCCAACTCCCGGCAGCAATAATCTAAAAAAGAGGCCAAAAAGACCAAACAATGACTTTTAGATGTCGTAATTTTATTATGCAGTATACTATACATATACTATACCATACATATGATAATTTTTGCATATAAAAAAGGGCCGACTTACGACCAAATCAACTTACGCCTGTACAGACGGAACCGATCGCAGTCGTAAGTCGGCGATGACCTGTACAGTATGTGGTACAGCTGTGCTGAGAGCGTGAAGGGAGCAAAAATGCGGACCGTCTGCAAGGGCTGAGAAACACTGCTGCAGGCTATACACACTGCCGTCCACTAGATGTCAGTGGAGGAACGCAATCTTTAGCAGCCTAAAAATAAACACTTTTCATGCAATTTCTGCTGCAGTTTAATCCTCTTTTCAGCTTATTTAACAACCCTGCCAAAACAGGCATTCTCTCCAAACTCTAGGGCCATGGGTCTAAATATTATTGCATGGGAACTTATGGAAAGAGGATAAAAGACAAGCTTAAGCAGTATTTAATCATACGATTGTGCCATATGCACAGACATTAGCAATAAAAACATAAAATGGTCATCATAGACTGCTAAACAGATAAACAAACAGGAAAATTTAAGCACCTTTCCTTGCAACAATTAGATGAGGAAATGACAATGAATTTTTTTTAAAATCTTTATATTCCCTGTTTTGAGCATCCGAAATATAATCATGTTGTACAATTTACTGGTAATCATCTAACAATGGAGCACGTTTTTCCTGATGTTATACTAAAACCCACCCTAGAAAATTAGACAATCCAACGGCTTTTATCTCCACACCGACTTTAATACTGTACATCAATAAGATTAATTTATTTTTCCTGACTGCTGTTTTCATCACAGGATTTTTATTAAGTTCTTTGAAGCAATTATGTTACCGAGGGCACAAGATGAAAAAGAAATGAATAATGAAGACATATATTTGCATATTTATTAAGTTTCAGTAATAGCATATTCAGGAATATGTAACAGTCAACAACATTAAGGTTATAATAAGTACAAAAAGCTTTGAAATTATATTTAAAAAACAATTATACCACTATATATTAATACATGATTCATACAATTTTACATCATTTAATGAGGGACCTTTAATACACATAGATCTACATTATAAATTTCTAAAATCTTCTAAAGTCATATACTGTCCTTAGTAATAGATTCCTACTCAAACCTTTATCAAGCACATGCAGACATAAAATTGTACGCATGACTGTCTTGAAATTTATGTCAAGGAATCTTTACTTCGGGCTATATTAATAAACTCAACACTTAGGAGGTCAAATAAGGAACCAGCACAACTACTCTATACTGTAGGCATATATACGGATATTTCTGAGCCTTGATTAGCTTCATACAAGCCCACCAAGGAATGACACAAAAAAAATAAATGTGTTCTTCAGTCAAACTTCCAGCACTTGTCAAAGAAACATACTCACCAGGCAAGGAAAATTCTAAACTTCTGAATGTTCTGACA
The DNA here is from genome assembly GCA_026781065.1 of Mormyrops boulengeri. Taxonomy (NCBI): domain Eukaryota; kingdom Metazoa; phylum Chordata; class Actinopteri; order Osteoglossiformes; family Mormyridae; genus Mormyrops; species Mormyrops boulengeri. The sequence goes on along the minus strand of JAODLD010000052.1, from coordinate 11,054,838 downwards.
TAACAGAAGCATTTTTAGCATCCCACATGTTCATTTAAAACTTCATTTTGTGAGACTGAAGGATTATAGTCACGCTGATAAAAGCCACGCTTATCTTCCATATTATATTCACGTTCAATAGTCTATTGCAGTGGCACAATTCGCTACAGAGAGACAGGCGGCGTGATTGGTGGTTATGTGTTTCGGATTATATGATATATACTGTATGGAGCAGAGAAGTCACCTGACGTCATAAATGGCTGTTCATTGGTCGTTCCCATGCACATCGCAGAGCTCCTACCACCCTGCACTCCCAGAAAGCTGAGAGCACTGAAGGGCACTGTCATGCACGCAGACACAAGTTGGCTTCCTGTCTACGATACTGTGCCGTGCCAAATCTTCGAACTGGCAGTGAGTCAGTGGGACCAGCACAGGACCAGAAAGGGCGGCCCATTGCTGTTGGCATCAGATAAACAACTGGTCGACTGACCCCCCCCACCTGCGATTCAGTCACGGGTCTGGCCTTCCACCAGCCACAAGAGAGTAGATGACAATAATGTGGCTGTCTTCATCTTGCATGTGTGGTCTCTCCCTCCAGCTCCGGTGACCCCAGCAGGTATAATGCATATCAATGTCTTCATCAAGACAGCACTTGTTGGCATCTACCTCATTCTTCAAGAAGCAACACTATAACGCACAAGGAACGATCAGGACACCGCCATGGAGGACCAAACACAAAGCACAAAAAACACATCGGAACTCGTCAACCGAACATTCCATTCCATAAGGTCTCTGCTCCTTCATGCTTGCCTTAATCTGAGGTGTTCCATTCCTTCTACACATTTTCATTAAAATGAAAAAGTTTTCAAAATTTAAAAGAAAAAAAAACGTATAACGGCCTTGATCTATTAAGATCCTGGAAAAGTACTCTGACATTTTCGGCAATGGCGACATACCTTACTCCAAACAATTACGATGTTATTAGGGATAAATTACTGTGCATTTGTAAAGGACATACATTTTCTAAGTTCTGAATATTTCCACTTAGCACAATTCATCCATCCATCCATTTCCCGTAACCACTTGTCCTATTCAGGGTAGGAGTTCACAAAGTTCATTTTCTCATATCCATTGAGACACACTTACTTCCTCATGGCCGCTCTCCCAATCTGGAAAATAATATATGAAAGTCTCTGTGAAAGCATTGCACTACATTTAAACAAAAGAGAAAATACAGATGACTGCCGATCAGAGAAGTTTTCCTGGAAAATCACCTTCTGGATGCATGTTGAGAAGGAGAAGATCTGTGATATTATTCATTTTTATTGGTCATAATTTTGTGCACAGGCTCAGATAGCAGTAAGTTCACTGTGGGTTATCACATGTTGCCTAGAAACCAGTATGATCACAGTAAAATTCATTTCTGGCTCCCAGGATTTCAGCTGGCAGATCAGTTACCTCAAATCAGTCAACACAGCTTGCATAAAATGTACCTCATATGAAACTGTGGGAATATAACTGGGCTGATATAAAAGCAGAACTTTACCCAAATCAGGCCGTTTCTGATGTTTCCTTGGTCCTTCTGTTTCCAGTTCGTTTCCTGAATAAAGATAATATCTGACTGTAATGTTTAATTCCCTGTAAAGACTGTCACCAGGACACTGGATAGACACCGCACCGAGATCCTGTACTGGCGCAATAAATGCCTGAAAACAATTGTACTTAGATAATAATTAACTAAAACAAACACACAATTTTATCGAAGGTTAATGGACTCAATTTGCAGCCTCTACTGATGAAGATGTGATGGTTGTTACTGGCAATTACGCCATCATTGGGGTTTAATTCAATCATTTTAAAGTTCATAATAATTACTTAATAACATAATAATGACACACAGCCGTCTTTTTCGACACTTACTACTGAACGGTATATTCCCTTTGCGTCTGCTTCTCCTTTTGGTCCATAAGAAAAGGCAGACAAGAGCCGCAAACAGAATGAGAACACAGAGTCCCATCACTACCGTGGCCATTACTGTAGGAAAACAGTAAAATACATTTGTTGTTCAAGACAGCTGGGGTAGGTAAAGGATACTAACGTTCAAATCCAAAGCACGTTTCTCAAAACGTTCCTGCAAAAATCTATCGATAAGTTTTAATGTTATTTGAATAGATTCCACAATGCTACTATTGGAACGCTTTTAACTCTACTGTGACCTATTTGTTAAATACACAGCGTACAAATAACAACATTTAATTATAGCATATAAAAACGTGGTTTTTCCCCAGAAAGCATTCAAGTGTCATAGATAATTAGTTTAGGTTAATTTTTGAAAATATGTTTGTGCCTCACCACGTTCTGTATCTGTCTCTTTGTTCTCGGTCTCATAAACTTCTACAAAACTATCTAGAAAGAAGAAAAATAATTAATACAATAAATACCTGATATTTTATTTTTCCTTTAAATAAATCCAGAACAGTGACTTAAACCTCATTCCTAAAAATTCTTACTTAACATTTTGAATTAAGTTTCTGCCGCGACTGAAACGGTAACTGCAATCACAACATAGCAGCATGACATTCGATGTAATAATCCTAAACATCCCACGTAGCTCCCCACCCCACCATTTATCCACCGAAAAAGTACAACAGCTTAATCCCATCATGCATCTAAAATTGACTTATCCACTACAATAGTTTTATGTGACACAAGTTAGTTGCATCTACGGATATATTCGCGGTACAGATATTGACAGTGAACAATAGATTCGCTTGTGGTGCTAATACTTTAACATGTCTCAAAATACCCCCCTTGTGGCCATTTATAGAACTGCAAACTGGTAATCCTTCTTCCAGGAGCGATAGTAAAACATGTAAGTGCGACAGTTGTGACCGTCGTTGCTAATGATACATACCTGCACCAGTCTTCTTAGTGGTGACCTGTGTGATGTGGTCTCCAGTATCTTCGATAGCAAAACGTAAACAGATCAAGAGATATACCAGCAAGGCCAAAAATAACATACATGCGCATATAACATGGAAATATGTTATAATTATTAATAAACATCTGCGTTATCAACACTTACAGTAAATAAGAGGTCAAATTATATTAAACAGCATAAACATACACTTAGTCACAAGCGAATATGAGTTTACCTAAGGACACAGTTAAGACTGCAACCTGTATACCATTACAGAAATATTCTCCAGCAACCGTGGGTTGTAGATCATTCATCCTTAACTCCTTATCGTTATCGCTGTGGGGGAATCGATACTGTTGGTCATCCATCTCTCTCCTCAAAATTCCGTTCTTGTATTTGTGCGATATGAGCTTGCGTTTGGAAAGCCTGTCCTTTTTGTGCATCCAATATTGCATCAGTTTGTTTAACACTTTACAGTGATGATCCACCACGTACAGTAATGTCCCACAGAAAGCACGTGTAATAAGGATTACTACATCCCACAAAGACAGTGGCGTGTTCGGAGACGCCTGTCACCTTTCGTTTTCGTGGACTGCGATTCGTAAATTACTGCAAATTTGCAAACATAAAATAAAATACAGCTGCAAACAGGTATTTAAAAATGCAAAAATCGTCCCGTGGATGTAGTGCACATATTGCAAATATTTCCATTATTTTTTTAAGTATATTTTTGCACTTCGCCTTCAACTCCCGCTTTGCACACACGCCAATCTCGTCATGCGAGTTCGTGCATATGTTTTCTACGTACATACTTTTGGTGGTTTCGTGGCACTTCAGATCGGTCGCATATATAAGATGGTTGAATCTAGCGGCATGATACAACCACTAGAAATAAGACAGCTATTTTTTAAAAAACAAAAGCCTTGGTGCCGCAAACCATTTCTAAGTTTACCAGCTGAAGTACAGTACAGGTGTAGTGCCTGATTCTGCACGCCTGGAATCCCGCATCTCATGTTGTTATTATGGTTATTGTGCGCATGCGCCATGCGATCACTACAATGTTTCTAAGCGTGTTTCTGAGTCCAGGCTACGTGCTGGGGAGAGGTACGATGTTCAAACGAAAAGAATCCGTCTTTCATCAATCTATCGATCTTTAGCGGGAAAAGGCTGTGAAATGTCCAAAATGTGGCGCTGTTATGTTATAAAACAGCAAAACATATTTTGGAATTGTCACGCCTTCAAAGATATCATGAACCGATTTTTTTCTCGTTATGTCAGAGATCGAATGCGTCTGTTGTGCGGTTTCGTTTGTTCGTTAATAATACTGACACATCCAGGGCATTATGAACGATTCAAAATGAACAAAATTAATTGTGACATTTTGGCCATGTATGTTATTAAATGTTATTTCTGTGTAGTACGAAACACTATTGCCCACCCAGTTTTCGTGGCTGTTCATGTAGTGTTAAGTTGCAGTGAGACTAGAGCATATTCCAGGAAGCAGAGGGCATGTGACACCCTGAAATAGATGCCAGTCAGTCACTGGGCACACTACAGACACCAGCACATCTAAAACGCACATCTGTGTGACAAAACAGGAAGAAGATGCAGCGGGGGGGGGGGGGGGGGGGGGGGGGGGGGGGGGGGGGGGGGGGGGGGGGGGGGGGGGGGGGGGGGGGGGGG
>JAODLD010000052.1:11005642-11020767 GCA_026781065.1 Mormyrops boulengeri | reverse complement strand
CCCCAAACGAGCTTGATGGGCCGAATGGCCTCCTCTCGTTTGTAAATTTCTTATGTTCTTATGTTCTTATGTTCTAATACTCTTTCCAACAGCCTCTCATTCCAAGTTTAGATGGCAACAATGGCCAACCCTCTGAGAAGCACTGTGGTCAAACTGTACAAAAATTCCAGTCAGAATGCATTATATGGATTATATGCATTATGAAAGTATACTGTTCTGCTTAAGTTTAATCAAATATCAGTGAGAAATTCAGCCATGCCCAAACCCATAGCTGGCATCAAAAAATGCTTCTGATGGGAGGAATGAGGCCTCAAAACCCTTCCCATCATTACTGATATGCCCAGCTCATAACAGAATAATTTTCACACCTATAACAACAGGCCTACCTTTAACCACTGATCCAATGCATTGCACATGGTAGTCATGGAGACAGCGATGAATCCTTAATTTTTCTTCTTCCACGTAATCAGAGAAACAAATCTGGCACCTGCCCATACAGAAACCATTACATCATAGAGACTCAGCACAACAAATAAATTCCCTCATTAACACAGCAAAAATCCTGTGGTGGCGGAACTCAAGACTCACATGATCTTCCCCGCACTGTAGACAGGGACAAATGTTTTTGTGGGCAGCCTCTGAATCTCCCTGATGCTCATGCTGTAATTGACAACGACAGCACCTTGGCTTTCCTCAAAAGCCAGCAGAGCCTGGGTACAGGAAACAGTGGGCAGAGGCTGGATATCAAAGCCTGGCCAACATGGTGGCTGGTGTTGGGCTGGGCGGCATTCACAGGCCTTCTGAAAGCCAACACGGTCCTACCTCGTAGTTGTCTTCCTGGCTATCATCTGCTATCAACCCACATTTCAAGGCAGAGCTGAAATGAAGGATAAAGTGTTCAAGTGCTGAGGTCAAGGGGCTAACTCCTCTCTCCCAGCCATCCTAAATTGAACCCTCAGTATATCCATCATCTGAGTCAGCTTGCATATGACCTTGTGGATCTGTTGCCACAAAGGACAACTTCCGAAATTTTGCCCATCAGTATGATGGGGTCATGCTCTGTTCAGAAGGATCCCTTGCACCCGGGAATGACGAAAGGGTGTCAGCAAATTCAGAACACACAGGGGAGCAGATGGCACAGCAGAGCCTCTTTTCACTCATGTTTCAATCCACTACACATGGGTGGAAACCTGTGGGCCACTGGATCAGCCAAGTCAATGGGAAAGAGCCATACTCACCTGTATGACATCCTCTGATATTTTTTTGCAGTACTGAGAGTGCAAAACACAGGAAAGCGCAAAACAGGGGGGCTGCACACAAGGGTTTATATACAAAGTGCAGTTGTACATAAAAACAATAAATAGTACAGCAGCATAAAGACTGGTGTATTGTAATATCAAACAGCAATTAATAGCAATGGGAAGACCCCCCAATTATCCTCATTGTCGATCTGTCTGAGTGTGCTCGTCTTGTTGTGTTGTACGTTGCACCTATGTACGAGCATACATATATTACAAAGATTCAAACAAATCCTGAAACAGGTTGTTGAACCACATTCGCTTTATAACGGAGACCCCTGCTATAGACTATGCCATTCTCCTAGACAGGCTTGAACATACTGTAGGCATAAGAGGAGTGGCACTCTCTTGGTTTGAATCTTACCTCTCAGACCGCTATTAGTATGTGAATGTAAATAGTGATTCCTCAGAACATGTCAAGGTCAGATATGGAGTGCCACAAGGTTCCGTTTTAGGTCCCCTACTATTTTCACTATACATGTTACCTTTAAGCTTAGTTATTCGTAAGCATGGAGTTAGCTTTCATTGCTTTGCAGATGATACACAATTATATATATCGGCTAAAGCAGAAGATAGACAGCAACTTCAGAGAATGGAAAAATGTTTAATTAACATCAAAAAGTGGATGTCAGACAACTTCCTCCAGTTAAATCTAGACAAGAATGAGGTTCGTCTTACTGGCACTAAAGCCACCAGAAGTAAACTATCTGATGTTATAGTCTAACTATTGCACGAAGTACTGTTCTTAAAATCCTTAGTGTTATTCTGGATTCTGATCTTTTGTTTGATGTACATGCTTCTAACATTAGCCGTACTGCCTTCTTTCACCTGCGTAATATTGCCAAATTAAGAAACATGCTATCCTTTCAAGATGCAGAGAAATTGGTTCATGCGTTTATTACCTCCAGGCTCAATTACTGTAATGTCTTATTCTCCAGCTGTCTGAATAGGTCTTTAAATAAACTCCAGCTAGTCCAGAATGCAGCAGCCAGAGTCCTCACCAAAACTAAAAAATATGATCATATTACCCCAATTTTATCTTCACTACACTGGCTGCCAGTTAGATTTCGTGTTGACTACAAAATACTACTCTTAACTTATAAAGCTGTAAATGGTCTTGCACCGCAGTATGTGAGTGACCTCATTTACAACTACATTCTGAACGCAAGATGGAGGTCTTATATTCATGCCCAGAATAAAGAACATTACTTTTGGGGGAAGCGCATTTACTCATAAAGCACCACAGTTATGGAATAAACTTCCTATTAGTGTTTGGAACTCAGACACAATCTGTGCTTTTAAGTCAAGGCTTAAGACTTACCTATTTAGTCATTTAGTCTTTTGGGTAGTAAAATCCCGTTTTCTAAGGTGAATGGGAAATCTGGAGGTTCATGGTCATTTGACATTAAAGGTGAAAGGGGGATTGGTGCTGTCATCCTGCCACTCTCATTGATCACTTAAGCTGTTGACGGTAGTTTGGCTTGATGCCAAAACCCCTGGAAACCCTCATCTCTGTGCTTCCCTCCAGGTTTCTCTTTTACCCAGGCTGCCATAGTTACTCTAGTACTGCCGGTGGTTAGGTGTAGGGCAATAACTCTCTTCTCCATCTTCTCTTTTCGGAGCTGATCCTGAGCTGATCCCAAGCCGACACTACACCGCTAGAACCCTCACCTGGACTCCTTTGATATAATTACATGGAACCAACTGGGACTTCTAAAACTATTTGGACTGAAATTAATGTCAATGTAAATACTGTTTCATGCTCCCCAGTCACCCAGAAGAGGATGGGGTCCCCTTCCAAGTCTAGGTTCCTCGCAAGGTTTCTTCTTGCTAGAGGGAGTTTTTCCTTGCCACTGTCGCCTCAGGCTTTCATGGTGGGGTTCGGGCCGGTTATATGTTAAGTGTTTTGTGACAATGACTGTTAAAAGCGCTATATAAATAAAACTGAATTGAACTGAATGATGAAATCTAAGTAGCTCCCAAATATTGTATCTATAATGCACTGCAGTAGTCAGCAAATTTCACAGACATGCTTTTTTCGTCAAATATACACCTGAACAACATAGTTTGACTGCAAAATACTACGAACAAGTACATTTCAATATTGTTTTAAGGACTGTACCAAATATTTTAGCGTTATGATAGAATGAGAGATATAAAAGTAGCATGTCAAGCATAAACATGATATCTGCATAATATGCATGATATCAGCACCTAAATCCTCATGAATGGTTCAACTAATGTGAGTTTGCAGTGGGAGGGGGGGCTGTCAATGTTACTAGGGGGGCCCAGTGCACCAATCTGCCGTTGTCTTTGACCTCAAATCCTGGGGTAGATGGTAGATCATGTCAAATGTCCCACTGTGTAAGGCTGAAACCCCCCTTCTGCTAAAAGCTTCTGCATGCGCTGTTGTGCTTCCTTGGCAGAAGGTAGACTGCAGGGAATTGTCCACACAGTAGCATCACTGATGTGTGGACATCCTCCCCAAGTGCAGTGTGCTCCGTCATGTTTCTGGATGGAGAATATTGCACAGCAGGGCCTATAGGTAGCCCTAAATGGGAGAACTTGCCACTGGTAAACTTTAGGCGGATCATTCCTCTGCTTGTCACTTCATAGGAATCTCAGCAATACTTGATCCTCTGTCAAAATCTTCACCTGATGAAACACCCCATTCATATGAATACTCGCAGCAATATGTTGTTAGGCCACCCCATCAACATAAAATTTGGCTTGACTCGATCTAAATCAGCTACATTGCCGACACATAGCCCAGTGGTTTGGAATTGAGTATAGAATCAATTTCTATGAGAACAATTGTGAGTGCCTCTTCACTCACTGTTTCTTAGCTAAGGGTGGTATATACAGCAGCCTTCACATAGCGGATTTCTCACTCACATACACCATCAAAAGTGGGATAAAACCGGTGGATTAAAGTAGAAGGAGATCTGTTATGGTGCGAGTTGCTGCTGGATGTTGCGGCCTAAATTGGATAAGGCTTCCTTCAACTTATTCTCATCCCCTCAAATGTTGGTCCCCTGATCAGAGTATAACTCTGCTGGTTTGCCTCGCTGAGCTAAAAACTTTCAAAGGTCCATAAAGAATGAGTCATGGTCGATTGGAGGTAACACCTCTAAGTGTACAGCTCTCGTGGTGAAGCACTCAAAGAGAATACCCCATATCTTCTTGGTCCTTTGACCCACCAGGAATGGGCCAAAGAGGTTGATTCCACAGGAGTAAAATGCTGGCTTGAGCAACCTGAGCCGCAACGGTGGCAAGTCAACCATTTTTTTGATCAGCTGGTTTCGATCTCCATCTTCTGCATTCCATACAGTTACGCTGGTGATGCTTCACTGCTTCCAGCCTCTAAAGATCGACACGTGCATTAATTCAGCAAATATTTGCTCAGGCCCGGGGTGACACAGCTTGGTGTCATATTCTTGTATGAACAATTTTGATGAATGGTGACTAGGATCAAGTACAGAGGGGTGGACAGCTGCTGGATCAATTCCCACCACTCTGCAAAGCCATCCTCTGATGACTTGATGGGTCAGATCAAATTCAGGTGAAAGAAAAAGAATATATGGCTAGGTGTTGGGGTCAGTACGGTAATGTATTTTGGCCACTCTGGTGCCCACAAACACTTTAAAGATTAAAGTTGCATGACTCTGAAAGTAACCATTTAAGGACTATGGTTGAGTCACTCCAAAGCATGAGGTGGCGAATTCCAAAAGTGAGTTCAGTCTTCAGTAACTGTGGTAACTGAGCTCCTGGTACCTATGCACACAACTCTAACATGGGTATTGAAAGTTGTTTCTGAGGTGCAACTCTAGAGCGTGCAAGAAGGAAGGCGATATGAACTGCTCATTTGGTTACTTCAGATTGCAGATAAGCAACCAATCTGTAGGACCTTTCAGAGGCATCACAAAAGATGTGTATGTCTCTCTTGGTGTCTGGGAGGTCCATGTTGGTGGGGGTGTAGTATCTAGACAGTTGTACTAGAGGCTTGAACTCACTTTCCCAGCCATGTCAGGCTGTAAGAATTTCTTCAGGGAGATTTGGTGTCAGCATTACATTGCCAGCTAAGCTCTAACATTGACTTGTTTGCTTCTGATTTATTGTGTTTCAGCGACAGCTCCAGGTCATCTGACAGGTAAGTGGTTGATGACTCTGTGCAAGTTATTGGTTCACTGGCGGATGTCAAAGCCTCCAGAGGTTTCCCAACCCTTTGTTTCACTTCTTGGACAGAATGCAGACTCTGTAAGTAATTGCCAAAATAGAAGCACTTTTCTTCCCTGTTTGCCCTACTGCCGTAACACTGTTCGCCCTGCCATCTGAAGTAGCACTAGCACTTGCCAGTCATCACCTCCCTGCCCCCTGCTTTGTGACTCAAATGTTAAGACTGGGAAAATGTGAATTGGGACTTTGCCATCTTGATCAATTGACTTTCCCTGCCAGCCCCAGGAGGATGGGCTCCCCCTTTGGGTCTGGTTAGGGTTAGGGCTTCCTCTGCCGGCCCCTGGAGGATGGGCTCCCGCTTTGAGCCTGGTCCCTCCTTAGGTTTCTTCCTACTAGGGAGTTTTTCCTTGCCACTGTTGCCTCTGGCCTGCTCACTGGGGGCTTTGGGCAGGGACGCTGTAAAGTGCTTTGAGACAATGTAATGAAAACATGCTATACAAATAAAGTTGAACTGAATTGAATATTGAGAACCGCTCCTCACTATCATTGGTGCTGTGGTCAAAAACATGATGCTGTAGCATGTACGTTGCGCAGCATGGTCTGCAAATTGTCCCAAATGGCACTACCTGCCATTCATAAACTTCAGGTGACTCTTCTCTTTGCATGTGGAGCCAAAGGAGAGACTTATCTTCTAACAGTAAAAGCCTGGTGAAACTTGGCTGTAACATCACTACTGCCAAGGCAGTGTTCTCTGAACTGCAAAAGGACTCCTAGTAGGGAAGGACCCAGCTTAGGACCAGGCAACAGAAGGGTAATCCTTTCTCCGAAGTAATGCAGTTGCATACCTCAGTATGCCATTAACCTCCACTGTAGTGGTGTTGTCTAATTTGAATAGGTGTTGTCATTCATTAGTAATTCTTAACTGTGGAAGCAAAAATATCTGAAAGAAGAGTGAACATAATGTTGACCATTTCTGATTGTTTTGCCCTTTCAGAACTGCTGTGGGCGGTCATGGTTATAGAAGTGTTACTGTAAAAATTAATTACACCAGTAGGTGGCAGAACACAAAGTAATGATGCTTAATGTTTCTTTATTAACTTAAGTATTTGAACACTTGGATCACTACATAATTCACTATATCAATTCCTAGTTAACATAGATCCAATGTTTAATTCCTGTGCCATTTCTTTTATATATCACAAATTAACTAGCAAATGTAACTGCCAGGAGCCAAGACCCCACCCTCTTAGCTAGAAACAGATTTGTCTGTCATATGAAGTCTGCACCTATTAGTACTCAGCTGTAATTGTCATGGACCGGGGCAGACTTGGTGCGCCAAACGGGGAAGGGACACAGAATGGGACACACATGGGTGCTGACCCTGACAGTAATAATAACTATAATATGGAGCCAGGCTTTTTTACATAAATACCAGGGTTGTCCTCCCCTGAGGTACAATATACTGGCAGGATGTTTTACTTGTAATACCAACTAAGAGGATTTTTTCACCAGACTAACAGGCTTGGATAAAAAAAATCCACTAACAATCTTTTCCTTTTCCTGTGCACTGTTTCCTAACAACTTTTATACAACGTTCTTAGCGGTAAATTGATCTTGACAGCTGTTGATTTTACGTCTAGCTTGCAGCGATGCGCATCCTTTGCGCATTGGCCCCTTGCGGAAAATGGGCCCCCCATGGATCGTGGGGCCCTACGCACAGCGTGTGTTCTGCGTGTAGGGAGGGGCAGCACTGTGTAGGCTATTTGGATCAGAGGACCTGGCTGGCCACGGGAGGACCTCAACATGACGCAAGCAGTCCATAGACACACATGCTGTATGTGGACAGGCATTGTCTTGTTGAAAGACTATACCAGGGTGCTGTCTTAGGAGGGGTAAGACATATGGATGCAGGATGTCACTGTGCCATCAGGGTCCCCCGAATCACTACCAGGGATGACCTCAAGTCATACCCTATGGCTCCCCACACCATGATGCCAGGAGTAACACCGGTGTGTCTCTCCACAACATTAGCAGGATTGGTCCCCTCCCCTCTGTGCCACCAAACGTGCACACGATGGTCATCCATGGTAATGCAGAACCGAGACTCATCGCTGAACATGGTACACCACTCATCATCAGTCCATGCCTCCCATCATCAGACCATGCCTCCTGGTTATAGCACCATTCCAACCGCAGCCATCTCTGTGCTGGTGTTAACATGCATGAGATGGTGAACTGGTAGTCCGGCTGATGCCAGTCATCGAGACACAGTGTGGGATGACACGGGGTGTTGTAGAAAGTCCAATACCTGTGTCTGGATGGCAGGTGCAAATTTTGTGCGGTTCTGTAATGTTTGGAGCACAATATGACGATCCGCCCTTGGTGTGGGCTGTCTAGGGTGACCGGAACCTTCATGACATGTGTGGGTGCCCTCATGTGCCCATTGGTTCCAATATCGGGCAACTGTGTCATCTTGCTGGGCAATTGTACAATACGGCCACCCAGCCCCATGCAAACCCACAATGTAACCCCTATCAAACTCCGTCAAGTGTTGCTAATGCTGTAAAATTCATCTACGAGGCATCCTCTGTGTCTGGTGATTAGACACGCCAGCTCCTTGCAAATCGAATCATTTACATAGCAGGGGTACGGAAATCCAACGCCCGACTCGTCTGACACGGGTAAATTGACCGTCGGACAAGCGTGTTTTTCTGGTTTCAGTTGTCCACGGATAAGTGCAATTTTCAGGAGAAAAAAGAATTATATGTGCTGTGCAGGGCACATTTTTCCCACTACTTTCAAATTTTAAACATTTGGGTACTTCGTGTGGAAACAGTCTACTTAGGCATGTTCTTAATTCATGTCTCAAATTGGTCTTCAATATTGTTTACAAAATGACGACGGATTTTTCAAAGGGAAAGCACTCTTACGGTCTTACGTAAGTATTTTACCCTACTATTTACACGCTTGGAGATGCGGTCATTTTTTTTTCCCATGCCGACATTACGATGTAATCTGATGATTTTTCATTATAATCGATAACTTTTATATATTATTGATAAAATTCACAATTGTTTCTACATAAAAATGCGGTCATTTTACTTACAATGCAAATGTATTCACCACTTAACAAAGCTTGTTAGGCAGTTAATCTTTCCTGAAATTTGCAATTTCGCATAGGTTGTAATATATTGAGGAGCTGAGAAATTTATTGCGTGACATCAGTTTTGATGAGCTGTCTATAGATCGTTTTTGATTAGAGAATTTTTCATATAAAACAAGTTGGTTTCGCGCTGTCAGTTTATTAAAAATAAAGAAGAAAACATTCTAACGGTTTTCAAATGTCATGAAATATCTATAAAAATCTTCACATAGACGCGATTATTTTTTATACCGACAACATCGGTAATATTTACTTCTTTGGAAAAGTACCATCTTGCAGAATTTCGAATACGTCATTAGGAATTACCTGTGTATCCCATAATGCACTGCGGTAAGCACGTTTTTCTCGCTACATGCGAGAAAATGTATATGCGTTTTGCTGAAACTGAAGCAAGTGGCATCGCGGATGAGAAATGGATCGTTTCTTGATTAAAACTGGTACAACAGGCCCTGAAAACCTGACAATGAGGGCAAGAAAAGAAAAACAAAAGCTGAAATTGAAAGAACTTTTTTCAGTTTTAAAATGGAAGGCAGTTTTGGTATCAATAAAAGCGATCAGAAAAAATAAACTATTTTACACTTTTGCTATTTGTTTATGGGCAAGTGAATTTAACTGGCGGACAAGTGGATTTTCTAAGTTTACTTAGAATACTGAGAATATATAACCCTGCAGTTCTAGATTAATATATCATGAGGAATATATATCATGGTGTGAGCACCACACCAAAATGGATGGAATTTTCAGAGGATGGCCTTGAAATATGAGGGCCACTTATGTCCCTCCATTAAGGTGGAGCTAAATACCGGAAACCCAGTACCAAACCCTGCAGTAAGCTCAGCATAAGGAATGAGAAAGAATGGGTAAAATCATTGGAAGACACCATCCTGGACCTTTGCCCTTCTTCGCCATCTTTGAATTTCTCGAGGGGGTCGAGAAATAGATCGTAAAGGCTGACATGATAAGGAATCTCCAAAGAATATTGAAAAGACCCAGGATTTCGTTTAAATCAGGGGTGGCCAATCTTATCCAGAAAGGGCTGCTCTGTATGCAGGATTTTGCTGCAACTCCCTAATTAGATGACTGATTGACTGAAGAGTCGTCACACCTGGGTTTGAACAGCTGACCTAAAGGTTATCCCAAAAACCTGCATACACACTGGCCGTTTGCAGATAAGATTACCCACCCCTGATTTAAACCTTTTAAGTTAAATAAAATAAAGCTCCAGTCAGGTAATGGAAGAGGAATACAAAGCCCAAAGCCTGAAGCAATTATGCAATACTGTCAGCCCTTAAGTCACTGTGCCACCCAGTCATTGTGTCACCTAATATGAAACATTCTCCTGTTTCTAGTCATAAAAGTATTACTACCCTTAATTTACAACTCTGTTCTGATGTGGATTCCTATTACCAGTTATCATTTTAACACCAATCAGCTAATAAAAGCAATACAAATAGGACAAAAAATAACCAAATAGGTGTATTCAGTGTTTATTAATATAAACCGCCGTCATACTACTGTCCCCAAATAGGTATTTAAATAAGCTACAAGTTCATCAGAGACTATGACAATATACACATATTTAGTAACAACATGATTGTACAAACCAAAAGCATAGTGGACAATTTTAGCTCTTGGATTAAGAGAATGATTTAATGGAGCAAATCCTTGTTTTATGTAGCACTAATTACAAAGTAGTTCGATACTTAATAAAATTTTAGCCTTAAAAATGTAGCGTTACTTAGCAACAATAATCTCTGTTGCCATATAAGGTCAGGTCACCCTTACAGTGAAGGCATTGCCATTTTAGAAGATGAGCAGTGAATTTCATACTTTTTCCATTTACTTTCCTTGAACAGAACAATAAATTTGTTGAATAATCAATACCAATATAGCCTAAGTGAACAATGTATTTTATTATGCATTATTATGCTTGAATGGATAGTCAGACTCTGTGGGAAAAAAAAGTGAAAAACTGATGTGCAGAGGGGTGTGCCCTCTATGCAGTCTGTTGGTGAATTCTGCTGATGACCTACATGCCAATGCTCCCGTGTTAATCACTGTGACTGGCTGTCTCTGTCCTACAGCAGTGCTGTAACTCAGAGCAAACAAATGAGGCGGCAGGCAAAGCACCATGGCCAGTACAGCTTCCTTCACTGGATATACCATAAACATGTATCATGGCTTGCTGGGTGAACGAGGGGTGAATGCTCCAGAAGCCTCTAACATGGTCTTCCTGCGGGCCGTCTCCTTCGCAACATTATGGTTAAGACGCCGCAGACGTTCCTGGAGTGGGGTAGGAAAGAGAGAGAAACTGTTCAAGGTAGCCATTCTTCTGGGATTTTGGGAAGACCATCCAGTTCACATGGACGATTTGTTAAGCAGAGCCCATTGGCCTCACAGTATGATGAACTGATGTTCTGGGCAGTGCAGTGTTCAGTATATGGACATCAGACACAGAGGTTTCAAGATTAACTACTCAGGAGAGCAAGTATTGCTGTGCCCCAAATTTCTTATAAAGATGTATATGACATAATACCTGCTACACAATAATGACATTGTGACATTAGATTTACATGAAGGTCATACACTTCTGCTTGCCACAGCTAGTTACAGACTTTGATCATAGTTAGCAAATGGCAACCAATGCACACTATTAGACAAACCTCAATATAAACAACACAATATTAAAATTGCATAGAATGCAATTAACAACATTTTTGTAACATTTTCACATGATCTGTGTAAGCACAATTTACAAACTTAGTATCATATCCAGAAACCGGTCGTGAGTACTTACCTGAGCATTCTGTAGTATGTTATTCACCAGAACCACCCTGCGTCGAGCATTTAGCAGTTTCTTCACATATGGGTCCAGGTCCAGTGCCACCTTCTGGTGCTCATTGATTCTGCAGAGTTCTGAGAAATCATAGGGAGATTAGATTGGGAGTAAAAATACGGGTGAGAAAGAATACGCCATCTATGATCAAATCAAGTAATTGGACTTTAACATGTGAACTACACATATAAGAAAAGCTTTTACATCCAAGATGTTAAAGTGCCTTCACAGGTGGATATTCTGAGCTGGACAGTGGTTATTTATACATATTTGTAAAAACAAAGGAAGCCGCTTAAATGAGGGATTTGTAGTTATGTTTTGACATCATTACAACTACTATAGAAATTCAGATAAACATTGTTTATATTTTTAAGAAGGCATCATAATACTCATTTAGGCCCGGTTTACACTTGGTTAAAATGCATCTTGGGTGATCGGATCATAAGTGGACCGCTGATGCCTTGAGACGCATTGCGGTTTATACCTGCGTCTACCATGCACCTCCAAAGTGTCCAGCAGATTACTTGGGTTCAGATCCTATTACTGCCTACGTCACTTTTCTCTCGTCACTGCCACTAGAAATGACATGGCCCCACAACTACACAAGTCTATGTTGCCTGACAAGCCCCAGATTTGTTTAGCATAGGCTCGCTAAGAAAACAAAAATGTTTCAAGAACGAAAATACATGTACAGCTGTTCCAATTATTGAGATTAGCTGGACAAAGTCATGTGCGACTTGCTCAAGGGCGCAGGGCATTATTTAGAGCATTGGCAACTGTCACCAAACCAAGCACCACATCCTGCATTGACAATATATTTTCCTGTGGCATCATTGTTGGGGACGCATTATCATTTACACTACAAAAGATATGTGGTCAAATGCGTCCTAGATCCCCACGGCAAGTGGTTTGAATGACTGGATTACAGTGCATCTTGGTGGTCATTTACACTTGCATTTAGTGCTGTCCACTTGTGAGCTGATGCCCAAGATGCATTTTAATACCAAATGTTAACAGGGCTTTTGATTACCATATCTGTATAATCTTTTTTTTATTCAACCAAAAGACTAATACAATGTAATTAACTAAAGAGTTAAGTGAAACAAAACTAATCTGCAGTGCACCAGCAGTTACACTAAAGGTACGGTCTCACTAGCAAATGGGTATGGTTCATGATGTGGCGTTTTGATTTAAGTGTTGGTGCAGTGATATTAATAAGGAATAAGCCACATGCAGGTTCCCCTTAAAATATATATTTGAAAAAAAGCATATTTTTTTTCCTAGGTCAGTATTGGCAAAATTAGTAGCAGATAGTGGAATAAATGCTTATGGTAATATCAGCCTTCTAACCCAGTAAGCTAGGTGTGAAGCATACTAACTAGCAATATCATAAAATGCACTTTAATATACTTTGTACTAGAGCTGGGCGATATGGCCTAAAAATAAAATCAGATTTTTTCACAATAAATACGATTTTCGATTTTAATCGATTTCCCCCTCCCCTACTCAAGATCAAACTGCAGATGACAAATAAAATGGTTCAAAACAAATTTTACCTTTATTTTGCTTTTTTTTTTACTTTAGGGTTAAAGTGCAATCTGACAAGCCAAAAAAAGATTCTTGTAAGTGAGATGGCAGACCACGCCATTGTAGACACTTTTAGAAACTTGTAAAAATTGTTATCGCCTTCCACCGTGCCCCATTCTTATAATATGGCACACAGTTCGAAAACATGTCAGGGATGGTTGCTTGCTTAACTTTGGATGTTGTGCTGGTGCTACGACTATTTTCATTTCGCTGGGAGCTGCATTCTCCCACTCCACTGCGTGCCTCTGCTTTAGGTGCTGGAATAAATCCGTCGTGCTGCTTCCTATGGTTGCCACAGTTTTTAAACAGACTTTGCAACGAGGACTTGTTTGGTCTGTGTTTGACAGCGAAAAACCAAACCGATTCCATATTACAGATGTAGCAACACCTTTCTTGGGCACAAGCTCCAGCTTTTCTCCTGTCATTGCCATGTTGTTTGTGAATCTGCTACAGTGTTTGGGTGCGCTGCGCTAATTTACCCGTGAAGAACGGTGCGTCACATTAGTTCCGCTTTTTGCGCTTGCGTGTAAAATAAGGCATAAAATCGATTTTCATAAAAACACATCATCCTGAACTGTAAATTCGAATTGATAAAATCGATGTATCGCCCACCTCTACTTTCTACCTTTTAAATCAATGCTCACTGCCAATATTGCAGCTTTTCTCTTGTTTACAAATTTAAATTCTGACAATCAACAGTTAAAAAGAATTGATTGCTCCATTTTGTCCCACAGCTGGTGAAGCTGAAACCCCACCCACACTGAACCTGACTGGTTGAGCTATGCAAATTCACGGGTCAAAGTTCAACTAAGATGTACTCATTGCAAAATCACTCTGCTGCTAAAACTAAGGAATCTGACTTTCACATTGCGCAGCTATGATGGAAGTGAATGAGGCGCAAATATTTTTCCGTGCTAGTGTGACCGCACCTTAAGGCAGTGCTTCTCAAACTGGTCCTCAGGGACCAGTTAGAAGGGGAAAAAAAGGTGCTGTCTGCCAGTGAGATGGGAGGGAGCGAAAATGTGAACTGTCTGGAGTCCCTAAGGACTGGGTTGAGAAACATGGCACTAAGGAATAGCACAGCCAGGGCCTTTAACTGACTAGTGAATGGCTGTGTTGACAGAAGCCGCACCAGTGGCCAGGTTGTCGATGTGTTCCCGCAGCTCCACTTGGCTCTCTCTGAAATGAAAAGAGGTGGACAACATGTAAGAAAGATCATCTACGACAGGGGTGTCAAACTCCAGTCCTGGAGGGCCGGAGCCCTGCACATTTTTGTGCTTCCCTTCATTTAACACCCGATTCAACTCCTTGCACCTCCTTGTGCTAATTACCACACGACTCTTGAGCTGAATCATTTGTGGTAGAACAGGGAAAGAACTAAGCTACACAGGGCTTCAACCCTACAGAACTAGAGTTTGACACCGCTTATCTAGGACATAGTCTTACCTATCAATCAATAAGACCTCCATACACATCCAGATTGACAACAATATCATATTCAATTCAATTTCCATTTTTTCATCTGGCAAACACTTTTTTCCAAAGTTACATATAAGTGAGGATCAGAGAGCAGGGTCAGACAGCACCCCTGGATAAACTGAAGCTAAAGGCCTTGTTCAAAGGCCCAATGGTGACAAACACTCTACCAACCACAGGATTACAACCAGCAACCTTCTATCACAGACACAGAGCGATAAACTACACACTCTCCCATTTCTTATTCAGAGCAACTTACATCATTACTTTCAGCAATAGACTGGCATGTCTTTAATAACAAAAAGCTTTTTAAGCTCGAAGTTGCAGGGATTATTGTTCCTGATTTACATTAATGATACTGACACCAACACATACAGTAAGCTGGGTAAATTTGCAGACGACACCAAGGTGGGTGTTGTAGCAGATACTAAATTAGCAGCACAGGGGCTACAATGGGATCTTGATTTAATTAGCAACTGGGCTGATAATGTATAAATGTAAGGTAATCCATACAGGGAGCAGAAATATAAAGTACAGATATTTTATGGGTTCCACTAAAATAAAGGTAGCTGATTATGAGAAAGACCTC
>JAODLD010000052.1:10984238-10996967 GCA_026781065.1 Mormyrops boulengeri | reverse complement strand
GGTCACTGCTAAAAGAAGCACTCTTAAACCAGAGCATGTGGACCAGTTAGTGTTCTTAAAGAAAAATCTACAAATTCACAAATGCTGAGCAGTGACTCATGCTGAGCTGTTTGTGATGTTTCAGGAACTTTCCTGTGCCCAGTTGTGAAATTTTATATTTGTTTTTATTTTGTGTATTAAAACACTGCTGAAGTGCAAATTTAATTTTTTTTTAAGTGTGTGGCCTGGCCTCTTGTTTATTTTGGTGTATAAATTTAATGTTTATACATTTGTTCACATTAGAAAGTACACTGCACTTCTAGATATAAGTTCTAAAGTACTCAAGTTGATTTTGGTTTATAATTTATAATTTCATGTTTATACATTTGTTCAAGAAGTCTGTTTTCATAGAGAAGGTAAAATTAAAGTTTCAGTTCATATATCTGACTGTTTGTGTTTATTAACAAAATTATATACATGTGAATTAAAATTGAAAATTGAGTATGCAGTGCATCGTCAATGCATCGTGATGCATCGAGATATTGTATTGAACCGAATCGATGACATGATAATCGTAATCGAACCGAACCGTGAGACCAGTGTAGGTTCACACCCCTAGCAGATACTCGAGGTTTCGATGATCAGTGAACACCTGGAAGGGGTGATGAGCTCCCTCGAGCCAGTACCGCCACTCCTCCAGTACCAACTTGATCGCCAGTAGCTCTCGGTCCCCTACATCGAAGTTGCGTTCTGTGGAAGTCAGTTTCTTCGAAAAGAAAGCACAGGGATGTCAGTGGCCAGTTACCAGATGACGTTGTATGAGCACTGCGCCCACTCCGGATTCCGAGGCATCCACCTCGACCTCGAAGGGGTTGTCTGGGCATGGCTGCTGGAGGACGGGGGCCAAGCAGAAGGCTTGTTTTAAATGCTGAAAGGCGATGTCGGCTTCGGGGTTCCACTTTAAATGGGCACCAGTACCCCACGTGAGCGAGGTGAGGGGTGCGGCCACCTGGCTAAAATTGCGAATGAAGCATCGATAGAAATTAGCGAAGCCCAGGAACCGCTGTAACTCCTTTACAGTGTGAGGGCGTGGCCATTGTTGGACGGCGATTACCTTTCGCTCGTCCATGGCTACCTCGCCTGGAACATGACAGACGTGCAGAGAGAGAGAAGGTGAATAGATCAAAATGTCATCAATGTAGACCACAACAAACTGGTTTACCATGTCTTGGAACATGGTATACATGAAGGCCTGGAATATTGAGGGACTATTTGCCAACCCGTAAGACATCACGAGATACTGGTATTAGCCGGTATTTGCGATGAAGGAGGTCTTCCACTCATCCCCTTCGCGAATCTGTACCAGATTGTAAGCACTATGAAGGTCCAATTTAGTGAATACGGTGGCTTTTCTTAGGTGCTCGGGTGCCGATGGGATCAGTGGCAGCGGTTCTCGTCTTTTAACCGTGATGGCATTAAGTGCTCGGTAGTCGATGCACGAGTCCGCTGTCCTTCTTCTTCACAAAAAGAACACGGCCAACACTGGGGAGGTAGAAGGGCAAATGACACCTTGTTGCAGTCCCTCACGCATATACGTCTTCATGGTTTCCTCCTCTTGGACAGAAAGGGGGTACAGACGGCCTTTTGAAAGTGGAGCCCCCTCCTGGAGGTCTATGGCACAATCACATGTTCAATAGGGAGGTAGTTGGAACGAGAGGGCCTTACTGAAGACATTGTGATACTCCGTATATTCGACAGGAATCAGAGTTAGGTCCTCAGGCTCGGGACTTTCTACTGAAGAGACACAACAAGGTAGAGCCATACACTGATGAAGACATTGATCTGACCATGAGGTTAGCTCACCCGTGCTCCAGTCCATCCGGGGGTTATGCTCCTTTAACCAGGTATGTCCGAGGGTAACGGGGTCCTTAGCCTTGGGAAGTACTAAGAAACTAAGGGACTCCACATGAAAGACCCCCACCTGGAGCTTGATGGGTTCCGTGCGAAAGCTCACTTGTCCCCCCATTGACACTTAGAACCGTGATGAGGTTGGAGAGAGCCAGTAGGAGGAGCTTAAGGGCACGAACCAGAGTAAAGTCCATAAAGTTACCCGCTGTGCCCGAATCAACTAATGCACATGTAGGGTGTTCCTCCCCCAAACAGGTGACAACTACAGGAACAGTTACTTGGGTCAGGGAAATCCCAATAAACGTGGATGCGCTTACCTTTGTCTGGGCGTCGGGTTGCAGTGGTCGAATGGGGCAGGAGCATAAGAGATGTCCTGCAGTTCCACAGTACAGGCACAATCCTTGGGCAGCGCGTCGGCGTCATTCGGTGGTAGACAGCGGTGTGCGTTCGAGCTGCATGGGTACAGCGGGTTCCTCCAGAGCATCCGATGATCACAGGAGCATTTGGTCTGGCGGGTTTTGTCTGCGGCGTCGCTCCCGGACACTGTTGTCAATGGCTACCGAGAGACCGATGTAATCCTCAAAAGACAAGGTGGCTCCGTGTGGTGTCAGCTCGTCCTGCACTTCCGGGTTGAGAGCTCGTCGGCAGAGGATTCTGAGGACCTCTTCGGGCCAGCGAAGCCCTGCGGAAATAGTCCAGTGCGAATTCCGCGATGGTCCGGGCTCCCTGCTTGAGATCAAATAATCTCTCCCCTAGGCTGTAGCCGACGGCTGGATGGTCAAAAATCTCCTTGAAAGCTTTTTGGAATTTGCGTGCGGAGTCTAGCAACGGGCTTTCATCCATCCACAATGCGGTGGCCCACTCACGTGCACGTCCAGTGAGGAGCGAGATGACAAACCGAAAGAAGGCTGTCTCATCAGAAAAGCGCCCCGGGTTCTCCTCAATAAACAGCCCGCACTACATGAGGAAGGCTTGGCATAGCAACTGGTATGGAAGCAGACGCTGGGGGGGAGAAGAGGGCAGCTCGGCTTGTGCAGCCCGTCCCTCCATTAGCTGAGATACGAGGCGGGTCAGATGGTCGGCCTGCAGCCTCTGGTGCTCCGCGGGGTCCATGTTATTCCGGCGAAGTATTCTGTCACGCTTCGTTGCAAGGGAGGAGGCAGACCCCAGTATGCGGGAGAATGTTTTAATGGACAGATCGTGTACACTAAAACAGATGGAAAATCCAAAAGAAGAGTCGGGTCGGTCGCAGAAGGTCGGAAGCCGGGAAGGTCAATCCTACATTGAGAGACAGGACGGTGAGACGAAGGGACGGGGGAAGCGATGGACGTGGGTCAGGAAGGCAGGGCGAAGAGGGCAGGCAGGCAGACGGTGTCGAGGAGGCAGGCAGGGCAGACGGGACAGGCAGGTCAGGTGAGACAGCAGGGCAGGATGAGATAGGCAGGGTAAATGGGAGACAATAGACAAATAAATGCTCAGTACGTGTCATGGATCAGGCAGCAATACGTCGCGATTACCCAGTGATCGCGTCTGTGTTGAATAGATCCCCTAATTAGGCGGCGGTCACCTGCCACTATGCTGCCCCGCCCCTGTGGGCGTGACATGTTCAGCAGCATTTGGGAACTTGATGAAATCCTTTTTCAGTTAACATATAGCATTGCAGACTTTGTGTACTATTTTGCACACTGTTGATTCACCCACACCACACAAATCCCCAGTTTCATGATGGAAGGTTCCACATGCCAAAAACCTTAAGGTAATTAATATTTGTAAGGAAGGAGAAATAGGGGTAAATAGTTCCCTGCAACTGTGGCACAAACATTTCAGTGCTACCCAATACAATTAATTTACTTCAAAACACCAAACTAACAAGAAACCAGAACAGTGGCTTCCTGGCCCACTCACTGGTCTGTCTTCTCCAACAGAGGAAGACGGCTGCGCCCAGGCCAGAACAAGTATAAAGCAGTAGTGCACTGGCCTGCCAGCTTAGTTATAAAAATATTATATATCAAACTAAAACAACCAGTAATTTATTACAACTATAATTTTATGAGTACTTCAAGTGGAAAAAAAACACCATTGTCACATCTGTGGTATAATTCATATTGCATCTCAATTTCCTGTTTTAAACAAAAATCAGATGGAAGATTTCTAATCTCAGTGATACAAAATGCAGCAGCATGTCTGATATTCAGTCACCCCAAGTGTTCTCATGTCACATCCCTCCTTGTCTTTCTTCACTGGCTACCTGTCGGTGCTCAGATCAAGTCCTTCAGGTCCATCAATGGACAGGCACCCATCTCCATCAAAAGGCTCCTCAAGACCTATGTCCCATCTCGCCCCTTCGGTCAGCAAACCCACACCGCTTGAGGGTCCCTCCACCACATGAGAAGTGTCACTCCAGATGGTTCTCTTGTCTGGTTTCCCAGTGTGCAGTTGAAAGAGCTCCCGAACCACATCTGATCAACAGACTCCCTCTGTATCCATCCACCCATTATCGTAACCACTTAATCCCAACTGGAGCCTATCCTGGGAACAAGGGGCACAGGGGGGAGCCAACCCTGGGCAGTCGCCCACACACCACAGGGCGCACACACAACTAAAGGGCCAATTTAAACTCACCAATCAACCTGCCCTGCACACTTTTGGACCGTGGGAGGAAACTGGAGCCCCCGGCAGAAACCCACGCAAACACGGGGAGAGCATGTGAACTCCACACAGAAAGGACCTGGGACCGAACCCAGGACCTTCTTGCCGTGCTAACCACTGCGCCACCGTGTCACCCGACTTCCTCTCTAGCTTCTAGAAATGCCTCAAGACCCATCTGTTACATGAATAACCTCTACTAACCTGATTGTTTCTTGAGTGCTCTTATGTTGCACGTACAGGCCCATGAATAGTCTTATTTGGTTCTTACTTATGTGTAGTTATGTAGCTGTTATGTAACTCTTGCTCCAATACCGCTTACACTTACATTCATTCTAAGCTCAGCTGAGCTGCACTTATGCTCAGCTGATTCTGTAACAACATGAATTTTTCTCACTTGTACATCACTTTGGAAAAATATTTAGATGTAACTTAAATGTAAACTGCTTTCATTTCATCCAGAGATATACACATCTACCACAAAATTACACACTGCTCATCTTCAAACACCCTTGAAAACACTAAGATAAAAGAGGCTTGAAGCACCTGACATCTCCCAGCTCAGATCCCTAGTATATTTCACATTTTATGACATCTATTGCCACCTGGATGAAGAGGCATTAATTTAGCCATTTAATGTTATTTCATTCTTAATTTTTAATTCTGTGCTTTTGTGCTACATGTACAGACGCTCCTCTACTAGCAACCGAGATACGTTCCGAACGGCCTTTTGTAACTTGAGATGTTCGTAATCATTATTCAACATCATTTTAAGGGTATACGCAACTACAAAGACCTAGGATGCTGGGAGTATGTACGTTACGCTGCTGGCGCGGCGGGAGTAGTGACCGGAAGTCGTACTAGGCGGACTTGGTGCGCAGAAAAAAAATTGATGATGCTGACAGGAAATGGGAGCCCAGTGAACACAATTTGGACTTACAGTCCTCTTCGTTCGTTTGTCTGAAAGTTCGTAAGTTGAAACTTCGTAAGTAGAGGAGCGTCTGTACTTAAGTTTGATGGCAAATGTTGGCTATACACTCAAGTGTGGAATAGAAGCTCTATGCAGATTTATACCTCTCCCACTGCTGCATCATCAGGGACGCCAGCCACCCAGCTCACGCCCTCTTCACATTATACCCTGCGGAAAAAGCTACCTGTGTATCACCACCTGCACCCCCCCCCACCTTAGAATTTCAGAATTTCTGTATTCCTCAAGTACATGTTCAAATGAAACTTTAAAAAACCTTTCAGAGCTTCTGGACAAACCCAGGGTATTCTGTCTAAGAAAAGTTGGATAGTATCTTTAGAATTTCAGAATTTCAGTGTTCCGCAAATACATGACAATCATAGCAAGGACAGTCACAACGAGGACAGGGATTAAGATAACATCTGGATGATCTTCTGGTTCTGCTGACACACATCAGAGTCGCATGTTATATGCAGACAGCCATATCTCTATGGTAACATGCCTGTGTTTCCTCTACCAAAGCCCAAGTGGTCAGATATAACTCCAAAAGTTCTTGAATGAAATTAAACAATATTATAATTCTATAAACACAATGTAAAATTAGAAAGCAAACCAGAGCCACAGGGTTTTCCCTCCATTAAAAGCAGTGTGGTTTTCCCTCTCTACTTTCAAGAAATGCCTTAAGACTCATCTGTTCCATAAATTCCTGAATGCTCTTATGTTGCATCAAGTGGCCCTTGAATAATCTTATTAGATTATTATTTTCTTAATAGCTATGTGTACGCTTAGAATCATGGAGATGAAAGAGAATTGAAGCACCTGACATCTCCCAGCCCAGATCCCTAGTATACTTCACATTTTTATGGCTAAAATGACATCACGTGCCTCAGATTTTATAATTTATGCCAGTTCAAAACTCAAATGTGGAAAAGAGGCTTTATGGAGATTTCACTGGCAGCAAACACATAATTGTTAGACCTTCATGGTTTGGCCACATAATATAAGTAGAATTAATTCCAGGCAACTCAAGACATAACTAATGTTCAATGATCATTTGAGAGAGACACAGAGGAGTGTTGATGGAGTGTGAGAGGAGATGACGCACAAAAGGCCGAATAAGGTGACAAGATGACGGATGACAGCAGAACTGCCAGGTTCATCAAGGTCTTTAGCTACAGATGAGTCACTCACTCAGGGCTGCAGTGTATCTTACAGGAGCAGAGGTTTGACATGGATCCGGTGGACCTGGAATGCAATTATACCAAGTGTTTGGTATAAAGGACATTTAAAATGGCTTTATCCAGCTATGTGTTTAAACACTTCAATCAGATCCTCCTGACCTCACCATAAATAACAAGTTTCTGGACTCATTCATGGCCAGAGTCCTGCAGGATTTATACTTCTCCCACTGCCGCATCATCAGGGACGTCAGCCAACCAGCTCACACCCTCTTTGCACTCCTACCCCCCTGAAAAAGCTATGTGTGCATCACCACCTGCACCCCCCACTTTAGAATTTCAGAATTTCAGTGTTCCGCAAATACATGTTCAGATAAAACTTAATTTTTCAGAGCATCTGGACAAACCCAGGGTATTTTGTCTAAGAAAAGTTGGATAGTATCTGTTATTGTCTTTGAGGATAACTAGTGTCTATAACCCAGGGTTAGTGTCTGATCAGAGAAATACTAAGTGAGGTCATTCACTATACAATTAATTTACCTCAATACAAGTAAAAAACCAGCACAGCTATATCCCAGATTTAACCAAAGCCCACTCACCCATATGTCTTCTTCTATAGAAGAAGATGACTACAAACAGGACAATCACAGCAAGGGCAGTCACAACGAGGACAGGGATTAAGATAACATCTGGACGATCTTCTGGTTCTGTTGACACACATCAGAGTCACATGTTATATGCAAACAGCCATATCTCTATAGTAACATACATGTGTTTCCTCTACCAAACACTCTTGGCAAGTCATAGGCCAGAAGATGTGGAAGTTTCTCTTTTAAACAGACATACCCAATCCAAAGTCTTCCTTTCTGTCCAGATGCATGACAGTACAGGTGTACTGGTGCTTCTCCCTCCACTGCTGCTCACTGACACTGAGGTTCTTCCTCATCTGGAATGTTCCATCTCCATTGGGCAGCACCTCCCCGCCTGTCAGATCCTGCTCTGGGACGGGCTGGCCGTCTCTCAGCAGGGTCATGTTGATGTGCTGGGGAAAGAAGCCAGTGGCCAAGCAGCACACCTGTGATCCCCCAGTGCCTGGGTCTCTCTTCTGGATCACCCTGACCCTGGGTCGCTCTGCAAAGTACACAAGCATTTTCATGGCACGGGTGATACTTAATAACTGTCCACTTAGCAGTAAAAGCATTAATATTAAGAGAATTTCAGCAACTTTGTGTGAAACACATCAATACCATACACTTTCAGTAACTGCTTGTCCAATTAGGTTATCTAGAGCCAATTTCAAAAATAAAATAAAATAAAACGTAGAAAAAGTGAAATTTAGGTCACTCTCTCTCTTTCTGCCAGTTTTCACCTGGATGAAGTGTCATTTTGACAATGTGAGGATGTCACAAAGCCATACACTGAGCTACCAGCAGAATGAAGTCTGCAAATAAAGATGTGAGGGGATAGGTCTGCCCCATGAACCACACCCTGATGCTCTCATCATCCAGACTAACAGACACATCAGAATAAACACTCTGTTTTGGCATCTGGCAAGCCTTAAAAAGACCTCTGTGCTCTGTACCTCTTCTCATTAACACATTCTTGTCCTGCTGGAGGTATTGCCTTAACACCTTAAGACAAAGAGGCTGGTATTCACTTATGAAAATAATTGTGTTCTGTTCCATTTTTAACTTGGTCCAGATCAACTCTGGCACACGTGGATTGTATTTTTGCTCTAGGATGTCATACGTCCTCGTCTCCTTGCCCTCATAAGCATCTTGGAGGAAGAACTGGCTCAGGCTGTCACCTTCCAATTCACATGCACCAAATTTCTGATAAACTCGAATCCCTGTGACATACGAAACATCAAAAAAAGAACAATTTACTAGTTAGTTGTTCAACAGCTGGCACCTGTCACAAAGACTGAATGAAGAGCATGTAATGGAAATGCCATTTATAGATTTGATGTTCAGATTTGGGTAATTTTTTGCGCATTTAGTGATAAAAAATACATATGCTACAGACACTGTTTATAGATCCATCTTTTTCCTTTCTGCAAAAATATTTCACTGATGCAGATAAAATATGTGATTTAAGCAGAGAGCATTTACTTTACATAGAAAGCCTAGATCAGAAGCAAGAAACTCCAGTTTTCTGGAGCTAGGAGGTACACTGGTTTCCTCTCCTGAATGAATCCGAACAATAAAAACAAATTGGACATTAACAGGGGTTGCTCGGTGGGTAGAACATTGGCTTCACACCTTTGCGGACTGTGTGTTTGTGTAGGTTTTTTCCAATGTGTCTGTACTGCCCATTGTGTGCCCTGCAATGGACTGTCATCCCATCTAGGCTCCCCTGACACCCTGAAGTTTTTGAGATAAGCTCCAGGCTCACCACAACACTGTATGGGATGTAATCATATGGAAAATGGTGTTATGTTGTGCTTCTCTCTAATTTTTACAAATGTATCAGTTAGTGTGACGCAAAGAGTCAGCTGCATTTATTCTGATAAAACACTTTCTTGTCATTTGGTTCTAAATGTACTGTAACCCAGGATGTCACGGTGACTCAGTGGGCAGAACTGTTACTTCACCCCTCTAACTCTGTGGGTTTGAATGCCTCTGTGAGTGTCTGGGGGTTGCATGTTTTCCTTGTGTTTTGTGGGCTAACTGGCATCTCAAAATTTCACGTAGAGTGTCAGTGTGTGTATGTATGGGCCCTGTGATGGACTGGCTTCCCGTCCAGGATGTGCCTCAGTGATATGCATTGTGCCTGGCCTCCCCATGATCCTGGCCTGGATAAGTATTTTGAAGAGGAATAAAGGAACAAAAACAGTGGACATACCGTTAGTATGATTAAAGTGCTTCATCATAAGATCAATAACAATGCTCATACTTCTGTGTGTCTCTTCGACCACAAAAAGTTTGCTCTCAGTATCCTCAACAGAGTCGTTTAGCCTCCAGTGTCTCCGTGAGACAATCTTTTTAATATTGCTGTCGTAGTACTCAAATGGGACATTGTTGACTGTCAGTACCAGTGTAAACTCTGGGAATGGTGTCTTTCTATAGATGAATGTCGCCAAGAGTGATAGTGAATGGGATTCTGTACATATAAGAAGGAAAGACTGTTTACTGATATTGGCCAGTACTATGGAATATTAATTAGCACTATATAACGTTGAGAGAACATAGTCATTATGATATTATCAAAAGGCACACCAAATACTCATGATGTAATCATTACAATGTAATCACCATAATGTAATCATCACAATGTAATCAACTGAGTATGTAGTTGCACCTTACAGTATGTTAGTCTCAAAGTGTCTGTTATCTAGTTCATATTACCCCTGGTTATATGAATATCCACCTTAATTAGCACTGCAGCTCATCACTATGTTACATACATATGTATTATTAACCCTGTAGCCAAGCAATGTGTAACAAGCTGAAGCTGTCAAGATTTATTACTGAAGGGAAGGGATTCACCTGAGTTTAACAAAAGCTCATGGCTGAGTATTTTTAAAAAAGTGAGTAGAGATGGTCGCTCCACAATTCAGCCAAGGGACCAAACAGTAAAAGAATTGTTTGACAAACTTATAATCTAAGGATGTGGATCAAGGGAGAACAACGATAGTGAATGGCTGAAGAATGATGATGCTTAAATGACGAGATATTGATAAACGATAACAAAAAGACTAAAAGTTAGTGTAAAACAGTATTGGACACACTTGCAAGTGTCCAGCCTTGGCTGTAACCTTATTGTTGCAATAAAGACTGAAACTGGATCTACACAAGTGGCTTCTGACTCCTGATTTGTTGGGGAAGGAAAAAGCACAATAGTACAAATTCCCAGAATTGGCCAAACATTACATTACACAACAAGCTTTGGTCACTCACCTATTTAAGTAATATTGTGCTGTACATTAAATCTCCATAACCCTCTGTGTGATTCCCATGGTCTCTGAGTGTGGTGTATCTCCTATGATATATATATTTTGTATTCCCCACAAACAGCATGTCTGCTCAGTGTACAAGGGATGTGCAGAGCCCAGGATTTGTATTTGTGTCTGTATTTGTTAAGGCAACAAAATTATTTGCATTTGTATGTGTATTCAAATCAAGATGGAAATAGGTGGGACAATATAATTTTTGATTTTATTACACTTCTAATTTTAGGTGTGTTAATTAAGTGTTAATATAAGTGTTCTTCAATAAACTATTGTAGGGTTTATGAAAATCATAAACAAATATTACATTTAAGTCTTCATGATTATTATAATAAACATATATAACCATAAACATCACTGAAAATAAAATATTTTTAAACATAACGTTCAGTTCCCAATTCACACTAAAATCAATAGACACTAAACTAAAAAATAGCTGAGTGAACATTGTGATCCCCATCACCTCCTGCCCTAATTGGAGGGCACTGAACAGACACAATATAAGCAAACAAAACAATCATTACAGATAAAAACTGTTCTCTCTCAAGTACTCTATGGCAAAAACAAAACCTTAATTAGCCTCCGACTGATAGATCTGGTGGAACACAAGCTTTATTCAATAGCAGTCCGTGTTACGTTCTGTCCAATAGGAGGTTAGGTAACTTGGAGGCTATGCAAACATCATATACAATGTATAAATACCTATGTAGTATACCACATCTACTCTGTACCTGTACTTCCTTAAAAAGCTAAGATACTTTATATTTGAGAGAGAATACACATTAAATTAACTAAAATAATGAATACAATTACAGTCAAATAAATGTGTAAAATACATATTTATTATCATTATCAAGTATTATTGATAGTCTATGTACTGTACCACAAGTTCACACCCTGCTTTTTTTAGGCATGCACACTCTTTTTTTTCTATAATGTTAGCATGCCCGGGGTGGGGGGGGGTTGTTTTTGGTTCCTCTCCTCGGTTCTCTGTATATCTATCTGTCTGTCTGTCTTTTTCTTTCTTTCTTTGTCTTAAAGCACCTTGGGGTGACTCTGTTGTGAAAGGTGCTATATGACAACACATTCATTTAGACTCTTCTCTAGGTTACATGCAAACCCAAACAAGTTCCTTGTTCTGTTATGGCGTGGCATGCTGCAGGTGGGAACAAAAGGTGATGATCCACTTGCAGCTCAGAGACTAATGAGGGTTTATTGAAATAAAGAACACTAGGGAAATGCACAAAGAAACAGGACCATGATGGGTCAGAATACAAACAGGGAAAATTACTGAACAACAAACAAACAAAGAAGGGCAGGGTCAGACAGGCACTGACCCTCACATGTTCATGCTGACTCTGAATATCATAATTATACAGTAAATAAGGAAGTGTTTGCATGAAGTGTGGAAAGCTCTTGTGTGATGTTTTAATGTCAAACAGTCCTACCTGAAGAGGCGCGGTGAGGAGAGCCCAGGATCAGCAACGCCACAGCAGGGAAAACCATGAAGCCTGATGTGTCTTTCAGGGGGAACCTCATTTTCAACATGTTTCTGAACTTCAGTTATCATCACTATTCCAGAAAATTAGGAAAACACTAAATGGAAAGTTGATACTCAAATGCAGTGGGAAAAAGAAAACAAACATGAAACATGGTATTAATTGTTTCCTTGTTTGAGGTAGTTCAGGGTGCATACTTTAGTGCCCACATATTCTGGACTCTACAACACTTCAGAGAAAAGCTCTTTCAGGACTCTAGAGGTGACTTTCATGTGGGTTCACTGGCTTGAAGCCTCAATTTAACATAATGCACCGAACTTATCATAAAACCCTCCCACATGTACATCTTAATTATGCAACCAATTAACTCTGAATTATCAAAACTGGTTGATACTTTATTCAGGGACAACATATAAACACCATTGCCCAACGGAGTTTTTGCTTGTCTTTTTATACTTTGCATCTTTAATTTAACTAATATTCTGCTTTTTTTAGACGAGATTTTTTTTGGGCCGTTATCATTATTATTCCTCTCCTGGAGCCGACACCTTATCGTGGTGGAGGGGTTTGCATGTTCCAGTGATCCCAGGAGCTAAGTTGCCC
>JAODLD010000052.1:10918314-10935314 GCA_026781065.1 Mormyrops boulengeri | reverse complement strand
GCAACATCTCAGAAAGTCAGTTGTTTAGTGTGGATTAATTTAAGTAGAATTAGCCTAGTCCTGGTTTATTTTAAGCCCTTAACAGGAAACTGGGCCAAAGGGTTTAAATAAGACACGAAGAAGGTCTGCAGTCAGAATTAGAGAACATGTTATTGCAGAAGAAGCTTAAAACTGATTTTGCCCACTTTTTTGATGGTTACAGCTTTCAGCTTTTTCATCGAGGGCTGGTACAAGAGGAGTAAGAGGGTTTAGCAGAGAGCCCATTTCCAGTTGCCGTCTCACAGCAAACGTTGGGAATGCCAGGCTGATCACCACTGCTGCCCTGCCCCAGTGCTGTATCCCAAAATTAAAATCCATTTTTATGTGGATAAAAAATGACTTACCCCTCCAAACTTTACTGAATTCTTCACACACTTTTGGTGTGGAGTCTTGGAGTCTTGGAGTCTTTTCATTTTAACATAGCACATAATATTTCCCATTTGATGTAAATTAAACTTGCGTTTGGACAAGTTCTCCTCTGTCCATACAACATGCTCCTCAGCAAAGGACTAGTCTAGCCTTTTTACTGTACTTGCTGAAGAGTGGCTTGGTCACTGTGGAGTGGGCTTACAGTCCATATTGTTCCATATGACGAGACCCTGTCAAGAGAAATTCTTGACCTGTCCAGAACTCATTTGGCGGGAAATCCTAGCTGTAGTGTTGAATCAATTCCCCACAGACACTCTGCATATTATCCAGTTCTCTCACACGCGCGTCTTACGTGGGCGTCCAGCCTTTTTTCATGACTAAAATGTCTTAATTTCTTTGTACAGCTTCGATATTCAAGAAATAACATTCTTGGCGTGACTAACTTCCCTTCCAGTGGCTGAGAGGGTCATCCCATCAGCCTTCATAAGAACAACCTGATGACTCAGGGTTTCAATCTCCTTGGAGAGGCCTGCCATCTTTCAAAATGCATACCAATGCTGCTAAATACAACCCCAAATCAGAAACAGTTGGGATGGTATGGGGGAAAAAACGCTGTGATTCTGCAATTTGCTTTTATTTTATTTCATTGCAGACAGTATAAACCCAAGATATTTCCTGTTTTGTCTGGTCAACTACATTTCATTTGTTAATATACATCCATTCCTGCATTTTAGCCCAGCAATACTAAAATTTCTTTAGACACAATTAAAGCATACTTTTCACCTTTTATTTCCCCCAGTTCAGACAGGAGCAGGAGTTGTTGCCCAAATAAACAGTGCGCCGGCAGTGGTCATTATTGTATAATGAAAATGAACGATGCCCAGCAATGTATTTATGGAGTTTAATAATAACAGTAACATAATCGCAAAAAACAATAAGGTAGGAAGCTATGTTTTAGTGCGCTCTCATTGCTTATATATAGAGTATCTCACAAAAGTGAGTACACCCCTCACATTCTTGTAAATATTTAAATATATCTTTTCATGGGACAACACTGAAGATATGACACTTTGATACAATGTAAAGTAAATTTGTGTAAATTTGCTGTCCCCTCAAAATAACTAAACACACAGCCATTAATGTCAAAACCGCTGGCAACAAAAGTGAGTACACCCCTAAGTGAATATGTCCAAATTGTGCCCAATTAGCCATTTTCCCTACCCGGTGTCATGTGACTCATTAGTCCAACACTCTGAGCTGCAGCACGATGGCCAAGACCATGCAGCAGTTTAACAGGACAGGTTCCACTCAGAACAGGCCTCGCCATGGTCGACCAAAGATGTTGAGTGCACGTGCTCAGGGTCAAATCCAGTGGTTGTCTTTTGAAAATAGACGTCTGAGTGCTGCCAGCATTGCTGCAGAGGTTGAAGGGGTGGGGGGTCAGCCTGTCAGTGCGCTACCATACGCCGCACACTGCATCAAATTGTTCTGCATGGCTGTCATCTCAGAAGGAAGTCTCTTCTAAAGATGATGCACAGGAAAGCCCGCAAACAGTTTGCTGAAGACAAACAGACTAAGGACATGGATTACTGGAACCATGTCCTGTGGTCTGATGAGACCAAGATAAACTTATTTGGTTCAGAGGGTGTTGAGCGTATGTGGCGGTAACCAGGTGAGGAGTACAAAGACAAGTGTGTCTTGCCTACAGTCAAGCATGGTGCTGGGAGTGTCATGGTTTGGGGCTGCATGAGTGCTGCCGGCACTGGGGAGCGCAGTTCATTGAGGGAACCATGAATACCAACATGTACTGTGACATATTGAAGCAAAGCATGATCCCCTCCCGTCGGAAACTGGGCTGCAGGGCAGTATTCCAACATGATAATGACCCCAAGCACACCTCCAAGATGACCACTGCCTTGCTAAAGAAACTGAGGGTAAAAGGCTCCAGACCTAAACCCTACTGAGCATCTGTGGGGCATCCTCAAACAGAAGGTGCAAGAGCGAAAGGTCTCTAACATCCACCAGCTTCGTGATGTCGTCATGGAGGAGTGGAAGAGGATTCCATTGGCAACCTGTGAAGCTCTAATGAACTCTTAACTAGAGTTAAGGCAGTGCTGGAAAATAATGGTGGCCATACAAAAAACAGTTTGGGCACAATTTGGACATTTTCACTTTCACTTTGCAATTTCACTTTGCTCTCACTTTTGTTGCCAGCGGTTTAGACATTGATGTCTGTGTGTTTAGGTTTTTTCAGGGGACAGCAAATTTACACTGTTATACAAGCTGTATACTGACTACTTTACATTGTATCAAAGTGTCATATCTTCAGTGTTGTCCCATGAAAAGATATAATAAAATATTTACAAGTATGTGAGGGGTGTACTCACTTTTGTGAGATACTGTATATAGGGGAATTGCCATTGCTGTTTGGGAAAGGAACTTAAACGGTAACCAGTTTACAAGCATGTTTACTTTGCGAGGGTTTAGCTGTGTATTTGGTGGGTGTGTTTGTCACAGAGCTGCAAGAAAAAAAGCATTTTTTGCGTGTTTGCTTTTTAATCCAAAAAACGCAGTTCGACTCGGTGAAGACAGAATTGGTTATAACTAACAATGAAAACTCTTTGCACACACATTTTCAACTATATCAATATACTTGGAAAGAAACTGATAAGGAAAAAAAATGTAATAATATCGATTATCTGCCCAACTCAAAAAAGAAAATGAAACCAAATGTCAACCAAAGAAAGTGAAATCCCTGACATTTAAGGCATTTTAGGATGTTTGGTCACCCTAACAAAACCAAATACCCTAATGCAGCCTCTGCTTGAAACATACATCTTGGAGCTCTTCTTTTTGCTGCTGATGTATGGCATGATTGACTGTGTACATCACTGACTGTAAGTCTGGCTTAGTCATGAAGGAACCGAGTGAAAAATGTCATAGTTAGTCAGTTAAGTACAGCTTATGTACTTAACGCCGGAAGTGGAACAGCTGGCTGACTCATAATGTGGAAGACAGTGTGCATACGGGGGATTGTATGATTCAACAATTGAATATATCGCAGGGTGGGAAGACAATAAATGCAACATCCAAAATAGTGTATCACCTAGCATTTTGGCAGGGTAATTGCTAAGCGACACAGACACATCTGTGCACACCTGTGCTCGCAATGGCAAAGGCAGCAGAATTTGCTTATACAGTAATGAAGGGTGCTGTACAGATGTTACAATGCTGAGTAAATACTGTAGCTCAAACTTGGCAACATTGTTCATAAACTGCAAGCCATTTTATTCACCACGGTAGTTCTCGCCCTTCATCCCGGTCGGTGTTTACATCCCACCCCAGGCCAGCTTGAATGATGCATTGCAATTTGCAAACCTTAACCAACCAGATAACCATCCTGGGAAAAAAACACATGGAATCACTTTTCATAATCCTTGTGGACTTTAACGGAGCCAAATTAAACCACACACTACCAAAATATAGACTGCATACTAATTGTCCCACAACATACTGGACCACTGCTGCACAATTCTTAGAAGCATATCATTCAGTTCCCCGCGCAGCCTTGGGGCACTCCGACCACTGCCTGGTTCATCTTATTCCAACCTACAAGCACAAACTAAAGTCTGTACAAACCTCTACCCTTACCTGTGGTAAAAACAGTGAAGAGGCAAAGCAGGAAATGTAAGTCTGTAGACTATTGATTGCACTGATTGGAGTGTTTTTGAAGCTGCATCTGGCCGAACTGAATGAGACTATGACTTCTTAAATCAGCTTTTGTGAAGATATGCGTATGCCAGCCAAGACCTTCTGCACATACTGTACTACAATAATAAGCCATGGTTTACAGCCAGACTAAGACAACTTTTTCGGACAAAGGAGGATGCTTACAAAAGAGGGGATATAGCCTTATACAACCAGACCAGAAACTCACTGACAAAGGAGATCAAAGTGGCTAAAAGAAGCTACACTGAAAAGCTGGAAAATAGCTTTTCATCCAATGATCATGCATCAGTGTGGAGAGGTCTGCAAGACATCACAAATTACAGAATACCACCCCCACTGCAGAGAAAAACAAATTTCTGGCCGATGACCTGAATATCTTCTACTGTAGGTTTGAAAGACAGGAACTAAATGGCAGTTTTCCACTGCCACCAAGAACTGAGTCATACAGTGAACTGGCAGTTTTGCATTATAAAGTATGCAAGCCAAACCTAAGCCATAAGCACTCAGACATAACCCTGCTTACTAGCAAGGCCGAAAGTGTGACCAAACCAAGCTGGTTGTGTCACCACCATCTAACTGGTCAAAATGCATGGAGATACTGATGTTCTGCACATGGATAATCTGAAGGAAAAAGGGTATAGTCTATATATTATTCATTATTAGTACTATCACACATTGCGATGTATTGATGGATTCCCGAAAGCTCAGAACTTTTCAACCTCCTATTAAAAAAGTATTATAGAACAGCTGAACGGAATGGATTCATAATGCAAATTTATGCAAGGAAATGCTAATTCTGCTAGTGATTGATACTTACATAACACAGCAATTCACACATGTGTGCTAGTAGATCTTAGCACACAGTAAAAATAAATAAATTAATAATAATCCATCCATCACTGTAACTGCTTAATCCCAACTGGGGTTGCAACTGGGACCGGAGCCTATCGTGGGAACAAGGGGCACAGGCAGGAACCAACCCTGGGCAGTTGCCAACACACCGCAGGGTACAGACACACACACACAATTTAGACATGCCAATCAGACTACCCTGCATGCTTTTGGACTGTGAGAGGAAACTCACGCAAACACAGGGAGAGCATGTGAACTCCACACAGAAAGGACTGAATACAGGACCTTCTTGCTGTAAGGCAGCACTGTGTCACCGTGCTGCCCTAATAATAACCTTCAGGTTTCTGGGAACCATCATTTCCCAAGACCTGAAGTAGGAGACCAATATCAGCTTCATCCTCCAAAACGCCCAGCAGAGGATGTACTCTCTGTGGGAATTGAGGAAGTACAGCCTGCTACAGGACTGCTCAGAAACTTCTATACACCCATCACCGCCTGGTTTGGAGCAACACGAAGCAGGACATGAACAGACTGCAGTGAATAGTAGGAACAGCAGAAGAAAATCACTGGTGTTCCTTGGCCCCCCCTCCAGGACTTGTACTCTTCAAGAACCAGAAAACGGGGAGGGAAAATCATTACAGATTCCGCACAACCTGGACACAACCTTTTCCAGCTCCTCCCCTCCAGCAGACGTTACAGGACCCTGTATGTCAAAACTACGAGACAGAAGCGGTTTACAGTATTTCCTTATACCATCACGCTCATAGCTGATAGCCGGCCAATATCATCTGCTATGCCACAGCTACTCATCTTTACATCCTGCCTCACATCCACAAATACTGTATTGTACAATGTCATTCCCATAGGTAATGGTCGTTGTTGCTGTTAGAAGTTTATGTATATCCCTTGTCTTGTATTTAATCTGTATATATCTTATATATTGTTCACTGTCTGTATATTGTCTAACTTGAGAAACACCATTAACTGGAATTAAATTTCTTAAGTGAGTTTTGTCCACCATTTCACTGGGGATAGCAGGGGGTTTCAGTTTCTGGAGTTTTCTGTTGTTTACACTGCCAAACAAGAAACTCGTCCATTTTCTGCTTAAGCACAATGACTAGGTAATTAAAGTTCTAAATGGCAGACTCATTCTCATACAACTTACCAATTAGCTTAGGGGAAAAAAAAAAATCTATTCATTCATTTTCAGTAAGTACAACACAAAATCATTGTTTATCAACTATTATCAAAACGATTTATCATATCAAAGTTTTCATAATGAAATATTAGGGTTGCTTTGAAGTTGCTAGGCTGAATCTTAGGGTTTCTATAGCTACCCCAAGCTACCACCTGGCACTACCCCTGCACAGCAGAGCAAGGTTGTTGGCATCCATCCATCCATTTCATCCACTCCAAGCAACCAATACAAGACTTTATTCATCCACTTGTGCACCAAGGTTTCATGAATGTACAATGAGACATGAGAAGTGTAGCAAATAGCGGCTAGTATACAAGAACACCAAACACTCCTGGCACTAGGACAGTCCACAGGAAAACTCTTAAGTGCATATGATTTCCTTGCACTTGTAAAATTTCCAAAACATCTGATAAATGTACAAATGCCAAAGGGTAGTACAGATCAAAAATAAATTGACTGGTAAATCAGACAGATTAACACTGGTACCTATAGCAGTTGAGCACTGTTTGTGCATGGAGCAAACACACACTGAGGTCCTGTTTAGGGAAGAAGGGCCATATACAGCACTCGGGTATTAAAAGTAATGAGATCAGAGACACAGTTTCTCACATTTATCCCTTATGTTTGT
This sequence comes from Mormyrops boulengeri, assembly GCA_026781065.1. Lineage (NCBI taxonomy): Eukaryota > Metazoa > Chordata > Actinopteri > Osteoglossiformes > Mormyridae > Mormyrops > Mormyrops boulengeri. The sequence continues at coordinate 10,928,499 of JAODLD010000052.1, read as the reverse complement.
TGTTTTATATTTTATTTTTGGCAGCATTTGCCTTAGAATATTTCACTGTGTCAATAAATACAATGGCGCTGTCATAATGGGACATAGAGGGGACACAGTATTAGAGTCCAAAATTTTATTTGAAAAAAAGTCAGCTTTGTAAAACCATACCATCTTTTAACACAAGATGAATTATTCCATTAAAAATACATATTATATATTCAGCTTAGTATCTTTAAATCAAACACAAACTTAAATCACTGACAAACAGAATAAATATGTACAATTAATTTCAAAAGCACAGAGCACGTAATAGGAACAATTTTCACAATTTTAAGGCATCAGGATTTATCAAAACCAAGGAGACGAAAAACCATGAATACAGGTGTCAGTATGTGCAGGAATGTTGTATAAACACAGACATTCTGGTAGGCTTGAATATTCTGGGTTCTCTCATCCACCTGTGTGGTTATGTATACGCAACAGGGCACGTCAAACTTGTTTTTGGAATAACAGGAGGATCTCGCTCTGCTAAATCACCGACCTTCAATTAATGTCCATAAAATGTTTATCCATTAAATGAACACTGGTGGTGCCTCTTTTACTGAGCAATTCCCATATAAATTCCCATATGTTAGTCCAAGTCTCAGCCTAATAGAAGCATTACGAGATGAATTTCCTTTGGATTAGCTTCGCTTGGTGTAGTAATCGTGATCAAGCTCGTGATCAGTCATTGACTGACTGAAAATTTAACAGTAAAGACCTCAGAAGTAAAGCCAGTAAATTTGTGACCTACTAGGACTGGACTGTCCCATAACATACTTAATGCTAGCCAGCTTCTCACCCTCCTTTAGTATAGATTTTCGTGTGTGTGTGTGTGTGTGTGTGCGCGCGTGCCTCCCTCCCAGCATATCACCACGGCAGTCGTGTCAAACCCCCCAACAAACAGGAACTGCCACTGAACAGAGGACAACGTGGAGATGCCACACACCAAGCAACCGCCACCTACAGTTTTCAAGACTTACCAAACAAATGTGAATAAATAGGCCAATTAGTAGAAAAACATACAAAACTTTCCTTGTGTTAAGTTCATTCTAACCAATGTATCTGAAGCGGTGATATATTGGCCTGAGAATGGGCTTCATGCGAGGACCATTACATCCCAAAGCAACATTCCAGCGCCGACAAGCAGGATGGGGAACCAAGATGTTACACACAAATTTGTAATGTCTTCGGTAGAAGGCTGAGTGCCTTCTGCATTGTTCTCAACACACTTAATGCTTAACTTCACATCCCAGGGCCTCAGAGTCTGAGAAATCAGTACCATGTGGTGAGTTCTCAGCATAGTGATGCCTACTGGCAATGCACAGGAAATACCAGGCATGACTATGCTAGGCACTGCCCACCTGTCACAGAACAGGGAATCCAAAAACATATTTGAACTTTTACGTGGAATTAAAAAAAATACAATGCAGTGTTTCCAAAGCCATTTAAACCACAGCATCTATGAAATACCCAAGAGAGCAGAGGGTGTCCAGGGGAAGCTGTGCTGGTCCTGACCTAGCAGCTGCTGTTCTGTAGGTGGGGTTCGATCAGGGTGGAGGGGAGACTGGATATGCTAAAGAAGCCGTCCTCAGTGTCATCCTCAGAGCTCAGGGTCGAATCCAGGGTGGGCCGGCGCAACTGCTGGGCCTTCCGTCTGAAAGCAGATGACACCGTGTGTTCAGCGCGCACACGTTTGTATTCACATCCTTATAGGGACTCAATTTCTTAATCGTTTTACTTCTCATTCCCTAATCCCAGCTTTGACATCCTTAACCCACACCCAGCCCTACCCTTAACGATAAATAATCAAACCAAATACAAGAGCTCTGACCCGTTTGGTTTTTTGATTGGTTACAGATTTTTATAAAATCGTTATCCTTTTAGGGGACCGGAAAAATATGCCCGCACAAGGTAAAAATGTACAGGTTTTTAAATGATGCTATGGGGAAATTTGGCCCCCACAATGCAATAATTACAAAAGCGCCACACTCAATGCACACCACGCATACACACACCGACAGCTCCCTTTCAAGGCCTTGAAACATTAGAGCAAATCCCTCTCTTCCTGGGCCTGCAGGCAGAATGATACTGACCTAAGCTCCGCCTCCAGGGCAGACACACGGGCCTGCAGCACCTCCTTCTGTTCCAGGTGCTCCTCTGCATCCCTTAAAGCCTTCCTGCGCAGCCCTTCAAGACGCTCCACCTCACCCTCACTCTCATCAACCTGCCGCTTCAGTGCTTTCACACGTAGAGCCATCTGCAGGGAGCCAGTGGGAGCAGAGTATGAGAGAGTCTGCATATGTGTGCGTGTATATCATGCAAATATTCAGGGGCCTTTAGTACTGTTCAAGGCGCAGTGGCATTACATGTAACTGCAGTCAAACACATGGATACACCATGAAAAGGCTGCACTGCATCCCCCTGGTCTCACTCGCCAGGCCGCTAACAGCCGCCTGAGCCATGTGAGGCCCTGATCTCATGGCACACTTTCACCTGCTCCCTCTGCTCGGCGTGCCGGTTCCTCTCCTCATCCAAGGTGATGTTCACCTCCTTCAGCCTCCTCTCCAAGCGGCGCTGTGCTGCCTGTATGCTGCTCTTCTCCCTAACAGCAACCGTTTTGATTGGTCAGGATGCTTGATTAGAACTCAAAGAAAACTCCCCACAAATACATATAAACAAGCATACAGTAGGAGTCCATGTGACCGAGAAAAGGGAGCTCCAGCACCTTTCCTCACTGTGCAGCCTGTCCTCCAGCTCCTGGATCCTGCTTTCTAGCTGGGAAACCCCAGAGGTGGGGCGTGGTTGGTCTCTCAGCTCCTCCACTTGAGCTTTCAGGTCCTTCAGCTGAGGCACATGCAAGAGTGGTCTCCATACCACAACACACTCGTAAACACTGGCAGCAGTCCTCTCAAAACCATCATCTGCCATGAAGATCTTACGCAAATGACAGCTGGCTGTTTAAGTCACTTAAAAATGAAATTGATTTAAGTGGGAAAAGTGGACAGGAGCTGCAGTGATACTGAGGATTACAGCTCTGACGTGCAAGTCCGGTGAGTAAAGTAGGAAAGCTGATGGTTTGCACCTGTCTATCCAAAGCTCCCTTGTCTAGTTCCAGGTCTTGCTTGGAAGATCTCTCCTGCATCAGCTCCAACCGCAACTGCTCCACCTGAGTTTAAAGGGTTGGGCACATGAGACACAGGGAACAGGCCCGAGGCTCCTTCCCTTGCGAAGAGTGGGTAGAGCCCAGGTATCCACCTGGTCACGGCTGCGGGTTACTCGCTCGCCGAGCAGCTCCACGCTGCTCTTCTCCTCATCAAGCTCCAGCTCCAGGGTCTTCACCTTGTCCTGCAACACAGGCAGCCAGGCCATCATTGAGACACCGCCATGCTTAAACCCTACAGGTGCGTAGATTTAATCATGTATGCAATGCCATGAATTTTGCTAATCATGCTACGCATACAAGATGATTTGGTAAAATGTGGGACTCTCAGAATTTACTGCAGACTAGTGTTGCATGGAATATTGGTACTGAAAAGGTACCATGGTACTGAACATGATACTAATTTAGCGCCAGTACTAATTACAGTGTTAGACATCACCAACACTAATCATCTAATCAGAACCATGAACTCAATGTGTATGAACCACCACCGAAACTCAATTATACCCTATGTCAGAACTGCACACATCATGCTATATGCTAAAATATCAGTTAGTTAATTGTGATCTCCCTAGCTTCAAGTCAATTTATGCAAGGTATCTTATTGCAAGAACTTATAGAAAACAGACTACGTTAGCGTCATACTAGTATGTATGTTTTAATCATACTCTGTGTTTTAAGCAGTTAGATAAATCAAGCATAATGTGCTGCTCAGGGAGATTTTTGTGTTAGTGAGCAGATAAACAGAAGAAACTGCTGTAACTTTTATGGGCACTTATATTATCCGTTTGCCATTTCTTTTTTGCAGTGGAAAGTAATAGTGAGTTTAATTCCATTCTACTTAGTGTTATTCCATTCTTCTACACTTAGTGACAAAAGTTAAGCACCCAGACAGAACGGTAGAAATGAAATGAACTTTCACCACGTGCAGTGTCATGTAACTGTATTGCAATAATTATAATATCAGGTCAAAATGGACAACAGAGTTGGCAGTATGGGCACACTGCTGATCCCATGCCAGTAGGGTGTGTCACCTGCCCCGCCCCCCCCCCGGCCTGGGTACATGCGTGATATAGTGAGGAAGTCATACAGCTGTTGTATCCTCTCCTGTGGCTGTTGTAACTGGCCCTCGAGATCCTGCAGACGGGCACTGGGGTCTGAGTTGATGTCCGAGCTAATCTCACACGTTTGATTGGGGAAACATCAGGGGACCTGGCTGGCCACGGGAGGACCTAAACATGACGCAGTCAGTCCATAGACACACGTGCCGTGTGTGGATGGGCATTGTCTTGTTGAAAGACTGTACCAGGTTGCTGTCTCAGGAGGGGTAAGACATGCGGACACAGGATGTCACTGATGTAACTGTGCTGTCAGGGTCCCCTGAATCATGACCAGAGATGACCTGAAGTCATACCCTATGGCTCCCCACACCATGATGCCAGAAGTAACACCGGTGTGTCTCTCCACAACATTGGCAGGATTGGTCCTCTCTTTTCGGCGCTACCATACGCACACACAACGGTCACCCGTGGTAATGCAGAACCGAGATTCATCACTGAACATGGAATGCCACTCGTCATCAGTCCATGCCTCCCGGTTACGGAACCACTCCAAACTCAGCCATCTCTGCGCTGGTGTTAACAGCAGCCTATGAATGGGATGGTGATCCCGTAGTCCTGCTGAAACAGTGTGGGTGTTTTAGAGAGTCCAATACCTGTGTGTCCGGAAGGCAGGTGCAGATGTTATGGGGTTCTGTAATGCTTGCGGCACAATTTGATGATCCTCCCTTGGTGTGGTCCATCTTGGGCGACTAGAAGCTTCACAATTTGTGTGGGTGCCCTCATGTGCCCATTGGTTCCAGCATCAGGTGACTGACATCTGCCACATACCCCACATGTTGGGCAGTTGTATGATACGACCACCTGGCCTCAGGCAAACCCACAATGCGACCCCCATAAATATCCGTCAATTGCTCATAATGCTGTCTAATGTGTCTACGGGGTATCCTCTGGGTCTGGTGAAAAGACATGCCAGCTCCTTGCAAATTGAATTTACATGTCCATCATTGGTCTGCACGTGTACCAAATTACATCCAAATTGGACCATTACTTCTGCATGCTTTTGTAGTCACTGAGTGTATCATTTCATTGGCCTGTATGTTAGTTGGTTCTCTGTCTTTGGTTTTATCTTGATATGTGAAGCACTTTGAGCTGCTATATAACATTATTATTATTTATTATTAGTATCATTATTATCATTATGATTATCATTATTATGATTATTATTATCATCATCATTATTGCCAGAGTAGCACCCTCTCAAAATCCATATAGCAAATCATATCTGTACTGACCCTCCTCTCCTCCCCGCCCCTAATGCTCCCCTTACACACTCTTTTCACAATGCAGTTTTGAAGGAGGAAAAAAAATAATAATAATAATGATGCGATCTGAACAGCATACTCAATCCTTTCCTTTCGGGTTTGGTTCATGTATATAGTGTATGCATGTATGTGCGCATGCGTGTGCCAATCACATCATCGACGTCATGTATGTGTTCCGTACCCGGGCACGGTTAGTGAGCACACTGTATCCATACTGCGCCCGAGTCCGACTAACCGTGCTCTAGGACACTTCACCAAGCAGGGCAGGGCATGGTTGTGTACTGCACCTGGGCATGGTACAGCGCTATCACACTAGTCAAAAGAACTGGACTTGGGACCTGCTTGGAGTCCATTCTTGAGCACAGTATGGATAGGCTAGTGTGAGTGCACCTAAGTGACACTGCTTCAAATTTTGGTGTCCCAGATCATCGCCTATATGATGTTCCTGGAACTTTGAAAAAGACCCAAATACTTTATAAAAAAAACGGTTAGTCTGTTAACAAGATAAAGTGATTTCCCACAGCTGTCATTACCTTCCTTTGCTGCCACCTAGTGCTGCTGCTTCAATATTTGGACAATTTGTCTCCAAATGAAATCAAGTGTAGATCTTCTTACATTTTGTGAAGTGGAAATAAAATCCATTACTTTGAGTTATTGTGCTAGCAAGTGTCTAAGACTGGACTCAACCGTGTATTCCCCCAACTGGGGAAAAACAAATATTAAAAAAAACTGTCTTCATTCTCTACATCAAGCTGAAGACTGAAGCTTTCAAGTGCAAAATAGGGCAGGGACATCTTCATACACAAGATCCTGGCTACTGATAGACAATGTTATTCATCAATAATATTCCAAATCACACTCAGCGGAGAGAGCGTGTAAATGTTCCAACCTCCACCCCCCTCACCTCTAGGCCTCTCACTTCCCTGGCCCTCTCAGACAGGGAGGCCCTCTCTGCATCCAGCTCCTCCTCCAGATGTTTGAGGCGGTTGCTGAGAAGCTGTTTATCCAGCAGGGCACTGTCCCTCTCCTCACTGCACACCAGAAGCTCCTTCTTCAGGCGAGACACCTGGAGAACCCAGAGGACACTTAATGGTTCTCTGAGATTACAGAAAACATCACACTCTAGGAGGTACTTAAACCCAGGTCTGAGAAGGGCTGAGTCTCCCTCAGCCCCGACGCATGTGACTGATCCAAATATACTGAAACTCAATGCATCCTTCCTTGTAGGAGCCGAACTGGTTGTGGGAAATCTCAAAGCTCACACAGGGACCTGTAAGCATACCACTGCTTCCTGGTTAAAGAAACTGGAATTGCCCAGGTAGCACGGCCCTCTTCCCCACCTCCTCCTGCAGGCTCCTCAGGGAGGCCTGCGCCCGCTGCTGCTCGGCCAGCCGCTCCTTGGCCTGCCGCTGGGCCTCCAGCTGCTCCCGGCGCGAGCGCTCTCGCAGCTCTTCCAGCTGCACTTGCAGGCCCTGCACGCCCTGCCTGGAGTCCATACTCAGCTGCTCCATCTGGGGGGGGGGGGGAGCCACCATGATCTGCATGCTGTAAGTGTTAATAGATGCGTCCTCACAGGGATACCAGTTCGTAGGGTTGTAGGGAGGCAGACATACCTCCTTGTTGAGTTTCTCAAGCGCTCGGTCCAGGAGCCTCTTCTGCTCTTCCAGGTCCCCCTTGCCCCGGCGCAGTGCCTCCCTCTCACGTTCACGCTCCTCCAGCCGACGGTTCAGCTCCTCACGCTCCTGGCTCAGCCGCACTGCCCCACGCCGCGCCTCCTCCAGCTGGGTCCGCAGGCTCTGGTTCTGCTCCTCCAGGGCCTGCTCAGCCTCTGAGTTCAAGCACACACTAGACTGGAGCTGCGTCTGGGGCCAGATGCCAGTGACCCAGTGTGCCAGAGCGAGAGAGAGAGAGAGTGAGTGCATGTGCAAGTGTTCTCACAACCCAAAAGACCCACAAAGTCACCTGCCGAAAGACCCCAGGGCTTCACTTTTAACTTCTATAGTTTCAGGTCCATAAACAGGGGCAGTTTGCAAGGACGGCACATCACCTCACCTCCAGGCGGCTGAGCCGCTCCCTGAGCCGGCTGTTGGTCTCCTCCACTGCTTGCTGCGTCTCCTTCTGGGCAAGCAGCTCCTTCTGTGCGGCACCCAGCTGCTCCCTGTGGGCCTGCAGTTCCCGCTCGCTCTCCGCCAGGCTGTCCTTCAGGCGGCCCGTCTCCATGCGCACGGCGCCCAGCTCCTGCAGCTCCGGGGGCTAGCCCACAAATACCAAAAGGAAGACAGTGAGATGAGAGCTCAAAAACGCAGCCTCAGAGGCTTCCGGTGGCCATACTGAGGTCATACCTGCTTAATCCTCTCCAGAGCTTTTGCCAGCTCCTTTTTGTCCCGCTGTGATTGGTCCCTCAGCCTGTCCATCTCAGCCCTCATTTCAGACTGGTCAGCTTCCACCTTTGTACAATTTGTCTTCAATGAGACGAGCTCTGCTGTAGTTTTCTCCAGATCTTTCTGCTTCTTCTCCAGCTCCAGGTGGGCCTGCTTGAGGCTGGCCTGCAGGTCCTGAGACAGGGAGCCCAGGGTGGAACATGGAGAATCATGAGAATGAACAAGATCAACATCTCAGCTTCTCAGGGCTTTCCTGCAGAGTCAAGACAAGCTGACCTGATAAAACAGCTAGAGCTGAGAGAGTGACTATTACTCAATGCTACAAACACCACTGCTGGCTCACACACCTCTTCGTTTTGCAATGTTGTTCCAAAATTTGTTAGAATACTTTCTTCTTGGGTAAACTAGGTGAAATGGGCATAAAACTAAGTGTGAGTAAATAGGGGGTGAGAGCGTGCAGTGTGGAATGCAGCTGTATGCACCCCTGCCTATACAGATAGGCCTGTATACATGGGGCTTTTGAGCCTATTTGCTTTTGCATGCTATTACACTGCACATGGATGTCAGTTAGTGTCATGCTGGTGTGTACATTACCGAGTTCTGCGTTTGCATGCTTGGCCCTGGAATATGTTTCTTCATGGCCACTAGTCTGTCTTGCAGGTCCTTCAGCTCCTCCTCAAACTCATCCTTCTCCAGTTGAGCCCTCATGAGCCTAGATATCACCAGCACACAGTGAACACCGTTCACCCATTCACCACTGCACTAAGCCCAGGCACTCACACTGGTTACCTTCATGTCTTCACTTCTTATTACCGATAATCTGAGGGGCGCAAACTTAACTGTACAGGTACTGTGGGAGGGTGTAAAAAAAGTATGAAAAAAAGCAAAAAATGCAAGCTAGAGTCATGTGGCAGAGCGACAGTCTCTCAGTACTTGGCCTGTACAGGCAGCACAGATATTGATAAGCAGAGTTCACCCAGGTAGTGAACCCAAGTGATGTAAAAAATTATAAAAAATGAACAACAAATAAATAAATCCCAGAAACATACTAGCATGATAAATATGACACATCAGTGTGTTGGATGTAACCATGGCAGCTACTCACTCTTGTTTGGTGCCAAGCAGTTCATCCCTGGTGGAGTCAAACTGCGCCCTCCAGTGGTCAGTCTCATCTCTGCAGGCATCTAGCTGCTGCTGCAGGGACAGCACTGTGGCGTTCACCCGCTCACGCTCGGCCTCGATGTTCAGCTGTGACTGGGGGGGGTCAGTACTGAGAGTCAAGGGTGCTTTGAATAGAAATTTCAGCAGCAGAACACCCAGGAAGTGCACTGGTACTTGCCTCCGTTCCCACAGGCTGACACACACACACGCATGCATGCACAGTGGTCAACGGGTGCCTGAGGCTGCCGCACGAGTCCGTATGTGGGCATGTACCTGTGTGACCTCCTCCATGCTTCTCCTCAGCTTCTCCACGTCCCGGCTGTACTCTTCCCTCAGGGCCTCCATCTCCTGGTCATGCGTGGATACCTCATCCTTCAGCACCCCCTTCAGGGCGGTCAGTTCACGCTCGCGCTGCCGCAGGGTCTCTTCCTGACGCTGACGCAGGGCCACCGCCTCCGCCAGCTCTGTCTGCAGCAACAGCACATCCTGGGGATGCAGGGAAAAGGCAGCACCTTGCATCTCTAGACAAAAGTCACTTACCGATGCGGAATGAAACAGTCCTCTGTGGCAGAGAAACAACCTGATGCCGATTTCAGGTCATGCAGGAATCCATCTCTCCCATTCCCATCCACGTTTAAAAAGTTTTACCTGCTATGTTATACTAATGTAGCGAAAGGCTCTCCTCATGTTTTTTGGTAATGATTCAAGTTTATGATTTAAGGATTCTAAAGTATAAGCTTGTTTACAGATGCTGCATGAATAGTTATGTCGTAGAGTTTAGCACAACCCAGTTACATAAATTCACAGTCATTTGGGAGACGTGGGACTGGGAGTGCACCACACTAGCTGAGCTTTAGTTCCTGCATCCCCATGAACCACAGGCACTATCCAACCCCATGAGGAAACTGCTTGGTGACCAGCCACCCACCCCAGAACCTCCCACCCTCCTGCGCCCCCGCCCCGCCCCCCCCCCCCCCCCAGGCGCCCCGGGCGCGCGCGCAGCAGAGGAGTCACAACAGGCAAAGCAAACGCAACAAAAACACAAAAAAAAATAAAAGTAACACACAAAAAGTAAA
>JAODLD010000052.1:10894599-10904707 GCA_026781065.1 Mormyrops boulengeri | reverse complement strand
AGTTGGAGTATGGAATAGTCTTCCTGCTAGTGTAGCGCAAGCTAAAACCCTGGGTTCCTTTAAATCAGAGCTAGATACGATTTTAACAACTCTATTAGTTAGGTTCTCCCCAAACGAGCTTGATGGGCCGAATGGCATCCTCTCGTTTGTAAATTTCTTATGTTCTTAGTTACTATCTCCGTGAGATCAGGTGTGATTCAAGGAACAGGTAGGATTTAAAACCTGCTGGATACCAGCTCTCCAGTATCAGGTCTACTCTCCACTGCTCTAGGGACTGGCCAAGGACATAGGCTAAGCATACAAAGTACTTCCACAATATTGGTAGGGATATGTCACTATTGTCCAAACGCAAATCTATGTCCTTGTGACTGGCTGACCCTGCTTTCTGTAGCTAGGAAATTTGCTGCATCCCCTCCCCCAACACCACATCAGCAAAATCAGCTGAGAGGGGTCTATCAGTAGTGTTCCTGGCTATGGGCTCGACAGCATGTCACTCAGGATAAATGCGTCTACTAAACAAATGTTACATGCCTCCTATGAAAATATAGAAATATGAAGCCCTACTTAACTGAGAGCTTGATAATTTCAATTTAGAAATAAAAGCCAAAAAAGAACAAATAAGTACAAAAATGTCCTCTTTACTTCAGTTCAGTACCTTCTCCTCCATTGGAAAGTCACCAACACAGCACATGGAACAGCACAGATATCGGTACAAAAAGTCACAACATAAGGAGAGATGCTAAAAACAAGGCAACTTTAACAAAGTCGTGTTAATAAAAGTTACACTATTACAGAAGCCTTTATCAAGGCGATAACATTTTTTCATTCAAATTATCAAGTTTACCTTACAGTCTCAAGCAGAGACTACACAAAACAAACATTTTACTGCATTGAAGTGTACAAACACCATACAAGTATGATTTGATACAATACACTTTGCTATACAATGTGATTCATTTAGCATTTAATGCAATGCTCTCAAGTGTCCAGCTAATGAATACAAAAAAAATTAAAGCAGGGAGTGTACATCTTATTGGATTTTCCTGCAATCCATGTGAAATGGCGGAAAAAACATCACATGTTCATATCTACACCTTTATACAGCCTGGTCTTTCCCAGACACATTGAAGGTCCATAAGGACCATGAGTAAAGCGTGTAGTGGAGGCCTTGGTTGTGCATGCTGTGACGTGGTCAGGCGGCACGACAGTCAGTCACGGCGCACGTGAGGTAGCGGTTTGGGACAGCGTCAGTGGGTCAGAACACCATGCAAAGGATGCCAAGGCAATGACCGGGGTGTCTCTTGATACAGAAAAGAAATGAAAGAGCGATTTGTGAGACTTCTTAAAATAATAATAATAATAATAATAATAAACACAAAAAGGAAAAACAAAAAACTCCAGTGGCACTGAGATGGGGAGAAGAAAGCTCCCCGAAACAGCATCAGCCCTCATTGGCAGCCACTAGCTGGCCTAGGCCCTGGCGTATGTACACGGCCTGGATTTCCTTGGTCTTGAGGCAGAAGTCGCAGGCCCAGACGGCGGCACTCTCACGAGTCAGGAGCCCGTAAGCCGGCTCGGTCAGGCCCGTGCAGTCTCGATGGAACCAGCGCTGGCACGATGCTTCGCACAAGATGGCCTCTTGGTCATCGTGAACCTCTGACAGGCAGAAGCCGCATGGGAAAACCATCCCGCCACCGAGCTTTTGGGGCCCGGGCACGGCACCAGATGGAGGGGTGGGACCAGGGGGCAGCGGGGACTGGGTACTCGGGGTGGGAGTAGAGTTTGAGGGGGGGTTGGGATTGCTGCTGGAACTGTTGGCATTGCCATTATTGGTCATGGCCGCTGGACCGGAACCCGGTGGCTGGCTGGGCAGGGGAGCCGGGCCCGGTGCGCTGTTCTGCTGGCTGTAAGGGGTGGGACCAGGGGCAGAACTGGGGGGTGTGGGCTGCTGCTGGGCAGGGTTTCCTGTGGGAGCACCTGCAGAATTAGGGCCTTGCAGCTGATTGGACACTTGCTGCTGGGGAGGCTGGGGGCCATTCAGCGGTGCCGATGGAGAGGAGTTGGGATTGGAGGGGGGCGGGACAGACGGAGGCTGGTTGGCTGCATTTGGGTTGGGTGGCTGGACATCAGGGTGACCAGGGAAGCCACCTCCGCCAGGCTGAGGGGGTGCGGGCCCAGCAGATGAGGGCGGCCCCGGGGTGACATTGTTAGGGGGTGGCTGGTTTAAGTTTTGCTGCTGCTGCTGAGATGGGGGCATGCTTTGTGGTCCCACTCCTCCACCAAAGTTCTTCCCTTCCTCACCCCCAGGAGGGCTGGGACCAGGGTAGGGCCCATCCTGAGAGGGAGGAAACGGCCCTGGAGGGGGTAATCCAGGAAGCCCCCCCACCATATTTCCTCCACCTCCTCCACCAGCTCCCAGGCCACCCATTAAGCTTATTCCCCCTGGCATGCCAGCCATGGGGGTTAGGGGGCCATGCGGAGGCCCTCTTGGACCCGCCCCACCGGGTAAGGGGGGACTGTTGAACGGGTGCCCACCCCCTTGTCCATGCTGGGGCTGTTGTGGTGGCATTCCGAAACGGGGGTGTGGGGGACCCCCCCCTCCTGGAGCACCCATGCCTCCTGGAGAGAGCATGGGGTTGAACCCAGGGCCGGGGTGCATGGGGGGGCTGAAGTTAGGGGGTATGCTGAACTGCGAGGGCCCACCAGGGGGGAAGCCACCCCCACCTGCACCTCCCCCACCACCACCAAAGCCAGGGATGCCCCCAAAGCCTAGCTGGTGATGGGGCCCTGCATTGGGTGGCGGGGGCCCGAAAGGTGGTCTACGATTGGGCTGCCCCCCACCTGGCCCCCCCGGACCTCCCATGAACCCCATACCCCCTCCCATCCGGCCCCCACTTCCATAGCCACCAGCACCGGCACCTCCCGGGCTGGGCAGGAACGGAGCCCCAGCCCCTGCTCCTGGACGCGACGGTGGACCAAAGTCATCGTCGAAAGGGTTGGAAGCAACAAGGTGGTCCACCATAGGAGTGGGAGGGGGCGCAAACTCAGAGAGGTGGGAAAATGCAGCTCCCTTGTGGGAAAAAAAAAAACATAGGGGCAAGAAGAGAGACATTAGAACTTGTGGACAAATGGTGCAAGAGGAAAAGCTGAAATGCTGATACATTCCAAGCATTGCCCATACCTGAGTGCTAGATTTTCTCTTCTTTTTCTCTGGACTTTTCATCTGTGCACCTGAAGAAAATGGACAGAAAAAGATGGATTCAGAAACAAACATAAAAACTGAGAGAAACTCCTACAGTTTCTTTTTAGAGCAGTTACCCTTAAGGTATCACTACAGCTAACACTAAAGAGTCTGACAGGCATGGAGCAAGTTCCACGTTTTAACAGCTAAGACATCACTGATTCAAAAAGCAAGCTTCCACACTAGAAATACAACCAGTCCAGCATCAAGTTTGCAGAGGCAGACTAAACCAAATGGCAAACTGTGCCAGGGGGATTCCACACCCTGCCTATGGTGCATTCCCTATCCCCATGCCTTTGGTGACGATCTGCCTCTGTAAATCTGACTGCCATGCTCCCATGTACGGTATGAATCGTCCGGGTCCTCCACATAAAATTTGCCCTTGCTCAGAGCATAATGGCGGGTGGACGAGGCATACAGACACAGACACCCACACAAAAGATATCTCACCTAGCTGGAAATCTTAGGAAACGACAACAACAAACAACAACAAACAACAACAAAAGAGGCTGACAGCTATTCAAACTGTTGGGGTAATAAGATAGATATGACAAACTAATTTAATAATAATAAAAAAGACAAAACAATATCAGTAGCTGCAGAAACAGACAGTACCTTACGGACTGGCGAGTGACCGAAGATAAGAGACCGAGAATGGACAGACTAGCGGAGACGCCGGCAGGCGGAAAGCTCGACAGATAGCCAAAGACAGACCCATTGGAAAACAGACAACCAGACATTCAGGTACGTGCGTACAAGTTGAGGCTTACAGGAGAATTTCCAATCAGATGTGAAGGCAAAGGGACGGACGGACACACGCCTACCTTTGCCCCGTTTTCCTTGACCTTGTCCTGCCGGTAGCCTCCCAGATTCGGCAGCCATTAATATGACTGTCGGTGCGGTGCCATGTCACCGTTCGTATACAAAGAAAAAAACCTAAATAACCAAAATTGCCTATAGATTAGGCGATTGGACTCGAACGATCAACACAACTGGGATATCAGTTCATATTATGCGGACGGCCGTTTAATTAGCGGCTGTGTCCAGATCGCAAGTTTTCAGCTGTCAAACGGTTGGGACTCACCCTCGGCCCTTTACTACGAAACCGCCGCGATCAGACAACGAACGTCGGCGAAATTGCGGGCTGCACACCAGTTCAAAAAGGTAAAGAAGAGGCCGGCCGGCGTTGAAAGCTGGGGGCGGGGGTAATGGAGACTGGGGCGCCGCCGAAACACCCCCTCCTAAAACATAATCACTAACAGATGCTCTGCCTTTAGTTAAAACGCCGCTATACGCGGTCTGTCATGGTTTCTTTTTTTTTGTAGTACCGACAAAAGTGTAAACGAATCGCGTGTTTGCCGCAAAAGCTTCGACGTGATTAACCGCGTCCGTCGATCGAATGGGCAAAACGCACGAGCCGCCGCGACTCAGCCTGGGGGCCGCTGGCTTAGCGAGCCTCACCCGCTAAGCAACATTAACCATCATTTTCCCTGTGAGCGTCCCTCCTTTCGCTGCCTGTTAGTCAAAACGCGCCGCTCCTCACCGTCATATCCGATACCCCGCTCCTCACGGATGACAATAAACTTACGTCGCAACTAAACTAGCTTAATAATGAACTCAAAAGTGAATACAAACCGCAGCTTAATCTAGCCTACGGTCGCCACCGGACAAAGAGGGACCGACGGGAGGGACTCGCACCCTGGAGCAATACCATCGCTTCAAATCGTAGGGTACACCGTTTCCGAGATACCGTGGCGTTTCGTGTATAATTTATGGCTTCGAGAAGATTTTTATTTCTTCATTGAAATATATTAAAACACGAAAAATATTTTAATTTTTAATTTGTAAAAATCGTTCAACTTTAAATACAATGTGTGTAGCTGCGTTTCAACCGGAATCATAACCCCTACTTTTTTTTGAAGTTTTGGAACAGTCGAGGATGGGTCACTTTTAAACATTACAGTAGGGGCGGAATGCCTAATGTCTGCATTGCAGTGTTTCTGTTTAGGCAGTTATGATGTAAATTTCACTAAAACAATTATTACATTTCTGTAAAACTCCAACATAATTTTAGGTTATGTCTCCAGAAGCCTTTGGTGGACACTTCTATAACATGGCTTTATCTGACGGGTTCACTATTTGTACGCATGCCCAGTGAAAACACACAAATGGCACGTAGGATCCTGTAGTTTTTACGTAAATATAATTTAACTACATCTAGGTAGATTACCGAAACCATTTGAAACGCAGCGCATTATACGGCCAGGGGAAATACAGCGTTCAAACGAAATCGCCCAGGAATCTATTTTTAACGGCAGACATCGGTCATACGCAAATGACACACATGTAGTAAAAAAAAAAAAAACAATAGAAATATGCTTGGTACATACTTAAGTATCGTATTTTTTTCAGTGAGCTTAAATGTATATTAACAAGAATATGTACGGTAATATAGAACACGTTCCATAATAACTTCATACATTTTTTTAAATGATGGTTATTAATAATGAATATGGAATATTTAAAACTGGCTGCTGATTAGCACCATAACAACACTTAAATATTACGTTTATTTGGGGGGAGGAAAAATGAGGACTCAGAAAAGACATGCTTTTCTACGCATTCTTTTAACTACAGCACTTTGGTAAGAAGGTGAACTGTAAAACCCTTGAAGCCAGGGTTCGTACAGTTTTCACACAATGCAAAGTCGTCCCCTTAGATTCCTTCACCGTCCTGTTACACTACGTACCCCCACCCATTCTCCCACCTCCGCTGCCTCCGACCCTGGGTTCTTAGTTGAAAGAAGACAGTCGCATAGCTTGGACACTCTGGGATGGAATCTTTTTGTGATTATAAGGCTTCAATTTTTTTTTCTTTTACAAGTCTATCGTTTGAACAGCAGGTTCTATTACGGCAAGAGTTTTACAAATAATAAAGGAAACGACATTCTATATTAATGGGCAGTTTTGACTTGTTAGCAGTTAAGAAAGAATATTAGAGGCTACATTGTGGCCCATGGGAAATTGCTTTATATCGGTTTGTTTATGTATTATTTAAATAATTTGTTCTTTTTCATAAGAGTAGTTCGATTAGTGTACGAATAAGACGATATGCAATAAAAGTTACCCATTAAATAATGCATTAAAAATATTTACACCAATGAAAGAACATTAGGCTGTATTTAACTGTTAAAACAACTGTGAACGTGTTTGCTTAATCGAATACAGCTAGTTCTTTAAAGTGCGGGACAGCGTGTATGGCTTTGAGAAATATAGCTAAAGTAGAACTTTGCAGACAGACACATAAGCGACGATGGCGAAGTGGTTCAAAGATTTCCCCATCAACCTGAAGAACGGTAACGAGAGGATACGCTCTGCCTCCGAATCAAGCTCGCACGCTCGGGCAAAGCCTGGAGCAGCAGCCAGCATGGGCACCAAAGTGGGCACTAAGGGCAGCCAGCGCAAGTACTCGGGAGCTGAGAGTAGCAGCGGGATGTCTTCGCTTATGTCCGTCAGAAATCGGAAAAATTCGGCCGTCGAATTGGGACGGAACGGAGCTAATACCGGCGGTTCGATTAAGGACGGAAAGGTCTGGGAGAGTCTCATACCCGGGAAGAGTCGCAAAAACCAGTTCAAATTCGACCCGGGAATGGAGGAGCACCGGCCACTTAAAAGCTTGAGTTCATCAAACGCATACATCAGTCGGCTGATAAAGGTAGACAAACTGGACAAAAATCTGAATTACAATAGCGATACCGGAGGTCCAGTGGTACAGGAAACCGAAAAAGGAAAAGGGACTCGCAAATCAGAAACGGTGAGTGAATTGATTGTAAAGTTTTGTGCAGATGTGTTTCTTATTTCAAAACATGCATAATTATTACCTCAGCAGCGTAAAATGCCAAGTGAAAGTGTTTTGTAGCGATATTTAAAATGTCCCACTGTGAAAACAATGGCGATAATTCTCATTAATACCAAGTAGCCCAGATTTAACGTAAATTTAACATAAATTGGTCATAAATTCAACATCATGTATGATATGTTTGGGTTGGGTCACAATCATAAAATACACAGGATTTAGTTTTGGTATAAGCTAGTGCAGAACAGAATTTGTTGTAGTAGGTGTGGCAATTCAGAGAATCCCATATTATACCAAGGTAAACTTCTTTATTTTAATTATTACCAGTAGCCAGATATTGACATTAATATCATTAAATGTATACTTAGACTGTTTGTGGAATACATTATCACACCTTGTAAAGTAAGAAGTTGTTTGACTAAAAATTTTGTCAAGACAACCAAAGAAAGTTGTGTAGCTATGAAAGCTGATATTGTTGTTTCTTCCTCCTCTTCGTCATCTTTTGTCTCCAGCATACTGTACAGACTCCTCCCTGTCTGCCTACCACCTCCCTCACCTCTCTCTCATTCCTCGTCCTCATTTCACTCATCACCCAATCCTTTCATTCAGAGTGAACCTGTGATATAATTCTGCAAATGCCCGTTAGATAGCTTACCCATTCACAGCAAAACTGTGAACATAGTTAAGCTCTTTCTCCACTTTCTCTGTCATTGTTTATTCTTTTATTATAGTCGTAAGTTCCTTTTTCAGAAGGCTGTCCTGTCACCTGACGCTCCGCTCAGGTGCATGACTGTTCCGCAGCAGCTGCCTTGGGCAGTGCTTTGAAGATGCAGGGAGGGGGTTACTGTTATGGGGAGAGACAGGCACATAAAGGAGTAGAATAAATGGCCGGGCGTCAGGTTTCCGTCTGCCCATACCTCTTTCATTTCTCTTCAGTTTTTTTTTTTTTGCATTTTTTTACTGAGCACGATCACACTGTCTTTTAGGAGCTTAGCAGATGAGATTATGCAGTCTGGTGGTCAAGGAACTTGCCGTGTAAGTGAATGGTTAAAATTTCAAATGACTGGAAAGGACCCTGGAGCATGACCCAAATTTGAAATAAAAGGCATATCTGTACTTCCGGGTAAAACCCAGAGCTGGTCAAGCCTATTTGCGTCATAGAGGCGCTGACTTGCCAGCCAATTTAACATTGCCTCGGAAGGGGTTGGGGGGGGCACCACCGGATAAGCCTGCCTAGGGTGCCACGTCAACTAGGACCAGTACTGAAAAAACTAGAATAGTGCACCTGGACCTTCATGCAGATAAGGATAGTAATTTTTTCTAGACATGAGCGTGAATGCATGTCAAAAGAGTCTCTTCCTTAGGACCAGCAAATTTGCGTGAATTTCCTGGGGCTACACACACATCTGAAATATAAGTAATCTCAGCTCTGTTTGTTTCTCAAATCTCCGTGCCCTGATGCTCTGCCTGTCTCTGGCCTTCTCAGTGTGCTCGTGGCCATTAGCCTGTTAGATGCCAGTGGCTGTATTAGCTTTGTGAATGCTTACATGCTGTTGAATGCATTCAGCACATGGTGACGCCTTCTCATTGGACCCAGTATGAGACCTATGGGGATACAGTATTTTAGGCTAGTCTGCTGGAGTTTGGATATGTAAAGACCCATGTCCTGTGGCCATCTCTCTCATCCAGGTGATCATCCTTGAAGACTACTCTGACCCCTTTGATGCTCAGAAGACCCGGGAACAGAGGGAGGCAGAACGTGTGGGAGAAAACGATGGATATGTGGAGCCATATGATGCCCAGCAGATGATAACAGGTGTGACTGTGTGTGTGTGTGTGTGTGCGCGCACTGAAGTCAGATGGCCAGCAACCTGCAGTGTGAAAAGCTCTCCGGGGTTCAGGCTCCTCCAAAATTGCCATGGCAACCATGTTGTTCTGGGACAATGGGTGCAGTTTCCTGTCCCTGCATCCTGTTTCCCGTCTCTGTTTCCCAGTCCTATTATCTGTAGGAAGTTGCCCCCCCCCAGTCCTCGCACTCTTACTGTACGTAAACCCACATGTGGGAAGGCCCATCTACACCCTACACTTCTAATAACTTTCCAGAATTCAGGAAGAAGCCAATCACTTGTCCAATCACATGGCTGCTTGACCTTTCTCTCCATTCAGCCCATTGTCTCAGGCTGAACAGCCATACAATAGGTCTGACACATATTGTTAATTATGGCATTTCTTATGAAACCACTGTTTTCCTTAACGTTCTGCCATTATGCAGGCATGTGGTCTCTTAAACTTATTTTGGAAAGTTTATTTTGTGCTTTTTTTGTTTTATGGTAATGTAAAATTTGTATGTTTTACTAGCAATTTATATATGTAGACAACTGTTTATTGTTTTGTTCCAGTTGTGGGAAAACAGGAAGAACTCATAGCTGGCATATGGAGGTGTATTAGGAATGATTGTGTGCAGTGGTGGCTCTGACACTAAGGATCTGTGCCAGCAACTGGAAATCTGCTGCCTCAAACCCCATCTATGCCGGGAGTGATTCTATTCCATTGGGCCCTTGAGCAAGGTGCTTAACCTGCAATTGCTTCGTCCTGGGTATGACGTTAATCTACATCCAGCCCTATAAGGAGGTCCTCCAACTTGCAGGGAAAAACTTGGGGGTTGGTGGCAGGATTGGCACTCCAGCCACTGGGGAAAAAAGTTGAGGTATCACCTGCCACATGGCTGTTGTGTGGCCGGTGTGGCAACACACTGTAATCAGCATGTGCCATCCCAGGGGCGATGAGGCGCAGGTGGTAGTGTGACTGTTTGGCAACTTGAGGGTTGCAGGTTCAAGCCCCGGCTCCTCCTGACTCCATCGAAGACACTGAACCCCAAATTGCTCCCGGTGAGCAGGTTGGCGTCTCCACCACCGGTGTATGAATGTGAGTGTGAATGTGAGTCAAAATTGCAAAGTGCTTTGAAAAAGGTGTTACATAAATGCAATCCATTTATGTGCTCCTTACCCCCCC
>JAODLD010000052.1:10871832-10890739 GCA_026781065.1 Mormyrops boulengeri | reverse complement strand
TCTGAGCTATTAGTTAGGTTCTCCCCAAACAAGCTTGATGGGCCAAATGGCCTCCTCTCGTTTGTAAATTTCTTATGTTCTTATGTTCTTATGCCTGCTAACTGCCTCAACTGGATGTGCCAAACTCGCTAACTTGTTGAGTCGGGAGTAGTGATGGCCAAAATGACAACTCATGAACCATTTGCTGCATTTTCTCACCCCACAAGATGGATACAATGATAAATGGCATTGTTCTATATCAAGTAAAGTGTGAACAAATTACAGATGTACACGAGCAACAGCTAATGATAGTTGTAAAAATAAACAGTTCACAACTGAAAGTGTCATTTTCTCTGCAGTGTTGTTAGGTTAAGGTCATCACAACTTGGCAACTGGGGTATCAACATTATTTTAGAATTTCCAGTTCGAAAGTATGAGTTTAGGGGGCATTCATGTGCAGTTTTCAAGTCGGCAAAAGACATTTTTACATAGTTTATCGATCCAGTGTTTCTATAAGTTGTGGAGAGTGGAGGGTGTGGGAGGAGTAAGGATTAGATGGGGCTGGGGGACTGACGGGGCTGTCCAGGGAATGCAATGCTGTCATTCCAACAGCATCCTTTCTAGTTAAATAAAGAAATTTAAATGATTACCATAAGGCTGTTAGCCAGTCCTTGGCGTATCCCAGCATTGTACCCTTTGCCATCTAAGAAACCCAGACCAGCATAAGCAGTTGGATGATGGATGGATGGATAACTGGATGGATGGATAGATGGATAGATAGCTGCATGGATGGATGGATGGGTTTTTGCCGTAACTTATGTGCAATTGAACTTGTTCTTTAACCTCTATGCCACCTGTCGTAAAACTCTTATTGGGTTAATTGTGATTGCTGTGCAGAAAAAAACTCTTTCATTTTTTCATTCATCCCTCCATACTTCCACTGATTTTATTACTCTCTTGGTTTTAAAGCTGCAAAAATCAAACTTTGTATATACAGCCATGGAAAAAATTAAGAGACCGCTCTATATTTTAAAACAAATCTACATTTTTAAATACCAGTTTAATCATGATTCTACTGGCAGAAGGCTACGCTGAGCAGCAGGTTGCTTCCAGATTCGCAATTTCTAAGACAGCAGTACACAACAATAAGGTGAAGCAGGAGACACTGGGAATAACCAGAAACCAGCCAGGTAAAGGGCAGAAGCAACTTTCTAATGGCAAAGATGACCGTTAATTCATCGGAGAATTTCTCATGAATTGGAGGATAACATCAAGTGACCTTCAAAAGGAATGGGAAACATTAAGTACAGGTGTGATGTGCACTGCTAGGACAGTTCGTATCAGGCTCCTAGAAGCAGGACTGAAGTCCCATAAAGCCAAGAACAAACTCTTCATTAATAAGAAATGGGGAAGAACCAGGCTACAGTTTGGAAAAAAAAGTACATTATTCACAGACGCACAACCTTAAATTCAGAAATGAGTGAAACAAAAAATTGTGCTGTGGTCTCTTAATTTTTTCCACGGCTGTAGACTCAACAGCAGATTAAAAGCACTAAACAACGACTCAACTGCTGAAGCAAAGCATAAATATTTATTATCCCTTCATCCTTTCTTTCTCAGTGTCTTTTGTTCTACTTTTATGCACGCAGCAATCCTGCATTTTCTTCACAAAATGTCCTTTCTAGTTTGACAGTAACTGTGGCTCCCTTGAGTTCATTTCTGTGTGACATGATAACATGCTGATCGTCCAGTGTGTGTGAGCTGGTGTACCAGGAGATGATGCCTGTGGCATGCTCCTGACATGACTCTGCCCATGCTCCTGACATGACTCTGCTCATGGTCCCAACATGACTCTGCTCATGTTCAGGACATGACTCTGCTCATGTTCAGGACATGACTCTTTTTTTTTTTTCTTCAGGACATGACTCTATTCACACATGCTCCTGACATGACTCTACTCATGCTCTTGAAACGACTCTTCTTATGCTCCCATCATGATTCTGCTTACATTCATGATTCTGACATGACTCTGCTCACACTCATAATCCTGACATGACTCTACTTACGCTCATGCTCCTCACGTGAGTCTGCTCACAGTCATGCTCCCGATGACTGCTCGCACTCATGCTTGTGACCTGACTTTGCTTATGCTCCCAACATGATTCTGCTTACATTCATGATTGTGATATGACTCTGCGTACAGTCATGCTCCTGACATGACTCTGCTCACGATCATGTTCCTGACATGACTCTGCTCATACTTGTGCTCCCCCAGCTGGTACCATGGCTGCATGACGCGTCAGGAGGCTGAGGCGCAGCTGCAGGCCTGCAAGGAGGCCAGTTTCCTCGTAAGAAACAGCGAGTCGGGCACCAGCAAGTACTCTATCGCCCTCAAGTGAGTGACTCTGCTACTGCTCTGTTACATAGTTCTTACCTTCATAGTACCCTTTATCAACATGCCTATCCTCGAAGATTCTTTTTCTTGCATGAATGACTGTTAGTGGTATTGCATGAGATTTTTCCATTATCTTTCCTTGATTAGGATTGTGTGATGTGTTTGAGGGGCCTCAAAGTTGGGTACAATCATCAGGATTGGAAAGTGCCTCTAATGATTCCTTCATTGTGACTATCCATGTCCCCAGAATTCCTCTTTGTGGCTTCACTGCTTCTGCGCCTGGCCCTAAAATTCCTCTCCGTGGCTCCACCTGCACTGTATTTGGCCTTAACCCTCCTCTCTGTAGCCCGGGCCTCTCTCTCTCTCTCTCTCTCTCCTAACGCTCTTTTTTTTGCTCTACTTGTCCCACAGGACAAGTCAGGGCTGTGTGCACATTATTGTGGCTCAGACCAAGGAGAGTGGATACACCCTCGACCAGAGCAGCTGTGTGTTTCCCAGCATTCCTGAGATGGTCCACCACTACTGCACCCAGCAACTGCCCTTCACAGGGGCCGAGCACATGAACCTGCTGCACCCGGTTTCCCGTCTGCACTGACGTCCCTGCAGAACCAGCTGGATCTCACCAAAGCAGCTGCACTTACTATCTCCCTGTCTGTCTCTGTAGGTTGAATGCTGACTCTAGGTGCAAGACTGTGACTTTTATCTTTTAGACCCACTCTGTATGTCCTTCATACATTGACCCCACCCACCGTCTCAGATACCTGTTTTCCACTAGTGCTGTGCCAGTGCTGGTGTGGGTGCCGACAGGGAGCTAGTTTTCAGGTGGTGCTCAAGTGGCACGACCTGGGAACCGGCCCGTGTTTCCAATGGTTAAGAACAACATTTTTAACAGATTACTCACACGACAATGGGCATGTAACAGTTTTGAGTTTGTTAAATAATGTTTTTTGATGGAGAATGCTTAGGGTAATGCTAACTTAAGTGACACTTAAGTTAGCAGTAATTAAAACATTCTTTTTACAGAACATTAGCTAGCCACATTACAAAGCATTACTAATTAATATTTCTAACTAATTATTTACTGGATTTTTGCTGTGTAGATTTTGCAGTTGTACAGAAGACGGGCATCACCCATCATCCAGATATCAACGAACAAGCCATTGATGGGACACAGTAGTCCGTGGATTCATTCGGACACTGTTCATCCAAAACTTCAGTTTCCCACAGTAATTTGACTACATATACTAATGTCTGAAACATATACCAGGGAGAGCAAAAACCAGTTTTTGATTGTGTGTACCTGTAAGGAAAAGTGCTGCATTTGCGCGTTGGAGGCTGTCTACCTACTGTGGGGCATTTAAATATCTTCTATCCCATGCTGCCTTGTGAGAGTTCTTTTTTGTAATTTTGTTAGTCTTCTTTAGTTTTTTAAATTTATAATAATTTGCTCCATACTACAAATGTCACCACTTTCTCCAGCTCTACTTTAATTTCTACATTTTCAGCAAACACTAAAATCAAACAAAACATCAAACATTGGTAATAACAGAAGCAGCTCTGCTGAAGTTTACAGTGTATTGTAGCCCGTCCCCACACACAAGCCATCATCGTGAGTTCGAAATTTCAAACCGGCAATTCTGTGGTGTTGTGCTAGAGGCAGATTTTCAGGCATGGAACCAGATAATTGGAAGTGGAAAAGCTTGGAACAAGTTACAAATTAAGTACCGGCTAGGCACCAGCACCAGCAATGCATTAATGGAAAAGGGCTAAGACAGTGGCTTAGCCCCCATAAGAGCTCCACCCCCTTTAATATGGGGCCAGAGAGGAAGAACAATACAGATGGGAAGTTGGCCTTGAATCTGGTTCTGCCTAATCATGTGGAAAACATGTTATTGTTTTCTAGCCCCATGTAAGCATGTCAGTTAAATATGTTCACAAGGTATTATGCAAGGGACCAGCTCTGTCTTGCTGCTAGTGTCCCCGTCTTGGACTTCACCCGCTGTCTTATTTCTCGTCCATCTTCCTTCACTAAGAGCTCAGAAAGCATTTTAATGGTAATTTTATATGTTCAAATTGTATGCTAGAGATTGAAATACAATAAATTACACTTTTTAATGTGCAAAACACCTGATATTCATAGCACCCTAAACATGTATCTTTTTTAATGAATATTAGGAATAAAACATGTCAATTAATACTTCTGACTTCTAATGAGTGAGACAAGGTTTGTATACCACAACATCACACTTTGGTGTATCTGCTTTAAAATGAGTTCAATCTGTGTTTCTCAGCTAAACACATTATTCTCCTCATCATAACGATACAAACATCTGCAAACATACCAGGTTCACCATGAAATTATTAGACATGACTTTTGATTTTTTGTGTACATTCCTCATAAGGGTATGAGCTTTAAGTCTGTGACTGTGATGAGCAGAATTCAATAGCTACACATAAGGTACAACTCTAAGTACTGTCTGTCCATAAGTCAAAATAAGTTTTTCTGCTAGCCTGTCAATGTCAGTAGGTGTGACAGTTGCAGTCTTTTGCGGTCTGTGACAGTGCTGTTATTCTGTGCATATGGTAGTCAATCTTCAATCAGTTGTTTCATTTGTAATTGTGTTCCAGTCAGTCACCCTGTCTGTGATAGTGTTTTGAGCCAGTCACCCTGTCTGTGGTAGTGTTTTCAGCCAGTCGCCCCGTCTGTGACAGGGTTTTCAGTCAGTTGCACTGTCTGTGGTAGTGTTTTCAGTCAGTCGCCCTGTCTGTTGTAATGTTTTCAGTCAGTCACCCTGTCTGTGGTAGTGTTTTCAGCCAGTCACCCTGTCTGTGGTAGTGTTTTCAGTCAGTCACCCTGTCTGTTGTTATGATTTCTGTCAGTCACCCTGTCTGTGGCAGGGTTTTCAGTCAGTTGCCCTGTCTGTTGTAATGTTTTCAGTCAGTCGCCCTGTCTGTGGTAGTGTTGTCAGACAGTCGCCCCGTCTGTGACAGGGTTTTCAGTCAGTCGCCCTGTCTGTGGTAGTGTTTTCAGTCAGTCGCCCCGTGTGTGACAGGGTTTTCAGTCAGTCGCCCTGTCTGTTGTTATGTTTTCAGTCAGTCACCCTGTCTGTGGCAGGGTTTTCAGTCAGTTGCCCTGTCTGTGGTAGTGTTTTCAGTCAGTCACCCTGTCTGTGGCAGGGTTTTCAGTCAGTCGCCCTGTCTGTGGTAGCATTTTTAGCCAGTCGGCCTGTCTGTTTTAGTGTTTTCAGCCAGTCACCCTGTCTGTGGTAGTGTTTTCAGCCAGTCAGCCTGTTTGTTGTAGTGTTTTCAGCCAGTCACCCTGTCTGTGGTAGTGTTTTCAGTCAGTCACGCAGTTCGTCAGCAATGGGCAGTGGCCCTTACAGGAAGGTGGAAGCACTTGGGGAGGTCCCAGCTGTTCAATTATTCACAGATGCAGCACTAGGATCATCTGCACAGCAATGGATAGAGAAGCAAAGGAGAAAGACAGTCAGGCTTCATCGTCTCACATCCTTTGCTCTTGCTCACTCTCCTTCAGCTTTCTTTCAGAGTAACTGCTATTTACACCAGCCCCCCATATCCTTTGATGCCCATCTGTATCACACCATATTCATAATACACTCTTCCTCCTTTGTTTCTCATATATTAATTATTCAAGTATCTAATTGACCATGTAGCTTCATTTAATACACAGTACTTTAACCTTTACCTTTGAAGCCCCCTGTCAAACTCTGTGGTCCTACCACCAGACAGACTCACAGGAGTGCCTTATCCTGTTTTCTGTTTAGCAGCTTTTCAGTTAGAAAGTGGAGTTGGGGGACATTGTGACTGAAACAGGCAGCGCAAAAACCAGCTACAGTGTTCAAAAGGGGTACAGTACACAGAAGAAGGGCAAGCTCTGATTGTGGCACTATTATTTGTGCTGATCTACCTTGGAAGCTGGTGTAAAAAATGACAAAGATGCTGATGCAATTTATCGCAGATGGTGATACACCCGGGGTCCACATACAACAGTGACAGTCTTTGATCTCATCACGAATTACGCGTTTGCCGGTCCGCCAACACTCTTAAAACCACAGCTGGCATAGCCGCACACCTCTACCCCTCCCCCTACCGAAACAAATAATTAAACGATTGTTCTATTGTCGTTGTGAGAAAATCTCACTAAATCAGAAATAAACTTCATTATAATCAGTGTATAAATTTGAAATATTTTGCCTTTATTCCAAAATGTTCTCAAGTTTTTATATTAGCACAAATATTCGCTCAGTGCGATTTAGTCACAATAATGATAGCTTTGGAAAAAAGTGCTAACCTCTACAGTGAATACCAATACCCCCCCCCCCAGTACCAACACCACCTCTGTCGCGTAACGTAGCCAGCGTACTCCGACTTGCTCTTGATTGATTTCACGACATTTGGCCAAAGGTACGGGAAAACAGAGTCTCGGCCACGGCGAGCTTTAGTGGGTTCATATAAATAAGCCGACACGAGCTCACTATCGATCATCCTGGAGAGCATCCTTTCACACATATACAGCACTGCGAATGGGCTTTCCCCAGTGCAGCGATGGGTCCGTGGATGCTGATGTACCTTCTCGCCATTGCGAAAAGTGAGTAACCTCT
Source organism: Mormyrops boulengeri (assembly GCA_026781065.1). Classification (NCBI taxonomy): domain Eukaryota; kingdom Metazoa; phylum Chordata; class Actinopteri; order Osteoglossiformes; family Mormyridae; genus Mormyrops; species Mormyrops boulengeri. The sequence continues at coordinate 10,883,743 of JAODLD010000052.1, read as the reverse complement.
CGATCGTTTTGATTTAGGGGAATTTGTTGACATATCAGAAGAGCTCTTTTTTTCGCCTATCGCTCCGTGGCCTCTAGGCTTGCTGTCAAGGTTGGTAATAGGGGCAGATAGGTAAATGGGCAGGTACGCAGACCAGAAGAGCAAGAAGACACCTTTATGAACATGTTTTATGGCTGCTTTATGATGAAAACGGTAATTATGTACAGATAAAACTAACCGCGGGCTGTGCAGCGTTGTGTCATTGCGTGCGGATTTATTGGGATACAGCCTTGCTCGTCGTTACGCTGGTTAATTATTGCACGTTTTGATGTTTATATAACCTGCTTCATTTATTTGTTACTACAGCAGTTGTAAAGCAAAACGTATAGGCTGTATTTTTTCTTCAGATGAAACAGAATCATTGCTACTGTAAATCTCACTTAGTAGTCACGCTGTGCTGTATATAAAGGAGATAAAGGTGAGCGTTAAATTTACAGATCTATAGCGTAATTATACACAGAACGCAGTATTCTTTCGTTAGACGTTTACATAGGAGGGATGTACCAGGCCTATAGCAATTCAAATAAATGCGGCCAGATTCTTTGACCGTTTTTCTCTATTTTCTCCATAGCAGTACCATGCATCTAGTGTACCTTAATCCACAAACACACACACACACGCCAGCCCAAAATCGCAAAAAAAGGTGAAAAGCGCGCATTTACGGATACAATCAAACGACTTCCCCGGCTCATGGGCGCCGGTCGTGTTTTAATGCCGTTTAATGAGGCGTCTCCCTCTTTAAAGAACGAATTATTACCTCACGTACTGCACATGAATTAACGGAATCAGCTGGCAGCTCGGCCGTCCGTCAGTCGTGGACAGGGGGTCGCTCCTACCTCTAATAGGTTTACCGGTGTCCGGCTGATAGCCCCGCGGTATTAAGGCTGACACCCGAAGGATTGGAAAAAGATTAATTCTGTAAATGATAACGGGTGAAAAAAAAAAGCTCATAACACGAAATAACTGATAACTGGCCGGCAGTGACAATATTTGCTTCAAGTTGTGTTTCAGTAAAGCCAAATTATTGTGTGCCGATCAGAAATACATTTTTGTTGGATTTCTTTTCAGTTTTATTTTCCTGTGTCAGATACCTGCAGTACCAAGCAAGAACGATTACCTATGGCCCTTTAAATCTCTGTGGCCGAATGGAAGCTGTGTCTGAAGGTGGCCTGGGGAAATAGCTATTACTAGGTGTGTGCTGTGCAGATACTATGAGGGCCTTCTCAATATGTTCCCATGGCTACTCATGTTACATTGGTAGGGCCCTGCAGCACAGTGTTCCAAAATGTCAAGGCACTTCTTCCATCCACCAGCCTTCCTCTGTCAAGCCGTGCATGGTGATGGCTCCCTTTTTTGATTGATTATGCCCGATTCATCCAAATTGGCCACCACTGATTTTCTGTCTGTTTTCTGAATTGTTGTATTATTGATTTTTTTTCCCTTTTTTTCCATCGTGACACAAACAGATCACCATACAGGTATACTTGAGTCAAGCAGCAGTCTCAAAGCAATTTAGTTTTTAAGGATTATTATTTTTCAGCTTGGTGCGGACCCCCAGCCCCCAGGTTCTTTCTCATACTCCTTCAGGCATATATTGAACAATGGTACAGGATGATTCAGTTTGCTTGTAGTGTATCCTCTTAGTCTGCCTGTGTGTTTAATGCTGCTGAATAGGGTATGTTAGCTTTGTGCTGGATTTGCTGGAGCTGTATTGGTATTTCCTTTTGCACATTATTATTGGATATACTGCGACTAGTGTGGCTGTAGTGGTGTTGAGAAGTTTGCAGGATTAGTAGCTCTCCACTAGGTTGTTGCTCGGCTGGGACTATAGTGGGTGTTCGCTGCGTGAAATGTCAGACTGCAGATTGTCATAGATTTTTTCCATGTGGCGCACCCTCAGCATCAAAAAGGCAGTTTTGCTCTTAAATGAGTGAATTTACTTCAGATTTAGTTTAAGAACTTGGCTGTTGCTTCAAGTTTGTCCCTACTACTGCCTGCTTGTTGTTGTGCCCTCAAATTCTTATCCGCTTGCCATAATTAGTTACCTGCCCTTGCCCACGCCCCCAACCATGCCCCCTCCCAAAATATCCACACCCTCCCCATGCTGTAATGTAGACCTCTTCAACTTAGAGGATCTTCAGTGGGTGTAGTGTAGTAAGACATCAGTACTTGTCTTCTGGGCGTAGTACATCTCCACTTTGTGATGGTAGTGGATCTGTGCTGGGTGAAGTAAAGGGCGGAGCATTAGATGCAGCAAGGCTTAAACAAGCAGCACACATTAAATATTCATAGTTTTTTAATGCCACATCTCTGGCTAATAATTTTCTCACACAGCCACTAGTGGCTGTCACTAATTTAGGCACCTTGCAGATGATGTAGGACAATTATTTATGAAGCTTCATAAAGCCAGAGACCCTAAACGCTTCAAGCCTACAGCGCGTCTTTAAGTTATGAGCTTCTCCGGACCTATTACACTCTTAAAAACAGTTGGCTCAACTTTAAAAATTATGTAACAATTTGCATGCTTTTTTTCCCCGGTTTCAATTATTGAGTAAACTAGAGTATTTTAAAGTTAGACTAACTTAAATATTTAAGTACAGCCAAAACGATTTGCCTTTATTTCTTCAAATCTAATCAAGTTAAAACAACTTATCACTACAGCTTATGAATGGATATAACTCATTATTTGAACTTCGCTGTTTTTCCATCTTTATTTTGTTTCCATCTTACGGCTGCTCTCCACCAAAGCAGGTAATTTACTTCTAGGACCAGAAAGTGTGGGCTTTTTATTATCATAAACAGACACTGCAGCTGAATATTAATAACTAGTTATTCAGCTTGCGGGGAAGAACAAAGTCTTTCTATGGAGTTCTTAATAGGAGTAACACTCAGTAAACCCCAAACCTCAAGCAACTGAGAAACACGAGGATGTCTGACTCTGGACAGTAAAGTACACACGGTGAGTAATTTATACAACGCTAAAGACATGTGAAGATTGCTCAGCGTTCACGTAAGACATGGCCAAACACACACACGACAACTGGGAAATACAACAAATATTAACCTTATCAAACGGGGGCTATATACAATGTCCCAGCATGCCCAGCGCAACTCACTGACGAAACAATATTATCGGGCTGGACGATGTGCGATACTGAAACAATTCTTACATAGCTAGTCAGTTAGATTAAGATAAGGCTTTTTCTTACTTTAAATTCTGTAAGGAAATTATAAGTCAGTGGAAAAATGAAAATACCGAAAGTATGGTATCAAAAGTACGGTACTTGGTGCGGTAGAAAAGCGTCCAAAGTTTCTGCGCAGATGAAACTCACTTCAGAAGTTGCAGTAACTTTTTTGCAGAATTTTTCAGATGTTAAGGGAGGGCAAAAATATTTGTTCAAAATACATATATAACTAAGTTGACAGCACGTTCTTTATTTTTTTATTTTGATCATTTTATAGAAATAAGTTGTTAACTAAGGTGGGAAGATGTAACAAGTGTAAAGAGAAACATCTTTATTTTAAGTGTTACTTACTATCCCCTAGAACCATTTTTAGAGTGACTGTATGCAGATTCCCGTAGAGAGGTCAGGATTAATGGCAGAGAGAGGATTGTAATGACCATCAGTGATTTTATGTTTAGTTTATGTGAGAGAGTGGTGGGGGGTGCAGTTCGGGTTGTCGAATGGGGGACCTGAGTGGGTGAGATGGTGCAGATAGAAAAGATGCCCAGAAAGTGAGAGAGGGAATTTCTCACTTGATTTTCCATACTTCGATGGGTTTAGACCGGGAGGGGGGGGGGTTGTGCTCATGAAGGATGATGTTGCTTAATTCCAGGATTTATTCAAAGTTTAGAATATTGATGTAAAAATCTAGTGTTTTGAAAAGTATGAGTAGCCTGATGTTAGAGTTGTGCTCCTTATAAATAGATTTAAACACATACATTTGCTGTGCTTGTCTTGGTGCTACCCAACCATGCTCAATCTGTAACTTATGCACTACTGTTATATGAAGCAATAGGAATATGTTGTTTAGTACTTATCCCTCTGTACCCAGGAAGCCTTGCAGCAGACACAGAGGAGCGGTTGGTCGAGCATCTCCTTAATCCTGCCCATTACAACAAACTGATTCGCCCGGCAACCAATAGGTCAGAACTGGTAACGGTGCAGCTGACGGTGTCCCTGGCACAGCTAATCAGCGTGGTGAGTGAGTGGTTAATTCACCCTGTTGATGTGCTGCGTGGCAAGCTGCTGTGGTTGCTCTCGGCTGCCCTCTAGGGTAAATATCAGGTTACTGCAGCAATGTAACATTCTAGACTTTCCTTCTCTATCTGTGGGTAGTTTATGATGTGCTTTATCACACTCTCCACCTCTCCCACTGAGGTTTAGCTGTCTGTGTTAACCTGGTGCAATCTTTGATTGTCGTACTGTTGTTTACCCTCATTACAGCATGAACGGGAGCAGATCATGACTACAAATGTATGGTTAACACAGGTGAGTGTTAGGGTATTTCTCTTTCCTAGTAAACCACCATCTTGGGAGCCCATTGCACAATAATTCTACATGATGTGTCCCACAGCACCACCTAGTGCCCACACCAAGTTACAGCTGTTCTGGGTGTTCCAGCCTACAGGCAGGCTCTTCCTTCCTGTCACAGCTTAGACTCCTGGCATGTGCTGCTAGGTGTGTCACAGTGTTGTAGTCATGTGACCATCTGCATAACTAAATAGCAGCAGACATGGCTGCTGTTTGCCTGTATGCTGGATAATGGAGCAGGGAGGGAGAACAAGGCCCATACGGAGCCCTGGCTTTGTGTGCATTGTCATAGCAGCTGTTTTTGTAGTAGTGGACTCTTAGAGTACACGCATTCTGTTTGAAATCAACTGCACATTCTCTTCTGCTTCAAGCGACTGCTTAATAAGATTCTCATGACTGCCTTTTTTCGGGCTTCCTCCTCCTTATCCTGCCTTGTTCACCCCAGGAAGAGCTTGAGCTAATTAATCAGTACAGAGCTATGCAATCATGACACCATAAGCACATTTCACCCACTATGTTCACCTCTAGCTCTTCGGTAACCGTAGCAATGCTTGCTGCATACCCACATTCCCCGCTGTGGCAACACACAGCATCCTGTCATTTGCTAACATTCAGTCACTCTGCAGGAGTGGCAAGACTACAGGCTGACATGGAACCCAGAGGAATATGATGGGATGCTGAAGGTCAGGCTGCCCTCTAAACACATCTGGCTGCCTGATGTGGTGCTCTACAACAAGTGAGTGCTCTGTGCGGACTCCCTGTGTGACGGATTCCCTCAAAGTGGCGACACAGTTCCCAGATATCTGGGCTCTTCGTGCCATTCATGGGTTTATAACTTGTTTTCTGTATTTGTGGGAGTAAAACAATGTCAGTGAAGGTGCAGTCACACTGACACAGAAAACTCACCTCTTATTCCGTTCTTCCTACCTACCTACCAACCAACCAGCCAACCATGATATTTCACTATCTTGGTGGGGAGGGCCCTCACGATTACATTTGCTCAATGACTGACCACAGTATTACTGTATTATCCAGCCATTCTAATTTTCGCTCAAGTTTGCAACAAAGACGCTGGATATTTTTTGCTCTGGTGTAACCAAGCCTTAAAGATTAAGGGAAAAACGCAAATGTAAGCAGCACTGAAACTGATTGCAGGGCTTAAGAGAAACACATGGTACTGGAGGGTATAATGGAGACTGTAGTGCAAAACGAAGTGCATATTGGAGGTTTCCTTTGCATAAGGCTGGTTTTAAGACTTTTGTTGCTCTCAAGGTAGATGTTTTGGGTGTGGCTATTTTCGGGGTTAAAGGTACGCTGAAACCAGCCTGCAGGGTAACTCAATGTTAAAGGAATGCTGCCTAACAAGCTCTGGGTAGTAACGATGAAGGTGGTGAATGATATTGACAGGCCTTGCAGCATCCTTTGTAATATAATGAGGCTTTACTGCCAGGTATTTAGGTGTTACTGTAAAGGCAGTGTAAGGTAATACCACACATTAGACCTGTAGGTGACTGAAAAGGAACCGGCAGCGTCGCCTCCAGCCTGTCAGGCTGACACCTGTCATCCTACCTGCCTCGTTCCACCATGCTGACATCACCCGTCTGCCGCGCCCGGGGGCCGTGACCTACCATCCTTGACCCACTTATCGGGAGGGGGGGGCAGATTCAGTATTGACACGAAGACTGTGTTTGCTATGTATCTGGCCGCGGGGGTGTGTGTTGTCTGAAGGGGTACAGTGGATATGGTCCCATTAGCCGCTATCTCCATGAGCATCTGACCACTCTGACGCAAGCCGCGGACATGCCGTCTGGCCCCGCCCCTTCGCTGTAGACTAATCGGCACATCTCTGTCACCCTAGCTCCCCTGTGTATCCCAGGCGTCCTTCCTGCCCTACTTCAGCCGTGTATGCCTGTCTGAGCCGCAGCACTGCCCATGTACCCCTACCCAAGTCAGCAGTAATCCAGCAGACCCGGGATACCCAGCTCTTCCAGGAAGTCCACACTTCTGCTGCTTTGCAGTTGAAACATACTTAACATTCTCACAACTATAAGAGCACTTCTAAAAACAACTCATCCATATAGCATAACAGTATGGTTACGTTGCAAAAGATCATAACTTACACAATTAAAACAATTATCTCGTGTCTCAAAAGCAAATAATTTCACCCATGAATTAGTCAGTGCCACCAAAATGAAACGTACAATCAGCATCATTTTGCTTCAAAAAGCTTAGATATATTGTCAGTATGTCGGCATAAATATGCTCCTGAGCTCCACAATTCTGAATGATAGTCATTTGCTGCTTTCTCATTGTCATTGACTGATCATTCTTCTTTAGCAAACTGATACTTATTCATGTCAAAGACATCATTACAAGGCTCTACATTACAGTATGTAAAGTTCACTGGTAAGAGAAAGCACTCAGATGCACATGTAACTTGTACAAGTTCTCTAGATATAGGATCATAGCAAACAAAAAAGTCACACAGCACAGTGTAACAGAAAAACAGCAAAATGGCAAAACAAGAACAACAAAAAGTCAACAAAATCATGTACTGTGGGAACCAGAAACAACAATGCTGCATCACTGCAATTTGTAGAATATATTTTTGAATCATTCTGAAAATTTGGTGCTTGGAAGTGTTTTGCATGTGGTGGCTTACACAATGATCACATACATATATGGTTCTGGGTCTAATATTATTACTACGGGAAACAATCTGTTTTAACCAACTAAATAGCGACTAAAGCAACCGAAAAATTATGCAACATGATGACAATCATACAAGACCACTGCGATGGGTGGGCGCCCCATCCTGGGTTGTTCCCTGCCTTGTGCCTGTAGTTTCCAGGATAGGATCCAGATCCCCGTGAGCCTGAAAAGGGCAAGCAGGTACAGACGATGGATGGATGGATGGATGGATGGATGAATGGATTGAAGGATATACAAGACAATTTGCATACATATAATAAAGCATTTGGAACTTTTTGGGAAGCAATGAGAAATTATGTTCTGCTGTGCAGAAGTGACATTATGTTGTAGGGATTACATTTGTTGTTTTGCAACTGTTAACTGTCATTTGAGATGTTCTCCAAAGTACTTGAGAAAAACTTTACGAATGCATTTTAATTAGCATCCTGAATGACACTTGAAACACCAGCACAGGTGTCCTACTACCCAATTACAATTTTTCTGAATTTCCTAAAATCACCTCTCCTTTAATCAAAACACTATGCACAAACCCTAAATTTCAAGCTACACTCACAAAACCTTTGACTTATCTTGCAAAATCGATCTCCTCAAAGCTATATTACCATTACTGAAAGGCAAACACTGCTTTCAGATCACGCATCAAGCCCGTCGGTGCATAAACATTACTGAGCAGTCATTACACACTATAGCAAAAAATGAAAAACACTACTAGTCAAAACTCTTGCTGGCATGTAGAGAAACGTTTACTGTGGATGTGGTCTTTTGCATGTTGAGCTGCAAAATTGGAAACCAAAAGACTACAGTAAAAAAATGACAGTTTTTCTCAATTGCTTAAGCACAATTTTGACAACAGGGCTCAATACTTCAAATCGCTAAACACAATTCACAAAATCACACACCGAAAGAGCAAAACACTTCACCTATCCTGCAAAATGAAGCTCTGCATGCAAAACTATATAAACACTTATCAAAATCAAACTTTTGCCCCACATACTAAACACTTCCGGAAACATCAACCCGAAATTTTGATCTAACCAACTACACACTGCCATATGTAATCAAAATCTTGCCTTTTGGGAGATTCTCGTAATTGTGTGCCCTGAAAAGGCCACAAAGAGAAATTATTGCAGACAAATTCAGAGAGACATGAGCAGAAATAAATGTGATTGAAACTTTTTACTTCACTCTTTAACAACAAACTAAAAAGGCAAAGCACATTCAATGCAAATCAAAACTTGAGAGAAAAAAACGAGGGAAAAAAAACTGTAAATAATGTAGGCATGCATATTGAGCAAAAGCAGTCATGAGACAGTCATGTCTTCTAGCTGGCTGTGGCCACAGCACCTCATCTACATCACAAAAAATGTCTTCCCTTGCTAGACAGCGAGGAAAAAAGCGCCGGGAGTGTCTAATCCAGCCCTGGACAGCACCGACAACAATGTGCTCACATGCCTCCTCCATAGCCTCAAGAAGGCTTTCACGGACATGTGGTTGACGGTCATAGACCTTCCACCGCCATGCCGAGAAGAACTCTTCTATTGGGTTAAGGAATGGAGAGTATGGGGGAAGGTAAAGGACAGTAAACAGTGGATTGGCTACAAACCAATTTTGCACGAGGGCAGCTCATGGAAACTTACATTGTCCCATATTACAACATATCTGTGCTGCCCATCGTCATCCACACGGTCTCCCTGAATCACTATGACACGCAACCTGTCCAGAAACGAGATGAGGTCTGTGTTGTAAGGACCAAGATGGCATGGTGGTGGAGAACTCCATTACTTCTGATGGTAGCACACATTGTAATGTTTCCCCCACGTAGGCCAGGAACATCCATAACATCTCTGTGACCAATGATGTTTCTTCCCCTTCTCCTGGTTTTGGTGAGGTTGAAGCCAGCCTCATCCGTGAACATAAACTCATGGGAGATTGTATCCACATCCATTTCCAGCACTCTCTAAAAAAAAAAGGTCAATATGGCATATTTTAGTATTATGAAAATGCTGTCATCAGTCTTGTACTTACTGTCACATACTCGTGCCTCAGATTTTTGATTCTTTCTGCATTTCTCTGAAAGTGCACCCTATAAAGCTGCTTCACGTTTACTTGGTGTCGTTGAAGTTGAAGGGCTAGGGTGCCGAGGCTGACTTTCCTGTTGTGGCTAAAAATCGTAAGATCATTTATGATGTGGCTTTGACTTTCTTTTAGCCTTATTTCATTATTTGCTAAAACCAAATTTATAATTACTGCTTCGTGTTCCTCACTAAACATTCGATCTCTTCCACCATGTTGGTCTCGTCTTTCAATCCATTGATAAAACAAGAGTAATGTTGATATTAGTCAGTATCCTTTTTCTTTCTAAAGGATGTTTTGCAAGATTCTAGATGTCTAGAATGCATGTGCCATAAAAGTAATTTGTACAGTATATTTCATATGTCTTTTGCATTACATATTCAGAGTGTGTGCTGTGTTGATCACATACCTATTCTCAAGGCGATATGTCCGAATAACAGAGGCAACAGTAAAACGACTCAAGTTGGGCTGTACCCTCTGTCCAACCTCTCTCATTATCAACCCATGATTTATGACGTGGTCAACTAATGTTGCTCGGATCTCATTCGAAAGTGCTGGTCTTCTTTGTCTTCGTTGTCCTCCTCCAGCTCCACCCCTACCTCTCACTCTTCCTCCACCTCTCACTCTCACTTCACCTCTTCCTCCTTCTGCCGCTTCCATTGTTGTTGAACAATTGTTGTATATCTGGGGTCTATATAGTCTCCAAATTCTGATTGTTGAGTTAACTAATTAGTAATTAGGTGTTTAGCCAAGTGGCATGTGTGAATTGGCTCATTAGTGTGGTTGTTTGAATGGCTGTGTTTAACAATGGCAAAAAAGTGACTTTGTGCCAGATTCCTGTGTCTTACTTAGAGACGTGTGTAGGGGGATGCAGAAGGTGTCGTGTTCAATTGCAAATTGTGTATTTTGATGTAACGACTTCAGTGAGTGAATCAAAAGGGTTATTCTTGCAAAGTTATGGAACATGCATCCTTAGAGTTGGTATATTTGTCAGACTACTTCAGGCATTCGTGGTCAATCTGGATATACCAGGGCTCTGCTGTGTCTGTTTTTCACACAAAGCCACGTGCCACATCTGAGAGCTGGAGGTGTATCTTCTTTACATGTGCCACTCTTGCCGTTGCAGTGCTGATGGGATGTACGAGGTGTCTTTCTACTCCAACGCCTTGGTCTCCAATGATGGGAGCGTCTTCTGGCTTCCGCCAGCCATTTACAAGAGTGCCTGCAAGATCGAGGTCAAACACTTCCCATTTGACCAGCAGAATTGCACAATGCGCTTCCGATCCTGGACCTATGACCGCACTGAGATAGATCTGGTGCTCAGGTCAGATGTGGCCAGCATGGATGACTTCACACCCAGTGGCGAGTGGGACATCATTGCCCTGCCTGGCCGACGCAATGAGAATGCCGCCTACGTGGATATCACCTATGACTTCATCATTCGGCGTAAGCCCCTTTTCTATACTATCAACCTGATTATTCCCTGCGTGCTCATCACCTCACTCGCCATCTTGGTCTTCTATCTGCCATCTGACTGTGGTGAGAAGATGACCCTCTGCATCTCTGTCCTCTTGGCCCTCACTGTCTTCCTGCTCCTCATCTCCAAGATTGTGCCACCCACCTCCCTCGATGTGCCACTGGTGGGCAAGTACCTGATGTTCACCATGGTGCTGGTGACCTTTTCCATTGTCACCAGTGTGTGCGTGCTCAATGTGCACCATCGTTCTCCCACCACTCACACCATGCCCCCCTGGGTGCGCCTAATCTTCCTGGACAAGCTACCCTCCTTGCTATTCATGCAGCAACCCCGCAGGACCTGCGAGCGGCTAAAGCTTCGCCGGGCGCGCCGGGCCCAGGAGCAGGCGCGACTGAGTACAGGGCCGCCCACAGAGGACAGGGGCCTCACTACAGAGGACAGCGAGTCTTGCACTTGTTATGTCAACCAGGCCTCAGTAAAGCAGCTTGGTGGGGAGGCAGGGGCAGGTGGGCTGAATGGGCTCAGGCCAGGGGCAGATAGCATCTCCGTGGCCCCCACTCCAGGGAAGCCACCCCCCATTCTTGGGCACACACTGCTGACACGAGCCTGTCCTGGGTTGGACGAGGCGGTGGAGGGAGTGAGGTTCATCGCCAGTCACATGAAGAATGAGGACGACGATCAGAGTGTAAGTTACTGCTTCTGTGTCTCCAGTTTTTCATGTACCTCCATTTTATGTCCCCTGTATATTATAATTCTGTGCTTTTCACCTCTTCTTCCCCTGATCCCTTTGCATCACCTCCTATCCTCCACCTCCATCTCTCTTATCCTTCATACTCATACTGTCACTCTTTCCTTTTCTACAGTACCTCCTGTCCCTCTCCTACTACTACTTACTGGCCTTTCATGCTTCCTCCTGATCAAACCAGTCCTTACACAATCGTGCTGTTGAAGAATTCACTCAATTCACTTTAGAATTCACTTTATGAAGTCCGACCAGGTAGAATATTGTGTGCAGGTTTGGTCGCCATACCTTAAGAAGGACATTGCTGCCTTGGAAAGGGTACAACGTAGGGCT
>JAODLD010000052.1:10853418-10869615 GCA_026781065.1 Mormyrops boulengeri | reverse complement strand
TTGGTGTCAATATCATTTATGTAAATTAGGAACAATAATGGTCCTAAAATTGAACCCTGCGGTACCCCACTATGAACTCAGGCCCACTGTGACATTGTGCCTCTAATAACTACTCGCTGCTTCCTATCAGTTAACCTTTCTTCTCTATCTATCTGTCTATCTATCTATCCGTCCATCCGTCGCAACCTGAGGGACTAATCCATCCTTTTCCAGTTCATACTTTGTATGAACTGGAATCCTGTAGTGTGAAAAGTACTGTCACCCAGTTATGACTGGCAATGAATGCAGCTACAGCCAATGAGAGCACAATGCATGGAGTAAGGGGAAAACCGGGAGAGGAGTTGTACAACATCAGTAAGCTTACAGCAAAAGTCTGCTTGCAGTCTTCTCATGTCTGTTTTCATGACAAAATGTAATTTGGAGACCAGACAGATTTGTTGGAGATTCCTCCTGGTGAAACATCATGTAATTTGTTATCCTCTGTCACTGATCAATCATGTAGTATGAAAACCACAATGATTACAAGATTCCCGATTACAAGACATCAAGTTGTGTAGTGTGAACAGAACAGTGATCTGACGACTTGGCATAAAGTGGCAATTTATTGTGTGGATGGAAACGGTTAATCTTACTACATCTGTCCTGCTAATTTATCTGCTGCCAGCAACAGTCCCCCAGTTGACAAGTTCTGCTGGTCTGTGAAATTTTTCCACAATGTAAACCAGTCCATGGTAATCAATAGGTTGGCAACCCCGACCTTATGCTGCTTGGGAAAAGCTCCAGCCCCCTGCAATCCTGACCACTATAATTTGTTAGTAATTACTTGGTCTGGAAACGATTGATTCGAAGTACAAGATTTCCTAATGGTAATATACAATGTCATTCCATTGAGTTTCAAGTTTATGTTTTGAGGGTGAGGAAATCATAGGGGAATTGGTCTATCTTAGTGCTACATCATTGACCAAAGAGATCAGTTTGTTCCTGGATTTCACCATAACCACTGTTATTTTCTGGTTTCTTTATATTGAAGTACAATCATGGATTCAGTTTTAATCCTCAGGTCATCCAAAAATTATTCAAAAGCATTAGGATGGGAAGAGGGTTTTCCCAGAAATCACATGTTTTTGTAGTCTTTCTAAAGCAAATTTATGATTAATCTCTTGTATCTCACTTTCTGTAAAGGCTGCCCCAGAACAAGAGCAGATGTCTCGTCCAGGTCTATGTAGAGTTAGAGAGAACCACGAAAGCCAAATCTAATGAGAAACAGGCTGGAGCCAAGCAGCTCGATTGATGGTGTGAAAATAAATCCTGCATCCCGTCACACTGTAATTGACCAAGCGGGATTCCTGGCCGTGCTATGAGCCATATGTCCTTCCAGACATCCATAACTGGGTACTGAATGTCAAACAGAGAAATGTTAGCTGTCAGAAGATTGTTTATAGCGAATAGGCCAGTGAGATAACCGAAACCCTAATTGATAAACAGCATTTTTCTATTTTGAATTGAGTTATTGTTGTATTGTAAAGCTCTGTAAGTGTTTGAGTGGCCAGTGATCTTTTCCTGACCTAACCTCTCTGTAATTGCACACATCTCTGCGTATTGACATTGTGACTTACCTTTCCTGCCACCCACAGGTCAGTGAGGACTGGAAGTATGTTGCCATGGTCATCGACCGCCTTTTCCTCTGGATCTTTGTGTTCGTCTGCATCTTTGGCACCATCGGCATGTTCGTGCAGCCTCTCCTGCAGAACTACACTAGCAAGACTCTTCCCCACTTGCCCGGCTGACCAATACAACCCATGCCACACAGATGGACACAGCTAACGACCAATGCCTGTTGGAGTGGGGGGTGGAAGTTATGACTCCTGTAGAACTGGACTGATTGACAGTCATATTCAGATAATTTTGTTTGATGAAAACGTTAGTAAATCTGTATAAACTTTAGGAACTACGCGTATTTAGTTTAATTAATGAAAGTAGCGTGTTTCAAAATACCCCATACTTTGAGCTGTCTGTTTTTTTAAATTTTTTTTAAAAAAAGAACACGAGCCAAACAGGAATACTGCTTACATGGCACCAGAAAATCACTTCTCTCTATGCACACCCTTTAACAAAGACATAGACCCCACTAATAGTTACCTACTTACCTTGCTTGACTGACACCTATGCTAGCAAAAAAAAGTGTAAGCAGCCAGAGAAGCATCAACGGATTAGTGTAGTTTGGTGTATCAGTAGGGCATTTCTGTTGTCATATCTATGTTTTGGCAGTATGGGTATGGTATATTACAAGTAAACAAAGTAGTATCTGTACCAGAGATACACTCACAGACGTCACATGGACATTGTTCACCTCAGTGGCATTAGCACTAAGGTCAAACAGCCGACATTTGGCAGTTTGGTGTATTTTTTAATATCAGCATTTTAAACATGTCTTCCTGTCACATATCAGAGGGCTTCTTAGCTCTTTTCATACTTTATTAGTCTCCGCTGATTGCTGAATTGCTCTTCTCCTCTCTCACCATCTTTTGACTCATTTTAGTCCACTCTACTTTCATCTCCATCCCCTCTTCCCTTCATATATCTCTCCTCCATTTCTGTCACTTAACACCTCTCCAGTCACCAATCCTGTTACTGATGGGTGCCTACATTTGTTTCACAGTAATCCATGTCATCATACATTTAAGGTTTTTTGTACTTATTGACCATAATGTTTTTGTGTGTATCACGTCAGCTAACTGCTTTTATGTTCGTTCACAACAAATATCTGTCTCTGGATACTGATCTCTCAAATGTCAATATACCCTGCAATTATATCACATTTGTTTCTCTGTAACTGGATTTTCACTTCTGCAGATTGGAAATCCATATTAATTTAATACCTGTTCATGCTAAGTTGATGCCTATGGTACAGTACATCTATGAAGTTGGTCCATTGCCATTACAGTATGGGATATTTGCATATTAATGTTATGCTGCCCCAAGAAAGGAAGTTGGGAGCATGTATAAATAAAGATAAATTCGGTAAAAAAGATCAGAACAGTGTAATAAAGCAAGTTGGTTAAAATCCATGTTTATTCTAATGAGGAGGAACAGTTGGATAATTTCGTACAAGGCTATAACATTTTAAATAAACAGAAATGACCATGACAGATTTAACAAAAAAAAAACAATTGAATACTATTTTGTTGGATCTCCAAACATTCCTGTTTCTTGTGCTAATGTGCTGATGCTACTCCAGTCATGTTTCTAGCCAGTCTGAAGATTCAGATTTCGTAGGAATGGTGGGGGGGGGTCTTCTTTGGGAATGACTGGATTTGTGAGGCATCTTCCCCTACACTCTACTCCTCATTCCCCTAATATCACTTGCCAAAGGGGTGAGTCCTTGTGGAAACGTTGTGCTTCTCCGCCTCCTTCTCGTACTGTTTTCTGATTGACATATTTAAGTGTAGCCCAGACGACCTATCCAGCCTCTCCTCCCCTCCAAGCCCCGCCCCTTCACTCCTTCTTTTCAGGCTTGTCCTGGAAGAAGTCGTTGCAGGCCACGGTGAGCGCGCCCACCAGGATGACGAATTCTGTGAAATCCACCTCACCGTCATTGTTGGCGTCCAGGTCCTTCATCACTTTGTCCACTGCGTCCTTGTCCTGGGCATTCTGGGGATGGATGGGCAGAGCTGGGGTGTGAGTGTGCCAGTGAGTGATGAACGATGTGCATTGGCTCGTATTAGCATTAGCCTGTGTGCCCCATGTTAATATGCTTATGTGCGTCTGTGAGGTCACTCACCCCCAGGTAGTTTCCCAGCTCCGCCGTAAGGAGCTCCTTCAGCTCTCCCCTGCTCAGGGTGAGCTTGTCCCCCTCATTCCCTGAGTACTTGTGGAAAGTCTGGATCATCAGCTGCATTGCATTCTCCAGGCTGGTGGTGGGCTCTGTGCTGGACATGCTGGGCAGGAGTTTGGGAGGAACAATGCAGACAATACAATGAAAATCAAATGCAGCTATGGACACTCGAAGATGATGCTGTCATCGATATGTTATGCAGCGAGTAAAAGTAGTGGTGTTGCTTACTGGGCCTGAGCAAATCCTATCAGTAACTTAATGATACCTGACTATACAGCTACTTAGCTAAATTAAATAATCGAGCATATTAACAATAAAATCTTGTTTTTTTTTCCAACTATCAATAAAAAGATCTCCTTCTAGTCACAGGGACCCGTGCTAAAAATACTACAGCTGGGTTTTGAATGCAGTCATCATGTAATAAATGAAGAAAAGCATTGTCTGAATTTTTCGTGTGCACCAGGAAAAAAACAGTACCTTAACTAAAAGTTTATGAAGAAGAAAACCAGGAATACAACCGTAGCCACCTTTCGTGTTTCACACCCTTGACACCATTGAATGTATGCTGTTGTCAATGTTTTAGTCATTATCATGGTAATCCCAAATTCACAATGCTTTGTTGTCCCTGCCAAGTTTCCTAGGAAGCTTTTAAGAGTTTTTAAAAAAATACTTTCTATTCCCAAACACATACAATGGAGAAAGAGGGATACTACAGGCAAGACACTAACAGTAAGCCACACAAAAGACAACAAGGGTAGCAAATAAACATGATACAACACACTGCAATGCCCCTAAAGAATATTAAGGAACTGCACCAAGAATCAAAAACAAAGAAAAACACAATCGTCACTAGCACCTTCTTTTAATGCTTATATTTCATAGATTCGTATGAAAAATACATTAAGTGTAACTCAGGTATTAACTGTAAAACCAGTTAAAGGATTCTGTCATGTGTGTGCCCAACTAAACACTTAAGCTTGGTTCATGGCTTTCAGCTTGTGTCAGGTTTACTTTGACAGCCGTTGGTTTCTCTACCTCAGTATTAGAAAATACAGTAAGGAAAAGGAATAGAAATTCTTGGATCGGCAGACAAGGTTAAAAGCCCGTGGAGGATGGGGGACCGCGCCCCCCTCGCGTTCTTACCTGGCTGGTGAGGGTGCAATGTCTTTGTTTGTCGCAGAGAGAGAGAGAGAGGAAGACTGATGAAGGGGAGAATCTGTCTGTGGCTTAAATATCAGCTCCCCCCCCCACCTCGCCTCATCCTCCAAATCTCCATTACCATCCCCACTTGTCCTTTCCCCCTGGTCTACCTTTCTCCTTCTGGTGACGCAACAACTCAACTGAGACACACTGGGGGGTCATGTATCAGGTGGGGGAATGTCCTGGGCATTTTCCTGCTCCTTCATTACCTCATTATTAGGCATGTGGCGATGTGACCCCGGCGCTGTCCACTGAAGCTGGGGAGATGAAGCCAACACCATGGTGTTCTGGTTAGGCGAAGACTCTAGCTCTGGTGGAAGCATGCCAGGGCATTTTGTCTGAGTTTGTGAGAACCAGTGTACCAGTGTTGTGGCCTACATAGAGCTACAGAGCTACCCTACAAACACTGGAACAGCTCTGCAGTACAGCAGCCTACTAAATGGTACTTGACTACACTAAGGTGACCTTTACAGTGAGGATGTACACTTACAGATACACTATATGTATCTTTATCATTGAATTCAGAACGACCCATTGCCACAGGTGTATAAAATGAAGCACCTAGCAATGCAGTCAGGTATACAAACATTTCTGAAAGAATGGGTCACTCTGAATAACTGTAGTGTCACAGGATACCAATTTGCAATGAAATCAGTTCATGAAATTTCTTCCCAGCTAGATATTCCACAGTCATTTGTTAAGTGGTATTATTGCAAAGTGGAAGCATTTAGGAATAGCATAAACTCAGCCACGAAGTGGCAGAGCACATAAAGCAACAGCAGGGTTGCCAAGTGCTGAGGTGCATAGTGCGTAAAAGGTGCCAATGCTATGTTGACTCAATAACAGAGTTCCAAACTTCCTCTGCCATTGGCCCCAGCACAAAAACTGTGTGTTGGGAGCTTCAAGGAATGGGCTTCCATGGTGAAGCATCTGCATGCAAGCCTCACATCACCAAGCACAGGTGTCTGATGAAGTGATGCAAAGCACACTGCCACTGGACTCAGGAGCAGTAGAAATGTGTTCGGTGGAGTAATGAGTCACACTTCGCTGTCTGGCAGTCTGATGGACGAGTCTGGGTTTGGTGGATACCAAGAGAACATTACCTGCCTGACTGAATTGTGCTAACTGTAATGTTTGGTGGAGGAAGGATAATGGTATGGGGTTGTTTTTCAGGGGTTGGGCTAGGCCCCTTAGTTCCAGTGAAAGTAACTCTCAAACTGTTAAAACTCAAAATACCAAGACATTTTGGACAATTCTATGCTTCCAACCTTGTTGGAGCAGTGTTGGGAAGGCCCTTTTTTGTTCCAGCATTGACTGTGCTCCAGTGCACAAAACAAGATCCATAAAGACATGGTTTGTTGTGGAAGAGATTGACTGGCCCACACAGAGCCATGACCTCAACCCAGCAAACACCGTTAGGATGAACTAGAACAGAGATTGCGAGGCAAGTCTTCATGTCCAGCATTAAAGCCTGACCTCACAAATGCTCTTCAGGATGAGTGGGCAAAACTTCCCACACACTCCATAAACTTATGGAGAGCCTTCCCACAGAGTGGGAAGCTGTTATAGCTGCAAAATGGGGAACCAACTCCATATTGATGTCTATAAATTTAAAATGGGATGTCATAAAATTTCCTGTAGGTGTAAAGGCCAGGTGTCCCAATATTTTTGTCCATATGTTCACTTGCAGGTACATTGTGGGAATGTGGTTGACGAATGGGCAAGACAGAGATATCAAAAGCAGCAAGTGTTTAAAGACACTAAAATGCTGGTATACATTTACCTGTTTGAGAAACCCAGCTTGAGAAAGTAAGATGTTATGAAAACAGCGTTCTATACTGGGGCTAAGTGGTACATACCAGACTCATTCTTCAGTGTCCTCCAGGGCCTATATTATTCAGATCAGCTCAGCTGGTTCATGTCAGCAATTCAGATTTGCTATTTTCCCAGAACAACAATCATATTCTGTCATTAATTATGAGACCTTTGTAAAGTTCTGGGTAAGTGAAGCATCCTGATGCAGACCCACCATGCATCATCAGTACAAACGCAACCCTCCATAGTGGCATACATACAGCATTGTATTGCATGCAATCGTTCACAGGGATGCACAGCATACATACTGTATTATTATGCTCTTTTAATGCATGCAGCTTTCTCTCTGGTGTAATCCTTATCCTTCCGACTGCTTATCCAGAAAAGAACCACCATGGGCCTGGAGGCAATCCCAGGAGGGGTAGAGGACTCCATGGAAATGTGATAAACCATCACAGTGCAAACACTCATATATGACGACCAGTTCAGAAACCAATTTGCATTAAATTTGGTCTTAGGGAAAACACCAGAGTAGCTGGAGGACATCTACAGAAACGGGGAGTACATGCAAAGTGCAGCTGTGGAACCAGGGCCCAAATCCTGCCACCCATCCCAGGACGTGTGACATGTCCCAACCCTGAGCCACAGGGCCTTATTTCAGCTGCCATCACTTCAGATTCTAAGTAATACGACACAAATGTCTGTGAATGCTGAGAGTCTTCTTTGTTAGAAAGCCTCACATGTACATATATCAATTGCATATTTAATTTGCCATGCAACCCTCTATTGGGTAAGCAGCAGGAATATAAGCAGATGCTAAATTAGCCCGTCCCACTAATCAAAATGAGATTATAATTCTGTTTAATGAGCAGCATCATTAGTACACTTAAACAAGAAAATACAGAAGGATAAAGTAATTTCAATTATTTATTTCCCTGGCAGATGCTTTACAGCAACACAACTTAAAACATCATTATTTTACATGTATCCATTTTTACAGGAAGCAGTCTATGCATGGTGCCTTGCACATACACGGGAGGAGCCCACTGTGTTTCCAGAATTTACACTGCCTAACGCTACCTCTACATACACAGTATTGTAATGAAGTGCCAGTGGGGGCATCAAGGCGTGAGGTGGGCATACCGGCCAGTATGGTGGGGCTGTCCTGGTCACACACACCCTCACCGCCCACGCCAGGCCTCCAGGTGTCCAGGGCACTAGCTTTCTGGTGTTCATTCCATCTCGCCTTTAAATAATTCACCCCCGTTCCTTACATGGATGGGATGTCATACACCTGATATTCCAAGTCTTTATCTGTTGCTAATTGAAAGGCGTTTAAAAAGTGTGCAAAGAGTAGACTGTCGTGTAAATGTGTGCACAGGTACCGAACACTAATGCTGTCAGCATGTGGATGCAGCCACATGGGTATTAAATACTACCGCTGCCAGGATGCTGCAGTATCCATACAGGTATTAAATACTAGTGCTGTCAGCATGCTGCAGCATCCGTACAGGTATTAAATACCAGTGCTGTCACCTGACAATGTAGCCATGCAATTATGAAATACTAAAACTGTCAGCATGTCAGTATACCTGTACAGGTATTAAATGTTTATCCTCCCAGGAGCTGGGTAACATTGTGTGGTAAGGAGAGCTGAGTAATGTTCATAATAGAATGTTTAAGGGCATTACTATGTTAAAATTACAGAATAGTAAAAAAAAGAGTGAGTTTTTAAGAACATACAAGCATGCAAGTTTAACTCATAGCAAAGAGATGGATTAAACATATATTAATGTTATACACAATGCTATAGTGTATGTTTGCTAAGTGGTTTGTGTTATGGTTAGAAAGGATTGCTAATTGTTGTATGTCATGGTGAATATATGATGGCATATAGTGTTTAATGAGTGCACTTGTATGATGGTAATTGAGGACAGTAGTGGCGTGTGCTTATGACCTGGTGATGTCACATGGTCTATGCTGATGTGAGGGTGCTGTCACATGGTGTGTATGGTGTGAGGGTGCTGTCACATGGTGTGTATGGTGTGAATGGTGTGAGGGTGCTGTCACATGGTGTGTATGGTGTGAGGGTGCTGTCACATGGTGTGTATGGTGTGAGGGTGCTGTCACATGGTGTGTGCTAACAGGGTGCTATGCTGTGCATGGATAAAGCCAGTTTAGGGAATTTATGATGCTTCTTCTGGCTCTCCTTCTGCTGCTGGTGTCCCCTTGGTGGTGGTGCGTTGGTCGCTCAGACTGTTAGCAAGGTAGCCCACCAGGGTCAGGTACTCCTGGAAACTGACCCTGCCGTCTGAATTGGTATCCAGCCCTTGGCGCATCTCCTTAATGGCGTCCTTGCTGTCCGTGTCCTGAGAAGGGCAAAAGATGAGTTTTTGGCCTCGGTACAGCACCCTAATAGCTCCTGTCAATATCAGTACCAGACACACACAGACCTGTGGCCTGTACTACGAAGCGGGGTTACTGGCTTATCGGGGTAACTTGTCGGATTTAAGGTACCAAGCTGTGATTCAGTGCTATCTAGTATGGATACACTGCCACAGCATATAAAGCAAGCATTCATTCCTCTCAGTGTGAATGGTGGTTTCTTCAGTGAATGGCAATATTACCCCAGCAGTGGCAGTCTTCTTAAGCTTGCTTTTGATCACAATTTAGCATTTAGCAGTAATGACATTTATTGAGCAGAAACTGCAGTCACCGTCATGATGTTGCCCAGCTTGCCCTTCACAAGGTTCTGGAAGTCCTTCTCTCCCAGGCTGTCCTTGCCCTTGGCTGATTTTAGGTAGACGCTCACCACTGTCTTAATGGCCGATTCCATCTCTCTCTGTGTCCCAAAGGTGAAAAGGAGGGAATGAGGTGGGAGTGAGACCAACCTGTCACCTTGGATAACAGCACTAGTGTTGGGTAAAGTACATCTGAATCAACACTGATGCTGATACCCCAGAATGTGCACATGTGAGGGGAGCTCTATTGGCAAACTAAATAAACAAACTTGCAGTATTAAAAGAAAAGTATAATGTGGGGGAGTAAATAATGTAAGCAGTGTGTCTGTAAGTGGCGGCGGTGGGGGGTGGGGTGGCTGGGTGTGATGTGAGAATGCTGCAGAGGGTGCGAGAGGAGAGCCTCCCGACAGAAATAGAGACATCGCCTGTTATACAGAATGCAAGGTCTGATCTTTGATAGGTTATTTGATCAGCTGAGGGGGTTCACATTACTGCAGTATCTGCCACCAACCTGCCACTCTCCCACAAACACAGTCAAACGGCCTCACACACACTCCGCACCACATCTAGATGTCACACAGGCCTTTTTCCAAAGAGACTCCTCATTCTTCTTTTCATTTTACTTTTTTTTTTACATTTTTACACAAAGTTTATAGAACTGGATATGTTAATGGGAAAAAAAAAATCTAATTACACGTAGAACACTTCACCTCACTTAAACCAATAACCTTCAGGTGAAAAGTGTGCATTCTAAGAACTCAAATATCATCCAGCCGAAAGGGAAGCCTTCATTCTAGCATGATTTCTCTGTAGAAACATTTCTATGCAACACTGCTAATTACGACGAGGGAGCTATTTAATTATTGTTTTAACGGTCATTTGCTATAAGAGTCTGCTGTTGTTCTCAAGAACAAAATGTCACTGTGCCTTTGCTGATTGGCTAGATCGGGCTGATTTCGACAGTATTTGGTGAGAAAGTAAGCTGCCTATTTGTTAGAGAGGTGAGGCAGCCACCCAGTGAGGCAAGGCTGCACACAAATTCACAGGTACGCCCAATACCGGGTGTGACTCACTTCCTTATTAACAGTGTATTTGCCTGTCATATCTGGGCCTGCATTATCTATCCTCTGTAGGTTTTAAAGTGAGCAGCACTGGAATGTCTTGTCTATCTTATCGATGGACTAATTATCCATTACCACGCTCACAACAACTAGCGTTTCAGCAGTCATATCTCTCCGCCACCAAATAATTTGTGTCTAACTGTTTCATCATTCTGACCAGTATCGTGGATCACCAGCTCATTCGCTTGAAGTAAAAGAAAAAAAAAACAATATAGCAAATTGTTATATGAATAGACTTGCGGTGTCCGTTTTCCTCCTACCTTTTAAGATACCCAGAGTTCGGTTACCGCGAGGAATGAATGTGATATGTACCCTACCGGAGCGAAAACAATACGGCGCTCGTATACCATAAAACATTAACAGAGGAACAAGTTAGGCAGATATATTAACTGCACTAAATTGGTCTACATTTTTAATTCCGTTTTTTTTCGCGAAGTTTCAAGGAAGGCGATACACGCAGCGGTGCACATAATATTGATCATTGTCAACAACACAAGGTTCGGTGTTGGTGCCAGAACGCGCTTCATTGCGGGCTGCTCCGAGCAGAGGCCATTAAAAGGGTGTGTTGTGGTGCGTTCTGCTACGGCAATGTATAGTATTGGCCCAAGCAGGATACACACGTTTATATATATATATATATGTATCCTTTGTATGCAGTACGCTATTATATTTACATAGGCATATATAGAGCCGTATTACATGGTTACTACACAAGTCACATTTACGCGGCATATCTTTCTAAAATGCACTTTCGTTACACAAGACATAAAACTTTCAAATTCAGACAACAGGCTCCCGTGATTTATCACAGATTACCAAAATTATGTTAACATAATCTTATTATTAGACGCAATCCATAAACGTTTAGTTGCATCTTGATTTCATTCAGAAACTTGCGAATCGAGTTGCGTGTTCTTGATGGATTTTAGTAGGTGTTATTTAAATGACAGAAAAAAAAACTTACCCTATAAATATGACAGACAAAGATCGGAAAAACGATGCAATTTAAAATATTTGTAGAGCTGCTTTCTGCCTTCCCTTGTCTCCCGTTTCCCTCCCTGGAATGGAGCAACTTGCCAGGCTAGACGCCCTTAGGAATTTCTTCCGCGATTTCGTTATTCCCCTAACTTTTCTCCGACAAGTCATAAGGGCGTGTACCTGGAAGAGTGAAAAGCAGAAGAAAATAAAATGACACACAGAGACCTTATCTTTTTTTAAACATGGGCCGCACAACCGCTTTGAAAATGTTGCCTTTATTGTGTGTACGATTACAAAGCCGATTGTTTAGGACAAGGGCCCGTAAACTGTAGTTTTAAACTTTTGTTAAGTAAGTTGGAATGTTCAACGGGTTGATAGGACCCAACGGATAGAAGGCAGGGACTGTAAGGAGAGAGGCATGTCAATACAGGCTGCAGTGGGATAGGATAGACAGCTAACCCTTTCTTTTCCAAAAAAAAACTTTAGTCTGCACATTGCTTATAAAGCTGTATGCTGATGTCAGTGAGCTGGATTTCCATGCAGTTCTCATGGTTTCAGAAGGCTTGTGAAATCATTCTTCCACCATAATGTATTTATCCAGAATTTATAACAAATCCCTCAGTCTTCACCTACTGATTGCAAGGTGTGTGTTACACTGATAATGACATTATGTGACAGCATGCAGTCCTCTTGTAGGAAAGATGTGGGGGAAGGGACTAATCACTCAATACAGTGGTGCTGCTGTTTGGTTGTAATTGCAGTATTGGAAATTTTATGTTGACATTGTTTACATCTATCCTGCTATATAAAAGGATGAAATCCTAAGTTTTAATTTTGCTTTGAGGTATGTAAATGCCTGTAATGAAAGAAGAGTTTTTGTCACATGGCAAACACAACCTGCTTTTGAGCTCTCCTGGCTGGTGCAGCATCTTTCCCTGTCAGTGTGTCCAGACCAGGGTTCAAGAGGAGTCATCAGCCATATCACACTGCACATTGCAGCTCTCAGCAGCTCCTCAGCACGGCTGTAAGGGACACGTCTGCTGACAAGAGCAGTGTGATTAAAACCCGAGTCCTGTATTTACCTAGGACCAAATCTGCACACAGCTTAAGGGACTGACACAGAAAACACTGCATCTCAGTAAAAGACTTATACTGATCTAATAAATACTTATTAACCACCACAGTTTCTTTCTGTCAAGCATTTTCTCTATACGAGTGATTTATTATGGATGGGTGTGGCAGTAATAAACCAACTCTGTGTTTATGCTTCTTTAATTACAGGTTTTTTGTTATAAGCAATTTGGCCGTTGCAGTCTGACTAACGTATCCTGTTGGGTGAAATCCTTCTGTCATCCACTGAAGACTCGTTCCGAATAAACCTGCCTCTTTATAAGCTTGCCTTTGTTAGCTCCCACATACACTAATGTCAGAATAGTTACAGCTGGCTTCCACCCTTTGTTGCCTGTGAATGATGATGGCTTTCCCTCACCGGGCTCAGACATTATCGTTTGTAAAACAGCAAATTTCATCGTAATGACTGAGGTACTGACCAAGTGGGCCGTGATTATTACCCCAGTTTCATGGTCTTTGCTAAGGGGACACGTTTCACACTGGAACCCAACATGCCCAGAGGGATCTGGGGTTGACAGCTGTACTCATAAGCCAATCTTAGACTTGAATAGCAGTGATGGGAAAAATGAAGCTTTCAAGCCTGTGGTGCACGGGGTTATTACACGCTGCCAATCACTAACTGCTTTAACTCCACTATTGATTCCAAATGGGAGGAAGCAGTCAGTGATTGACAGTGCATGATGCACTCATGCTGTGTTCCATTTACTTCAGAGGTCAGAGGTCGGAGCTGGGAATGACACCACACTCGAGTTAACCATATCCCAGTACAACTTGGAAAGACATTTAGCAATACCAGAGACCTGTTTCAAAAGCAGGATTTCTTAGATGGATAACTTGTTGGATTTAAGGTACCTCAGTTTAAATGACCTTTATCTTTGTTCACTTACATTTAGCCCAGACTACCTTAAATCCGACAAGTTATCCAGTTAAGCAAGAAATCCTGCTTTCAGAAACATGACCCAGTTCCAGCCAGGTTAATTATTAGCCAATGTTAGCAACTCCAGTTGATAACACGTTGCACAGTATTTGGCCCATAAAAATATGGAACATAACATGCCCACAGATAGCAGTTAGACAGTACAGTCAGTACGATTGATTTATTGAGCCACAAATAAGACGTTGGTGCTAATAAACAGTATATAACTACAGCTTTCACTTCTGTTGATAAAGGGTGCAGCCATCTTGAATTCTGAGGTTTCGGTTGCAGAGGTTCCTGTGACATCCAAGTCAGAATTCCAACTTCAGCAGGCGTTCTAGTTGAAATTTCTGACTAGGAACTCAGAAATTCTGACTCCTGAGTTCAAATGGAACACAACATCAGCCTCTGTGCCTTCACAAGCCTGTGGTGGATGGGGTTATTACATGCTGCCAATCACCAACTGCTTTAAATCCATTATTGATTACAAATGGCTGAAAGCAGTCAGTGATTGACAGTTCATGCTGCACTCAGCTTCTGTGCCTTCCTAGGTTCTTTAATTACCCCTGAATGGTCTCCAGGCAGTGATAAGTTTTAGATGAAATATGTGTGCTGCGTTTAAGTTTCTGTAATGCAAAGCCTCAGTTCACACTGGGCCAGGGAATAGTAATACAATGTTTCTCAGCTGGCTGCATAGTGAAGACTCAACTCTCAGTGGCTGGAGGGGGGAGTGTCAGTCAAATTTGCTGACTAAGGGATAGGGGATTGTACGTGAATTGTTGTATGATTATTTATGAAGAAAAGAGACAATTATTAAAATTTGTACCAGGTTGTACCCGACCCGTAGTGCGAAGAGAAACTAATTACAGTGCAGTTCCAGCTCGCTTCGGTTTTCCACCGCAGAAGGGTCATTTTGGTAAAGGTGTTGCAGGTTTGGAGAGCGACAGTGATGTTTAACCAAAGACTTGCTGGTAACACTTTACTTGAGGGGACACAAATAATGTAGTATTATGCTGTTGTGTATTACTTAACCACAAATGAAGTGTTAGTTACAAACTGATGTCATGTTTGTTCATCGTTAATGAAATGTGATGCATCTTTTATCTCAAGCAGTTACTATATTTGTTACTATATCTGTTAATTCTGTAGTCTGTAGTCCTTGCACTACTGAAGGAACTCCTGAAGGAAATACTAAGGAACAAGTAACGAATAACACAAATGAAATACTGATGTCATGTTTGTTTATCTTTAATGAATCACGACACATCTTTCCCCCTCCATGAATCACCACGTTATCGTGGTGGAGGGGTTTGTGTGCCTCCATGATCCTACGGACTATACTGTTGGGGGCAGTTACCCCTGGTAGGCAAATTGTTCCTAGGTGAGTGACCAGACTAAGTGCGATTAAGAGCATGAAGAAAAATAAAACAAGGGACAATGTTACCTTGCCTGGATTGGAGAAACCGGGACCTTGCCCTAGAGCCAGGCCTGGGGTGGAAGCTCAAAGGCGAGCGCTTGGTGGCAGGGCCTCCACCAATGGGTCCCTACAGGGCAAAGCCCAAAGAAATAACATGGGTCCTCCCTGCTGTACACCCACCACCTGCAGGAGGAGCCATGGGGGTCGAGTGCAATGTAGATCAGGTTGCAGTCAAAGGTAGGGGCCTTAGCGGATCAATCGTCAGCTACCAAAACTGGATCTAGGTATATGGACTAGATATAGTCGGGCTCACCTCATTGCACGGTTCAGACTCTGGAACCAAATTCCTGGAGAGATGTGGGACTCTATTTCATTCTGGAGTTGCCCATGGTGAGAGACGTTGGGCAGGGGTAGAGCTACTTATAGCCCCCCGGTTCGGTGCCAGTGCATTGGAGTTTAACCCATTGGATGGGAGGGTCGTCTCCCTTTGACTTCGTGTCGGGGGACGGACTCTGACAGTTGTCTGTGCATCGCCGAACACCGGTTCAGAGTATCCGGCCTTCTTGGAGGCCTTGGAGGGGGTGCAGGAAGGCGCCCCTTCTGGGGACTCCATTATTCTACTGGGGGACTTTAATGTTCAAGTGGGTAATGACAGTAAAACTTGGAAGAGTGTCATTGGGAGGAATGGCTTCCCTTAACTTAACCTAAGCGGTGATCAGTTATTGGACTTCTGTGCTAAGAACATAAGAAATTTACAAAACACAGAGGCCATTTGGCCCATCAAGTTCATTTGGGGAGAACTTAACTAATAGCTCAGAGTTGAGTATCTAAGTCTACAGGTTGAGTTAAAAAATAACATTAGACTGACCAAGAGGAATGCAGAAAGGAAGATTGCATTACAGGCTAAGGATGACATTAAAATTTTCTTCCAATATTTTAGCTCTAAAACCTGAAATCACTAATTTTCAGGATAGTAAGGGCCTTATAATTGAAAATGAAATTGATATAGTAAATGAGTTTAATGATTATTTTACACGGGTGTT
>JAODLD010000052.1:10829350-10846551 GCA_026781065.1 Mormyrops boulengeri | reverse complement strand
CCCTGTGAGAATGGACTCCACAGCGCACCTGTAAAAGCTGGTGAGGACAGAGGTGGACACCCCAGCCTTCTTTAGGCATCTGCGCAGTGTGCAGAAGTCGCCACCTGTCTGCAAAGTCAATAGCTACAGACCTCCAAACTTCATGTGGCCTTCAAATTATCCCAAGAACAGTGTGTAGAGAACTTCATGGAATGGGTTTCCATGGCCAAGCAGCTGCATCTAAGCCTTACATCACCAAGTGCCAGATGTAAAGCACACAGGCACTGGACTCTAGAGCAGTGGAGACTTGTTCTCTGGAGTGACGAGTCACGCTACTCTGGCAATCTGATGGACGAGTCTGGTTTGGTGGTTGCCAGGAGAATGGTACTTGCCTGACTGCATTGTGCCACGTGTAAAATTTGGTGGAGGGGGATTATGGTGTGGGGTTGTTTTTCAGGGGTTGGGCTTGGCTCCTTAGTTCTAGTGACAGGAACTCTTAATGCTGCAGCATTTGAAGCCATTTTGGACAATTTCATGCTCCCAACTTTGTGGGAACAGTTTGGGGCCCTTCCTGTTCCAACATGACTGCACACCAGTGCACAAAGCAAGGTGCATAAGGACATGGATGTGCGAGTCTGGTGTGGAGGAACTTAACTGGCCCGCATAGAGCCTTAACCTCAACCCGATTGAACACCTTTGGGATGAATTAGAGCAGACTGTGAGCCAGGTCTTCTTGTCCAACATCAGAGCCTGATCTCACAAATGCTCTCCTGGAAGTATGGTCAAAAATTCCCATAAATACACTCCTAAACCTTGTGGACAGCCTTGCGGAAGAGTTGAAGCTCTTATAGCTGCAAAGGGTGGGCCAACTCCATATTAAAGCCTATGTATTAAGAATGAGATGTCATTAAAGTTGATGTGTGTGTGTGTGTAAAGGCAGGTGTCCCAGTACTTTTGGCAATACGGTGTATATCATGGCAATAACATCATGCTGAACACTTACCAGAGATCAACTGAACAGTTGTGATTACTGATTGTTTTTACCCAAACTGGCTCAGTAATCACACACTGTTTAATTAGGAACTTTGTTTACGCTAATCTTTAAATGGCTTGCAGTGTATGACTGTGTGTCTGTGAGTTTATATGGGGTCCATGTCAGACTGGCATCCCATCCAGGGTGTACCCCAGCCTTATGCCCTGTGATAGAGTGGCATCCCATCCAGGGTGTACCCCAGCCTTGTGCCCTGTGATAGAGTGGCATCCCATCCAGTGTGTACCCAAGCTTTGTGCCGTGTGATAGAGTGGCATCCCATCCAGTGTGTGTCCCAGCCTTGTGCCCTGTGATAGAGTGGCATCCCATCCAGTGTGTGCCCCAGCCTTGTGCCCTGTGCTGTCCTCGATTCAAACTCCAGATCCCTCTGATCCTGACCAGGTTAAATGGTTGGAAGATGGATGGATTAATAAGTTCCAGATAATACATTAGTCAATAGGATGGATAAAGACACATAATTTCATGGATGAAAAATTAGCACATATTTCCAAAATGTTTCATAACTTTATTTGGTTTTTCTTATTTTTTCATTCAAAAGCCAATGTCAGCAATTCTTCTAGTCTTAAAAGTAAAATATGCTATGTAGGGTTATGAAGGGCAATCAAATTATTAAAGCCTTGCGCTTGATTAACCAGCAACATAAAATTCATAGTTTTCCTCCCTGGATTATCAGACAACTTGTTAGAGAAGCAAATGAAATGTGTAACATACTTCTATGAGCTGTCAGACTGCCAAATTGAACTAATTTAAGCAGTGTAGTTCTCCATCGATCCACAAGATGGTAGACTAGAATGGGAAGAATCTCATGATATGAAAATACAAGTTTGGCAGCAAAACCACAGCAAAACAAAGACACTTATGTGATACGTATTGTTCTAGAACAAAGAGCAGCTACTAATGGGTTCTGGATAATCTAATGAGACACACACACACTAAGGGTGCTGGATCCTTGAATAAGACACACACACCTTTAGTGATCATGCTCACTGGTCCTGAGTTATGTTTGGTCATGGGGTGGAGGGGCATCAATATGCCAGTCACCACAGCCCTGATTTCTGCCATAATTCTCAAAAGATTTCAGTTTCGGCTGTAGATTTGTGATTTGAATGGAAAATAAAAGAAACAAAAAGCACTCTCTGCACTGCACTGGCAGAATCAGTGAGGCAAAATCTTTTTTGGCAAGCTCTTTACAATTCACATCATGTCCTTGTCTTCCCACTACGTCACTTTTTTCTTGGTGAAATCCAGTTTCAACATGTGGTTGCGTGTCTCCAGCATTTGGCTGCATGCCTTCCAAAGGACTGAAGGATCCAGGATATTCAGTGTGAGCCGACCTGGAAGGCCACACCCCCCTGCAATGATGTCAGGCTTTGCAACTGGGTTGCAACCTTGGAGTGGGACATGCACCATAGCATCACTGACAAACTGGACTCTACTAATCAGGCTCACTGGAAGATAAAAAAAAGCAGAAAGATTTGGCAGTACACTGCTTGTAAGACAGCATTGACTGCAGACCTCAGAGTCTACTGCACTGATACAGCTCTTGCCTCATATCCAGCGAACACTGTTCTAGTTGAATGTAAAGGTAAACTTGGTTATGTAAATACACATCTTATTATTACATAGCATCAGCTGTGGTCTGAATATCACAGACACACAGGGACAGTCTTGCCTGTGGCTTGTGTCTGCATCCCAGGTCTAGAGATAAACACCAGGACCATCCCTGACAAGCCTGGTGGCCAATGGTTGCACCGGGCTGACGCAGTAAGCCTAAGCTAATCATGCTTACCTCTGCTTAGACGTGTGTGTGTCAGATGCTCAGTCCAGGATCTCCTTGATGCACCAGCAACAGAGCAAGACGTATAAGCAGTCCTTCAGCCATTGGAATAAGCTGTATGCAAAACTACTCCCCAAGAAATTCTTGCCCCTTGCTATGCCAAGGGCAGCATTGCGGAGATTCTGCCCCCATGAGTAGGGTGTAGCCCGGGCATGCATCATGGGGGGCACAGCATCAGCCAGCTGGGAGGGGGTTACCTTAAAGTGTCCTGGCACTGCAGCAAGTTCAGGGTGGAACGTGTGCTTCCTGATCACAGACTTTCCTCCCGCTTCCATCTGACCTCAGCCCCACGTCTGTAGCCTTCAGCATCTGCTCCCCGTCTTTCTGATTTCCACTGACACGTTTTATACCCTTTGGCTTTTTATACTAGTCTGGAAGATACCATAGGAGCAGTTGCCCCCCCCAGGCCAATTATCCCCCACTTGGTTGAAAGTTTAGAGCCAGACTAACGAGGCTGCCCTCAGCCACCTTTCCAGCATGTTCTGTGCTAGCATCTAGCATGACTGCACATAAATGCCTGTGCTGTGTATCCTAATCCCACATGATCCCATGTCTTTCTCTCTTTCATTCATTCCATCCAGAAATATCCCTTTTTACTGCCTGCCCCACTCTGGGAAAAAAGAACAATCACAACCTAGTAGTTATGTAACCACTTTCAATTTTAACATGACACTTAGAATTGCTGGAATTTGAATAACCAAACTCTATGACCATCACCACCTCGTTGTCAATTCACCATCCTTTAATCTTCTAACCATTTCTTTACTGCAGCCTATAACTACACAGAACATCCCACAAGCCTATATTGATGTTGTTTTCCTAGTAAGGGTGTCTTCCTCTGACAGGACAATGAATCAGGCATTGTGAAAATATTGTTTAAACCTTTAAAATAATTATGATAGTATAAATGTAGCAAATGATACACACATGTGACCAAAACACTGTGGTTTGACATGGTGGGTCTGTGGGCAGTGCTATCGCCTCACACCTCTGTGGTTGGGAATCCAAATCTGGCCCTGCATTGTATGTGTGTGTGTGTGTGTGTGTGTGTGTGTGTGTGTGAGAGAGAGAGAGAGACAGAGAGAGAGAGAGAGAGAGAGAGATACCATGTATACTTTTCATTGTGGAGATCTGTTATTTTAACCTTTGTGGGGACATTTTTCTCAGTCCCCACAAGGGGAAAATCAATCTTATAAAAATCTGTGATTGCAATCAAAACACAAAAAACGCCAAAAGCATTTATATTTTCTTGGTTACATATGGATAAGGTTAGGGCTAGGTAGGGGTTAAGGGTGTCATTGTTGGGATTAGGGTTTTGCCCCTAGAAATGAATGGACAGTCCCCACAAAGATATAATTACAGGTCTGTGTGTGTGTGTGTGTGTGTGTGTGTGTGCGTGCGTGTGTCCTCACTAGCTTTGAAGCATGATTTTCATATTCGTTTATAAGCTTTTAAGTAATTGAATTTCACTGGGATAGTTAGCTGTATTCTACTGCATCATGTTTCTTGACACTCCTTGGGTAAATGAAAATTCAAGTACCTTACACAGCAAATGTGGATTTTAGGGGCCTTTATTGAACATTTCCGCAAAATGAGTTTCATACAGCACATAATTCTTCCTTACTGAATATAATTAATATGCAACTGAACTACTAAAACACACTTCATCACTGTCTTATTTTTGTCTGTACATTTATTCATTTGGTATGTATGTGGATATATGGGCAGGCTGTAGGGTGTGAGGTAAATGGGGCGCAAGCAACAGGGTGTCCAGGTTCAAAAACAGCTTTTCCCTAAAGAGAATATCAGCCCAATCAGAGTCAGCTGGGCTTCATTAAGGCAACTTTTCAGACAGCACTCAGAAACCCACAGCAGGCAGGATCATTGTTCCCTTGGCACTTATCTATCCATCCATTTTCTGAAACCACTTGTCCTGTGCAGGTTTGTGGGGGGTCTGAAGCCTATCCCAGAAGCTACGGGTGCAAGGCAGAGAACAACCCAGGATGGACCACCAAGCCTTTGCAGGGCAACCTCACACACCATTCACTCACACTTGCACACCTATTGGCAATTTGGTAACTCCAATTGGCCTCAGCATGTTTTGGTACTGTGGGGGGAAACTAGGGTACCCATAAGAAACCCCCATGGGGAGAACATGCAAACTCCACACACATAGGACCCTGGTAGAGACTTGAACCCAGATCCCAGAGGTGTGAAGCAACAGTGATAATCATTGCACCTCCCTGCTGCCCCTCACAGCACTTGTGTTTCTCAAAAGCAGTATGTTGTTGTTGAAGTGTGGCGAGTCCCAATCGTCACAGATATCATACTTAATGTGTTACATAGTAGCTGCCACTGAAAATCTTTATCTGCATTACTGTATATGCACTTTTAAGAAAATTACAAAACATTTAATTACAAGGTTGTTAAGAAAATTTGTATTGTGTCATGCATATTATTTGATTCCATAACCAATCGTTAATGTGTTCAGCAGGATACAGTTATATTATAATGACATTAATAATTACTTCAGGATGCAGTGGAGCCGTGTTTCTGTTACCTTTGTGTTTCACAAATGACCTATTTCTTATTTGAAAATAATTATTCCTTAGTTATTGGTCATTTAAAATGAATCATTTCAAAAAATTTGAGGTATTCAGTTTATAGTTATAGATTTGTAGTCTAGAATTGAACTTGGGTTTTTCCAGATTTGGACTCAGACTCAGTGACCCAGGTCTGGCAAAGAACACAGTCTTGTGTTAACTTCACCCTCCTGTTGCACTGTTCATGACTTTGACTCAACTAAGGTGGACTTGAACACAGCACTGGTTTTCTCCTTACAGTATACTGGGGCAGGCTTCACTGTGACTGGAAGTTGGATTGTAAAACTGATAAATATTGTACTGAAACTAAACAAACGGAGACACACAAACATGCCCTATATGCTCAGTACATCCGATCCGTGTATTTGTGTATGTATAGTCAGTGGGTATGCATATACACCTCTGTGTGAACTTCTATTTGTAAGTGTGTGATGTCAGTCATGCATCTGATGTATGTTAGTATTACAGGTAAATACACCTAATGTCCATAAAACACAGTATCAGCACAATATTTCACTTGTACATTGCAACCAGAGCAATAAAACTAGATGGTGTCCCTGGATGGTGGTCCAGGGTGTCCCTGCTTAGTTCCCTGTGATGGACTGGCATCCTGTCCAGGGTGGGTTGTGCAAGAAATGCTCCTGTACTGAATAAGCAGTCATGGAAGATGGATGGATATGCAAGTAAACTAACAAGGATTTGAAAAGGCATAGGTGACAGATTCTGAGGAATAGGGCTCCCTGGGGGTGTGTGTGTTGGACCGGTGCTCCGAGCTCTGCATAAATGCTAACGGAGGCCCCCCGAGGCTGCCCTGGGCACCGCCTCTCATTTACACTGAAGCACAAGCGCCATGCACAGCTACTCTCAGAAGGCATGCAATACAGCAAGAAAGGTTTCAAGGTGGAAAATATACAAACAATGCTGTGTCTTTGGGAAATAAAACAATGATTATTGAATAGAAATAAAAATATTAAATCGCGAAAAATGTGATAGTAATAATGCTTAATTTGGGCCAAAAAATATAAAGAAATTTTATTGCTTGTTCTTATCTAACAAACAACAAATGGATTGAGATCTTGGGGCAGACATCTTTCTGACTGGGTGTTCCTCTTTGCTATCTCACTGTCTGTCTCTAGGCATGCATTTGAAAAAAAGATAAATGAGATACCAGAGACTGTCATAGTATTATTCTCTGTTCTACCTGCTGTGGAAGTCAGTCTAATTCTGTACTGTACCCCAACTTGTGGTTGGGTGCTCACATGCCAGTCAGTGTTTCACTGTGTGTATTATTTATTATTTCTTTCCAATTTTATATGAGGCTCAATTATTGCCACACCTCTGCACTGTCCAGTCATTCATCCTGCCTGATTTAAACCCACTATCCCATGGCGGATTACAGGACCAGTGTTCTGCTCAAAATTATGGCTGGTGAACCATTGCAGGAGAGGATTTTATGCATAGAAGTTTTTTTTTCATTTGGTAAGATGAGCCAGGGCATGGCAATATTTAATATGGCAACATTCTAGGTCAGTTTTTCCAACCCGCTCCCATGTTTTTGCTCCCCTCCCAGCTCCCAAAAATGTGGAGTGTCTGACAGGGAGCTGGGAGGGAGCAAACATATGCACTGTCTGCAGGTACCTGAGGACTGGGTTGAGAAAGACTTGTTCTAGATCATTACAGATTTAGCTGACCAAATCATCACTGTTCCTGTGCCTGATTCTCAGGTATTGAACATTAGCTGTGTTTTGATGCTCTGACACCTTTTTATGATGGAGAGAGCCCATCCCAGCACCCAATGCCCATCTGTTTTCCTGTGTGCTTCAGCTGTCTCTTGTTTACTTTCTTCCCCACCCTTTAGTTACAATCATCTCCCCTCCCGTATACAAATCAAGTCCCAGATCTGTCCTCCTATGCCCAGGTCACATGATTCTGATTCATTGTGCAGCTGTACAGTAGCACTTTCTTACTCTGGCGCAGTGTGTGATCAAACCTGCTGCAAGTCTTTTTTTCTAAGATTATTCCATTCTTACAAATATCATCTCCACTTTGAGAAATCTGAACAAACCTGTTTAAATCAGAAACACTACTGCCCCCCGCCCCACCCCCACCCTGCTCTCTCTGTGACCCCTATCTCTCTCCCATTACAAGCAATCTTGCTCACTCGTTCACCACTGGAAGTCCTGGACCTCTGCAATGCTTTTGTTTTCCTGCTCATCCTCTCTTGCTCTTTATTATGTAGCTGTCAGGCAATGTTTGGTCATTTTTCTTCTTCCATGTTTGTTTCCCCATTTGCTGTGATGTGTACTATGATGTGAATTACTGTGGCTCCTCACACACCATCCATGTTCAATAAGCAGCTGTCTAATCAGGGATGCAGTGATGCAGGACGTATGATTGCAGGACTCGAGGCAGGGGACACCAGCTCATAACACCCAAAGACTAATGCACACAAAGTAAAGGCTGGGAGTCGTCAATTCACCAGAACTGCATGTATTTGGACTGCAAGAGGAGACTCCATCCCAAGCCGGTACCACATTTTAATCCGAAGCCCGAAGGCATGCAGAAGCACTGCCCTTGAGCCACTGTGACACCTTCAACCCACTTATTTCAGTTCCCTCACTTCTCTTCTGAATTTCCCACATTAACACGCCCACACACCCCGTCATCTTGCCAGAGAGAGAAGGCTGTGTGGATTATATTATAAAGCTAGAGCTCTGTTTTTAACTGAAACAAAATTACAGATCGATATCAGGGTATTTAAACATGTCGACACACTGCAATTTAGAGTTGCAACATATTGAT
The DNA here is from genome assembly GCA_026781065.1 of Mormyrops boulengeri. NCBI lineage: Eukaryota > Metazoa > Chordata > Actinopteri > Osteoglossiformes > Mormyridae > Mormyrops > Mormyrops boulengeri. The sequence goes on along the minus strand of JAODLD010000052.1, from coordinate 10,838,279 downwards.
TTCCCCATTCCGACAGTATATAAATATCCGTGGTGCTGCATGTAAATATGTCACTGTGTTGCTGTATTGCAGTGTTTCCATTGCTGGAGTACAAATGTGTATTTCCATGTTACTTCTAATACAAGTGTATTTCTATTTGCCACATTCAGTCAATCTTACCTGAAATGTCACCTTTCACATTCCATCCCCCCTTCCTTTGTCAATTCAGCTTGCCGTTCTTCATCATTTTCCTTGTCATCAGAGGTGATAGGAGCTTTGCTGGAAATGAGGCAACAGACTCCTGCCCTGCTGAGACACTTGACCTTTATCCTGCAATTCCCAAAGCATGCCAATTGTAACTGTACTTTTCCCATGACTGGCCGAGTAATTTCACTGTTTGGTCCTTGACCAAGGCCCTTAATCCTTAACTGCTCCAAGGGACTCGCTGACCCTGCTTTCTCAATTGCACATTGTTTTGGATAAGAGTGACATCTAAATAAATTAATGTAAGTATACTTATAACTGTGTACTGTTATTGTAAGAAGACACACTCATATGAATAATAATGTAACATACATAGTGTAACATAGTGTATTTCTGTGTACGTGTATGTCTGCATGCATGTGTTTTCTTTTTCAGGGTGTGAAATTGCAAGAGAAAAATATAATACAGACATATCCTTCTTCTATGTTGTTACTATGGTATGGCTGTTGCTGTGGGGACCTCATTGCAATTAATTATTTCGCCAAGTAAATGTAATTATAGTTCATAATTTAAGCCTACACATGCTGGTGTAGGGTGGGGAGCAGCAGTGAAGCAGACTGCATGCCCACTGATCATGTGACCTCCCATAAGTAAACAGATACCACTATGGAGAGCTTACACAGCAGAGGGCCAGCATAACAGATATATAGTGGGCGTGCAGATGTTACTTATTTTGTGGTTGTAGGTGTTTTTATAAAAGTAAGAGTGTGGTGATGCTCACTGAGTATGTCTGAATCTGCTATGATGATTACAGCACCCCCTGGAGTAACAACAAATGCTCAATTGGTTCCCCAGCTGGATGCTTGGGTCTTAGTCTTTTCATGTTAATCTTTTCTCTTGCCAGAAGACTGCACAGGTGTTCATAAGTTTTGAGGACACAAGTTCTGCTTAGGGTGAGAAATTTTGCACTTAACCATCAAAGGTTCTATATCCAGAGCAGAAAACGTCAACCACAGAAGCATGGCAACTGATTTCTGTATCACCTTTTCAAATCTATAGTCACAACAACCCTGAGTGGTTGACACTGTGAAGAGCTATTATTGGAGACTGGATGACTGTGGGGCTCTACATTCAGCAGAATTTGGAAGTAGGCTGAGATTAGACATTTACATTCATTTATTTGGCAGATGCATTTGTTCAAAGCGACATACAAAGGTAAATAGCACATTACAAACATACAGCTGACAAACTAGGCATTATTGAGGTAAGGCTGAGCTTCCAGTGAATGGTGCATTAGACCTGTGGAAAACCCTGAAAGATTAAATGCATGAGACATTATCTACAGAGAAGACTCACAGGTGAATTGAATTGCATTGAATTATAAGACATCTTCAAAATATTCATCGATTTATTTTCTATAACCTAAGCAGGGTAGCAGAGGTCCGGAGCCTATTCCAGCAAGGAGTAACCCAGGATGGGGCACCAACCAATTGCAGGTTTTAAAAAAATGAAAGATATCTTAAAATGTATATGAAGAGTACAAGATTAGAATTACCTTTGTAAACAAGATTTGTCTAAAAAAAAGTTAGTTTAAATCAGGGGGCTTCAACCGGGGTCCGCAACATCCCTGGGGGATGGTAGAGAGACATATTGTAAAGTGAATGAAATGTAGTGCAGATATTATCATCCGAGACTCTCCATCCTAAGGGACAAGTTTTCAAGGGGGCTCCTCAAATAAAGAAATATGAAAGCCATTCATTAGTCTTTAAGTATTACGTGATTACGCATTAATTAATTCAATATAATAAATTAGCTTTACGTTGCTTATATACACGCTTGTAATAGTTCGTAATAGTTTCGAATGGGTCAAATGACGTCACGGTGGTTGCCCGCTTAACCAGCTCAACCAGTAACAGATCACTTTTGTGTCACATGGGTTAGTCAATCGGCTGACTGGATTGGTCGGATGGTTTGAAAATTCAAGGGCGGAATCTTCGAAGCCACAGAGCTAGAAAGGGATAGAGTGGTGGGGAGGAACAGAAATACTTGTAAAAGCGAGCGAAACGAATAAATTAAAGAATAAACAAGTTATACCTGTTCAATCGCTATATGCACAAATACGCAATTTTGGATACTGCATAGGCTTGAGGGATAATCTGTCTTCTTCCGTCTTATGAAGAAGGACTCGGCAGCACTCCAAGGTATACTTTTGTTAATAACACGGCGAACGAGCAAATTATTAATTTTCAAATTATCCTTCACCATACTTCATAATGCGTATTTCGTTGCAACCATGACGTTAGCTTGACTGGGGAATGTCTCTTTTTGACAAACCGATGTGTAATTTTATTCAGTGGTTTAGTCATGTCACAGAAGCAGATTTACTACTCGGATAAATACGACGATGAAAAGTTCGAGTACAGGTGAGTAACGAGCTTGGACTAAATAAATATATAACGTGTGGTTATGTTATGACTATGAGTCACAGTTAATGCTTAAAACTTCAGGTGTATTAGGTACCTTATTAATTCAGAAATGCGACTATGTTGCGCGTGTGTGTGCGCGCGCCCCTCCCGCAGGCACGTGATGTTGCCCAAGGATATCGCCAAGCGCGTTCCGAAAACGCACCTAATGTCGGAAACAGAGTGGAGGAACCTGGGTGTCCAGCAGAGTCAGGGCTGGGTGCATTACATGATTCATCAGCCTGGTCAGTACCAATGTTTTGTTTGGGTCATTTACATAAATAATTAAATAGGTTTTATTGTGTTATGCTCCTATTATGTAGTAGATTTTTTAATACATTGTGAACAGATCAGCAATTAAGATTATACATTCTTTTACTGTCAAGTAATACATGGCGTTTGGAGTTCTGCCAAGCTACCTTGAGCAGAGAGGTCCATGCTGACTAAAATATTTTTTTTTCCTCATTCACATTTACGGTAAATGTGTGTAACATGCTTTTTCTTATACACTAAAGGGCCAGGTGCTAAACTAAGTACATTTTGTATGTCTGTGATTTGTATTGTGCCTTGATACTTTTTCCACTGGTGCTTTATTTGCCTGGCTGCCTGATGTCTCTGTGTCCTTCTTCCCTGTTTTGGCCCCTCTATGCAGAGCCCCACATCCTGCTATTCAGACGTCCTCGACCGCCTGCGGCCTCACAGTGATGCACGACAGGAACCCGGCATACGGCCCAAGTGTAAGGGGGGTGGATGGGACAGGCCTGTGGAATCACGGTGTTGTGGGGCGTACCCAGACGTATCGGCTTTGTCTTGAGCCAGGCCATTTCCCCAAACCCATTCCAGGCAGCCAGCTAAATTCCAGCACTTGTGCTAATGCTGGGTGTTAGTGTGGTGGAAGCAGCATTCTACCCTATTGTTTACGCTGCTGAAAGACCTGGGCTTTGTTTAGCCATTGCAGGAATGCTGCTTCCCTGGATCATTTGAGCACTGATGAACATGTAATATGATGTTTGTTTACATTTTGCATAAATCAAATAGTAAAAAGTAATGACACTTTTATTGGATGAATTGCAGTGATTAATCTCTGCCAGTGTTACTTGTTTGATTCATAATAAAGACTGGAGTCTTTATTGTGTCATGTGTTTGTACAGAAGTTTAGCTATCTGCTCATTTTTTTTTTATTTGACCTATCTTTTCCAGTGTTCTGAATGTGTGGAGTTTTACCTTTTACTGTAAGAAAGGTGAGTTAGGTGGTCATGGTGTTTAGCAGAGGGTATCTTCGCTGCCCCACCAGGGCTGTCTCTCCTCTCTGGATGATTGCCCTCATCACCCCCATACTTAAATGGGATAAGATGAATGTTTCTCCCAGAATAGTTATATGTGTATGTGTTTCATGGTATGTATAGTATGATGTATGTGTGTGTAGCCTGTGAGAAACTGTCGTCTCATCCTGAGTGATTGTCATCAAGTGTTTTGTGCTTTCTATTGGAGCCTTCAGACTCTTTAACCTTATGTTGTATAGGTGCATGTAGGAGATGGATGGAGCCCTTTGCTTTCTTCTGAGATGTCATTTATCTGAGTAACCTTGAAGAGGTTAAGATACCAAATATCACTTTAGCACTGCAGTATGTATTTGAAACTGCAGATTCCTGCTTTATTATGCTTCTCCTCTCAATTCCATAATGTGTAGGCTTATAAGTACTGCTCCCAATGGCCTCTAATGCTTGAGATCACCAGTGTTATAATTACATCATGTCCTCACAGTGGTCCCAGTAATCATTCTCTTTGCCCGGTTGTGTTTGTCAAACTTCTGAATTGAATCCAATTGAAAATCTGGAAGATACTGTCTGTACACAGTTGCTATGTAACGAAGCTGGGCAAAATCTGAAGAGAGAAACCCACAATAACTGCCCACAACCTGGTGTGCAGATTTGGTGGCACTTAGCAAGAAAGACTTTTGCTGCTGTAATTGCTCCCAAAAGTGCTCACACTATATGAGTCTGGGGCTCTGAATACTAATGAAATTTCTGTATGTATTTTTTTCTTCAGCTTAAGTGACTGTCAGCAGAAATCATTGCCCTTAGAAATTCAATTTTGAGCATTTTGCTTTAAAATAACATAAAAAAATTACAGAATGAGGCAGCATGGGAACAATGTGAGTGTATTTGAGGCATTTACTGGACCAGTAACCCTGTAAGTGGAGAATTCCAGCAGTGTTGCTGCTGGAAGGACAGATTCTGCATGCAGTTTGTCGTCCCATACTAAAATGATCCTGAAGTGCCACCTAGAGGATATGCAGCAAGGCTTCATTAGTGCTGTGCAGAGAGCTGGAACACGTTCACATGGGGTTAGAATTTCCAGCATTAAAGGATGCCTCTGTGGGCTCAGACTGAAAGACTTTGTACTTAGAAATGTGACGTGACAGCCTTTGCTTTGTTGCCACGGATTGTCGTGTCCCACCTGTGGAACCATTGAAAGTTCTTCCTTTGGATTTGATGTATGTTACGTTAAAACATCTATTACTATTTGCTGAAATGTAACATATTGATGGCTACTATGTGGATAATTGGTTACAACAATGTTCAGTGTGATTAAAAAAAATTGATCATTTTGAAAAGAAATAGAAGGCCTGTATCAATATTTTACAAAACCTCTAGAGTTAGGTCTAAATTCATTTATTCTCTGACAATATACATACATTCACAGCTTTTGTGGACATTCACAGGCTATTTCAGTATCAAAATGTTAAATCCTAGTGAAGTTCTTTTCAGAAATACACAAAACTATAAAAAATGTTTACAAAGTGGTGAAGACCTCTGATGAAGAGCTTTGAACACCTGTTCAGACTGATGAATTGTTCCCTGGTCTAGTTGTGGGGCGAAGTAGGGCTGTCACAAACATCATTAACCTGGAGCTACCCAGTCCAGGAACATCACCTTGTGTTAACTGGCTGGAACATCAGCATCTTCTCCAACAGGGATCTACTGATGGCTGCTCCACGTGCAGCCCACAATGATGGGGCTGCCAGAGATGAGATCTCCACAACACTTAAAGTAAGTAGGTGTTCAAGAAAGGAGGCCAGAATGTTTCTATCTCCATATTGGTTACTGGTTTCTGCAGTCAACCGTAGGGGGAGGGCAGTGCTGTAAACTGCCTCATTGAGCAGTGAGACACTACCAACAGACAATAGAAACTAGCAATACATTCAATCACAGAGTCGGACAATTACTGCAGCATACAACTATTCAAATTGTATTTATTGAGTTTATTAGCCTGTTTAAAAGGGTAAAATTCAGGTCTTCATAGAAGATGCACAAAATTCACAAAAATGTGAAAAGGTACAAAACAAAAATCTGTCTTTTTCCCCCCCAAATGACAGAACTCAGAAGAACAAGAGAACATTGTAAAAGAATAAATGTGAGTACCCTGATCATCCCTGCTGTTCGATCTGAATCAAGTGTGAACCCAGACTATAGTCATCCTGGTTCCAGACCCACAGTTCAAAGTGCTCTTTGCTGGCCTTTTCCCATCATTTATCATTGAATGGATACCTTTATCTGGAGCAGTTTCCAAAAGGAACTGACAACCATATTCCGTATTGACAGATATGCTGTGCTGAAACCAGAATAATAGAGATTAAGGAAAATTACAAGCTAAAATTACAAGTAGAAACACACCTCTGGCCCCTGGGAAACAGAATACGCTGTACATAATCATTACCATAACTAGGGACGGCTGTCATAATTAGCATAAGCAGTAAATACTGTAATACAATGCATGTTATTTTAATCCAAGTCAATTATGTTTATCACAACAATTCATTCTGCAGTAATCAAAATCTCTGGTGTTTATTACCACGATGAATTCAATAATACTCGTAATCTAAACCAGTTGCGTACAACTCTGGTTCTATACTAGCTCTGTGTATACTGGTTTTTGGTCCAGGCAACCTGTAGTCAGTCACAGTATTCAGGATTGATTACATTGTATTAATCTCTCTGCTTCGTCTAATAAGTTACAAACTGCAGCTAAAGCAGACACAGTGTTATAGATACTGAATAAATCAACAGAATGGACCTTCAAGTTCATTTACAAGTATGTTGCAACAAATTACTATTCAACTTAATTAGGATTAATTCAGTTATTGAATTGTTCAAAGGCTATGAACTATTATGTAATCTATGTAGTTTAATATTTAATTAACCATAATTAGATTTGGCACGGTATTATTATTTTAAGAGGCAAAAATGAAATATTTCCTTATAGCTTTTATCAGTTAAAAAAGTACCATCTCAGAATTTATTAATGGGTAGAGGGGTCAATTTGGGTCAGAATTCAGTCACAAGAGCAACGAAGCCTAATCTATTAGGTCAGTTGGAATAAAAGCCGGCAGACACAGAAGCCTGGACTCCACTGGTTTCCAAAGCACATCGACATTTGAGTCTTTCTTCCTAATGCAAACCAGGGGCTTTTCATGAGAAAATGCCCTCAAATTCAGTCTGGACTAGGCTTCCTTTACTCAGTTGTCTAATAAAATTTAACTAAAATGCCAAAGCACACATGAAGGATTACAACTACATGCAGATTTTACATGAGAAACTGTGGTGTAATTTCAGGTATAAATCATACAGATTAGCTACTAATTGGAGCAGAAGGTCAGGAGGAAGGGGTGTAATACAGATTCAGCTGACATGGCAATTCAGGGACACAGGCATAAGCGCATACCTTCAATCTCACTTTGAGGCCGTAAAAATAAAACTTGCCAGAACTGCCATTTTTGGTTGATGTGTGTGTGTGTGTGTGTGTTTTTTTTTTTAAGTTTTGGAAGCTGAAGAGGCAACTGACGACTGCTAATATCCAGCACCTTCACTGGTTACCTTGGTACACTGGAAACCCAATGCATGCCAGGTTTGGCGCCAGGTTTCTTATAGGAATTTTTCTTCAGTTATCTTCACAGCGCTCAGCGGCTGATTGTCTGTAAAATCCTGTGTAATTATATTGATTGCTCTGGTCCAGCTTCTTTGCCAAGTGGCTGCCAGCCTCATCTTGTCCTCTTGGGTAGCAATAAGCTCCTGATGAGAGATTAGTGTCCTTCTGTTTCAGCTCAGTGTGGCAGGTGGGGCTAACATGACTCTAAAGCAGGAGATAGATGCCACCCGCTTTGGAGACAGTGGTCAGCTACAAAAGGGCCCCCCGGGGGTGCTGGCCACCACAGTGGAATCAGCGGGGGCTGGACTGCAGTCGGAACTTCACACGAGGACACGTTTGAGACAGCGAGGGCCTCCAAAGGACTGTGAGTAGGTCAGGGCAGACTGGGGGAAAGATGTGGTCTTGACGAGCTGTGTTAACAAGCCGTGTCAGATGGCTGAGAGAAAGAGTAGCAGGAAGAGGGGGGGCAACGAGGACAAGCTGACGGTAGCCGGTGCTGTGCTGTGTACTGCACTCTGGGTGGGCTCAGCACCTGGGGGGAGAGAAGACTGTCAGCACTGCTGGACACACACACATGCACAGCCCACATATTTATATCTTTATGTGGAATCTCCATTAATTTCTGAGGGAATAACTCTAATCCCAACTGTGACAACCTTAACCATAAGTAACCAAACAAAATACAAGACTTTTGGCATTTTTAGTCTTAATTGTGTTCACAGTTTTTCATAAAATTTAGGTTATTCTTTTGGGGACCGAAAATATGTCTCCACAAGGTAAAAAGTTACAGGTTTTTCTCACATTGTGGGAAGATCTGATCCCCACAATATAATAATTACAAACATCACTCTCCATTCATTTCTATGGGGAAAACTCTAATCCCAACATGACAACCTTAACGCCTACGCAACCCTAACCTTGAACGTAAGTAGCCACACAAAATACGAGACTTTCAGCATTTTTAGTTTTTTAAATGCAGTCACAGATCTTTGCGGGGACCTGAAAAATGGTCCCCACAACATCAAAATAACAGGTCTTTATTACATTGTGGGGAACATTTGGTCCCAAAATGTTATATGAACATAATCCACATACACACACACATTTACCTGTCACTACAGGGCCCTCATACTCACTCTCCATAATACAGTATATGATTCCCAATTCCCCCTCTGAGGGGCGTGGCCTTAGCATAGTTGGGGGTCTGTATGAATTAATGATCCACATAGCCATGTCATTTGGTGCTCCTGGTCTGTGGGGGATGGGGAAAGGGGGGTTGTTGGGGCCATTCCGGAATGCATTCATCAATTCCAATCCAAATTAGGAAATGGAACTGGATTTGGCATTGGAAAAAA
>JAODLD010000052.1:10807594-10829250 GCA_026781065.1 Mormyrops boulengeri | reverse complement strand
TTAAATTCCAACTCAAGTTCCATTTTCTGATTTGGATTGGAATTGATGACTGCATTCTGGAATGGCCCCAACCCTGGGGCAAACCACAATCTTTCAAAGACCTCCAATGGACGGAAGCTGAAAAAGAACAAGTGTACACTGCAGGGAACAGGGGTAATTGGAGGCGGGGCTGCTTTGTGCACTAAGCACCTGCGGGACGAATGGCAGGGGCCGGGTGCGGTGCCAACAGGTGGCCGGAATGAATGGGGAGGACCCAGACGGATTAGGCCTTGGCTTTGGGAAGGAGGAGCTCTCTCTCTGTGACAGGCTGAGGAGCCTGGAGATCCAGAGGGACCTCGAAAGAGATCCGCTGCTCCTTGGGATCAAGCTCTGATAAGGGAGCCAATCCAGGCACATCCCGCTGAGGAAGGCTTGAGATGCTGGAGGGATTATATCTCCCAGCTGGCTTGGGAACAGCTTCAGCTCCAGCGCCGAATCACTGGGTGGGCCACAGGATTATAAAAGGGGCCTTGGAGAGCAGATTTAATAAAAATTTAACCGTTCCATTTTTTTAACTGGGGGGCATGGTGCCAACCTGCCCCTTAGTACGAAAAGCAGTGGGGAAATGCTTACATCTCCCTAACACAGCCACACATACATACACACAGAAAGCATTGTATTTTATCATTTAAATACAAAGGTCTATTTACTCGGCAGATGAATGAATCCAAATTCCATGCTTCCTACCACCCTGCATACATACACAGGAAAAAACGCCCTCACAGCCTGGCATGGCCAGCAAAGGGCAAACACCCAGTATAAACCAGTGCCTGGTACAGACATTTACAGAAGAAGCAGGGTGTGGGGGCTGATATCTGGGATTGAGGTAGCGGAGGCACGGTGCTCACTTTAATATTTCACTAATGCTGCTGAAAGCATTGATTAACTTGCATTTAGCGCAGGGCTGCATGCCAGGCCAATTCCTATAGCCTGTATTAATAGCATGCATTATACATTTTATGTTGATAAAAGGTGCCTGAAAGGAGCTCCCTGGGCTGCGATCTGGTAGGAGAGTCCTGTAAGCTGTCAGAGGGTTTCACCTAAGGCCCACCAAATGAACCTCCTCTTCGATCACTTCGGCAAATCCACATCAGGACTACACGTCGGTTTCATTGACTGAAGGTCGGACCCGGATCGACCCGGCTACTTTTGGGGCCAGAATCGACTGGCACCTTCTAATGCGGCCTCCTGTGCGCATTACATCATGCCCACCACACTGCTACGTATGTTTCTTTGCGTGGATGCATGCTGGGGCAGAGCTACTATCTGACAAGCAATTCAGTGGAGTCACACATCCGGACGCCATACTCCCAGGCTGCCCCACATCTCTGTCCGTACCCCACACCAGACGCCTGCCCCAGTCAGGGTGACCTATCACAGCAAGCCTCCCCTGTGATGCCATTATTAGGGTCAGTCAGAGCAGAAAAGTGATTTGAAGCCCCCCACAGGGCTGTGGAAAAGTCCTGAGAGGCTGTTTGTCTGTTGTTTGTATTATGTAAAAACAAACCTCAGATAATATCTGACACTGGTACTATACATAAATTCTATGTATACATGTCACTTTATAGATATAGTGTAGGTGAGTGTATTTATACAGTGTGCATGTGTTTGGGGGGCTGTTAAACCTTGGCTTTGCTCCTTCCAATACATTTTAAGCTGCTGGCACTGAAACAGTGGTGAGGGAGAGCAGCAGCAACAAGACGTCAGCCAGCACAGCCAGAGCCCCCATCTGCTTGAGTGATGTGTGTGTCATGCCTTTACGAAGCACCAGTCCCAGCCACGCCCCCTCCAGCCCTGCGCCAGTGCCGAGCACCGAAACGTAAAAGTCAAAGAGAGGCTGTCACCCAATCTGCACGGGGGGGGGGGGCTCCCTGGTGTCACCCTGCCCCACTTCCAGTCTTCATGGTGAGGCGCCCTGCTGATGTGAGTGATCAGCGGACCCCCCACACCCCATCATGCTTCCCTGCTGGTTAATCTTCAGACGTTGCAGAGGCTCCATCCTGCAGACTCCTCCCTGGATCCCCCCCCCCCTCACTGTCAGACCTTACAGACAGCGTGCATCCCTAAGGCAGTCGTGGATTTTATCCACATCCTCAATTTACTCTTAAAAACATTATTCGCTTTGCCCCAATTCTGAGCATGTCTGCCCCAGAGTGCCTACGGATACAGCAACAGTATGTTCGGCCAATCTGATTTGGTTTAACACAGCACATTTTCACCAGCACTGCTCACTGCTTTTATAAGGAGAATCAAAACCATAAGAAGCATATTTGTCTATTTGAAGAGAAAAGTACAAACATATATTCCCTAACTCCTTAAAACAAGCCAATAAAATTGTCCTGAAAAACTTCTAGAAATGAAGAAAAAACAAAATCAGAGATGCTAGTGTAGCCAGCACATGCGAGTCTCCGGACCATGGCAGCCAGTGTCCTTGAAAACATATTATCTACTGCTTTACAAATAACTCGCACTGCACAGAAACACACATTAAAAGTCAGTTCATTTGGATATAACTTTTGTGTTTCAATTGCGCGCTCCATAAGGATAGCATCAATCCTACTGCACTGCCACATTGCCACTGCAGCCCAGTTTGATGAATGCATGGCCACACCGTATTCTCAGTGAAATCCATTTTGTTGAATGCACTACCACTTTCCCAATGCAGTTCATTTTAATGAATGCATGGCCACATTCCCAGTAAGGTCACATTCCCACTGCAGTCCAGTTTGATGAATGCACAGCCACATTCCCACTGTAGTCCAGTTTGATAAATGCACGGCCACATTCCCACTGCAGTCCAGTTTGATGAGTGCACAGCCACATTCTCACTGCAGTACAGTTTAGTGGATGCAAGGCCACAAATTTAACGGCCACTGCAGTCTAGTATAGCCCTAGGTCAGTTACTGACCACTAATTTTTTGACTTGGTGAGAGTAAGTGATTAAAAAATGGTCTGTTCTTTGCTGTTATTTAAACCACCGTGGGAACACAAGGAAAACCTTATAATCACTGCTGTTCCGGCAGTTTCCATTACCCCACACAATGGACAAAAACACTGGTCAGACATTTGGAATCAGGAAAATTAATGATTTACCCCAGTGTTATTTCATTGATTCAGCCTCTGGGTTGCAGACACGGGTCACTGGGGAAAGGGGCTGCCTGCCTGATGCTAGGGAGCATCCCGGGAGGAGGGGTGACCTTCCTGATGCAGGGGGGTGGGGGCTATGGTGAGGGGACGCGGCCTGCCTGATGCTGCCCTGTCCAAATGGCAGCCCAGGCCTCCATGCCACATCAGATATAACCCAATTCTAAAGGTTGCCTGTCATTTGTTTATCATAGAGCTTTCAGACAGGCCAATTCTACAGCTACACATTTTCAACACAAGGACAAAGGGTTGACTACAGGTGGTGCAGCAATTAATGACACAGACTTGGGGTGTCAGCCAAGATACTTCACCTGAATTATACCAGTAAAATATCTAACTCTATTAATGGGCAAAAGTCAGATCACAACTGGGATAATTGTCTGCTTAGCAGGTGTATATAAATCTACTTCAACGGAGGGGATAAGGTCTGGCTAATTTCACTCATTTTTATCGGTTCTAACTGTAGTTCCCTCTGAGATCAATGATTCATTACCTGAGCTATTAACAGCCTGAAAAAGCTTCTGCGTTAATCTGGATCCATAGTTTGTAAAGGAGTTACATACCATCACAGATTTTCAGCTGGGTGAAAAAATTCAAAGCTGCAATAAAATATATCATTTGTATTATTATGTATACAGACACTCCTCTACTTATGAATGAGATACGTTCCGAACAGCCGTTCGCAACTTGAAATGTTCGTATGTCGTTATTCAACATCATTTTAAGGGTATACGCGAGTACAAAGAACTAGGATGCTGGGAGTACGCATGCTGTGCGGCGGGAGTAGCGGCTAGAAGTTGTACTAGGTGGAACTGGAGTGCAGAAAAAAAAATTGATGTTGAGGATGGGAAACGGGAGCCCAGTGAACACAATTTGGACTTACAGTCGTCTTCATTCATATGTGTGAAAGTTCGTAAGTTGAACGTCTGTAAGTAAAGGAGCGTCTGCATTTATCTTTAAAAAGCATGATGTCTTAATGACCTCATCCAGATATTGGAAAAATCAGTTTAATAAACAAAAAAGCAAACATTTGATAAAACATGTGGTTTGATATATATTGACATTTGCCAACTCTAATGCTGCCTTCAATTATGGTAAATACAAACTGTCAACTTGAAAGCTGCACACAAATGCCCTCTCAAATCGTACTTTCAAGTGGGAAATTCAGAATCTTAATACCCGAGTGAGTTGGGATGACCTTCAACCTTTCAACATGGCGGAGAAAAGGAAGCTTTCAGCTGTGGATGTTACATAATTGTTTATCATTAGCAATACAACTGTCACTGGCTGTTGCTTGTGTACAGTTAGGTCCATATATATTTGGACACTGACAACTGAAATATATTCCAATTGAAGTTATACAATGGGCACATACATAAAGTGCAGACTCTCAGATTTCATTTTAGGGTATCCACATTCAAATTGGATGAAGGGTTTAGGAGTTTCAGCTCATTAACCTGTGCCTCCCTCTTTTTAAAGGGGCCAAAAGTAATTGGACAATTCACTTAAAAGCTATTTCATGGCCAGGTGTGGGCACTTCCTTCGTTCATTCATTATCAATTAAGCACATAAAAGGCCTGGAGTTGATCTGAGGTGTCTTGTTTGCATTTGGAAGATTGAGATGTGAACATACAACATGCGGTCAAAGGAATGCAGGTGAATCAGGCCATCCTTAGGCTGCGAAAACAGAAAAAAACAATTCGAGAAATTGGCACAACATTAGGAGTGACAAAATCCACAGTTTGGTACATCCTGAGAAAGAAAGAAAGCAAGCATTGGCGAACTCAGCAACGCAAAAAGGCCTGGACGTCCACGGACGACAACAGTGGTGGATGATTGCAGAATCATTTCTATGGTGAAGAGCAACCCCTTCGTAACAGCCAACCAATTGAACAACACTCTCCAGGAGGTAGGTGTATCAAAATCCAAGTCTACCATGAAGAGAAGACTGCATGAAAGCAAATACAGAGGGTTCACTGCAAGATGCAAGCCACTCATAAGCCTTAAGAATAGAAAGGCTAGATTGGACTTTGCAAAAAAAACATCTGAAAAAGCCAGCACAGTTCTGGAACAGCATTCTTTGGACAGATGAAACCAAGATCAACCTGCATCAGAATGATGGAAAGAAAAAAGTATGGAGAAGGGCTGGAACAGCTTATGATCCAAAGAACACCGCATCATCTGTAAAACATGGTGGAGGCAGTGTGATGGCTTGGGTGTGCATGGCTGCCAGTGGCACTGGGTCTTTAGTGTTTCTTGATGATGTAACACAGGAGGGAAGCAGCTGAATGAATGCTGAGGTGTTCAGAGACATAATGTCTGCTCAAATCCAGCCAAATTGATTGGGTGGTGTTTCATAATACAGATGGACAATGGCCCAAAACACACAGAAAAAGCAACCCAGGACTTTATTAAAGCAAAGAAGTGGAATATTCTCAAATGGCTAAGTCAGTCATGCATTTCACTTGCTAAAGACTAAATTACAGACAGAAAGACCATCAAACAAACAGCAACTGAAAGCTGCTCCAGTAAAGGCCTGGTATAGCATTAAAAAGGAGGAAACCCACTGTCTGGTCATGTCCATGAGTTCAAGACTTCAGGCAGTCATTGCCTGCAAAGGGTTTTCAACTAAGTACTAGAATTGAACATTTTATTTGCAGTTAAATTAATTTGTCCAATTACTTATGAGCCCCTGAAAGGAAGGGATTGTGTAGAAAAATTACTTTAGTTCCCCACATTTTTATGCAATGTTTTTGTTCTGCATACTGAATTAAAGCTGAAAGTCTCCATTTCAACTGCATCTGACTTGTTTCTTTTTAAATGTATTGTGGTAATGTACAGAACTTAAAAATTGAACACCTTTGTCTCTGTCCCAATATTTATGGTCCTGACTGTACATCTCTAATCAGTGTATTCGATATAGAACAATTGTCATTTATCCATAGCAAATCAACTAGTGAGGGTACAAAATTAAAGCTCACATTCGCAAACATTTTTCATCCTCCATTTTTCCCATTTTGTTCTGACAACAAAGCACTTGAATGACACTTATAATTCCGACTTCCACAAGTGGGGAGTAGGGCCTTCCAACTAGCACATGAAGGGAGCATAAATCCTCCCTTACTGAACACCTGCAGCTGTTTTCAGAAGGTAAATACAACAGTACATGTGCCATAGAAAATTTCCATTTAAGAATGACATAAGTGACAATGGCTTATACTGCCTTATTTTAATATGCTACTGCTAATTATTTTAAAACCAACTGACACTTCCATTTCCTCTCCTGCTGTAACTTTGGATGAGAAGGCTAGTATGCAGAGCACCAGAGCAGCTGTCGAGTAGTGCATGTCTCTGACCAGCAGGTGGTGTAATGAATGAGGATTCCAACCTTTGATGAAATGACTGCTAAGTCAAGCTCACGATGTTAAAATATTATCATCATCGTCGTCGTCATCATCAAGGAGAAACATTTTCATGCGTGGGCTGCAAGCTGACTTCACCAACAGAGAATAGGCAGCTACAGATATCCAGATTTGAAAAATGAACCCAGCAGGAAACAATAGCTTGGCAGTAAGTGAAGAGAGAAGGCGTTTGGAAATAACTCCATATGGCTCAAATATTCCATTCAGCAGCCAAACATGCAGTCAGATGTACTTTAAAATCACATTTAAAAATGGGGAGTTGTCCACCAAAGATATAGAAAATCAAAAGTGATCAAGCTAACATAGCACAACAGGCGTTAATGACAATCATCCATAAAGGTAGTACACTTTTACATCGATTAAAAAAAAAAAAAACCTTACAAAACCATAAAAACCCATGGATCACTAGATTGGATGCCAGATTCACTGATCCCATGACCCTACAAACACAAACATGGGCAGACAATCTAGCGCCAACCAAAGTGAAAAGCGAAATGATGTCACAAACTGGGAAAAAAATAATAGTGTTAAATAATCGTGATCTCACTAGTGACTAAAAGAATCGTGATTATGATTTTTGCCATGATGGAGCAGCCCTACTCTAGGGAGAGTGATGGCAGAAAATCAGAAGTCTGAACAAACAGTGCAGCCTGGACCCAGAACTCGAAACACCAAATGACAACTGAAATACTACTTGATGTGTCCTGAGATCAGTAACTGAATAATAGAGAGAGAGAGACAGACAGGTAGAGAGATGGAGAGAGAGACAGCTACTCCCAACAGGAGAGAAGGGGGAATGTCTGCCTGTAGCAGCGACATGAGGGACAGGCAGGAGCTGAGGGATTATAACTGACAGGAAACAAGCTGCATGTTTTATCTGCAGCGACTAACTCTGTAATAGCATGGGGCTTCCCTGTCCTCCTCAGCTTTACATTCCTCTGCTATTCTGTTTGTTTTATATATAAACTGCCAATGTAACAGTGGGGCTGTAGTCTGGAGATGGAGAGAGAAGTGGAGAGTGAGAGAAAAGCGATCAAAGGTGCTAACGGGATATAAAGGAGATTAGGTTTGCTCTGGTGACAGATCACAGGAATGAGAGACAGGAGAGTGGAGATGGAAAAAGAGAGCAGGGAAGATTACAGGGTCTTCAGGAAAGACAAAGCTGAGAAGGACCCAGGACATTAGCAGGGATTAGTGTAGCTCTGCAAAAAACAGGGGCTGAGAGAAGGAGGAATGGGTGAGCATTTAAGAAAAGCAGCAGCAGCGTTTTCAGGGAGCATAACATTAAAATAGATGGAGACAGATCCTCCAAACTCAGATAACTATAATCTAAAAAGATTCATCAGCAGGCATCAGCAATCATCAGACCGTTAAACAAGGGGCTTGCCATGTCGTTCACATAGCAAGGCACCATCTTATTGCTATCTCTAGGTCTCCTGATCCTTGTGTCTTTGGAAAGTACAGCCTAATCTGTTTCGCATGGCTTCCTCAAACTTTTTGAAAATCCAAATATAAGAGATACATGTTTAAATAATCTTGTCTCCAGCAAGATTCTGCATATACTCAAATCAGGATGGCACAACCCATTTGCCTTACATATTGCTGCTGAAACTCATGGTAGGATTCACCATCATAAGATAAAAATGCACATGCTCACAGGGTACGCCCGTTCTTTGATTTATGAACCTAATTCCTTCCCTAAAATTGGTTTGGAAGAGGAATATCTGTAAATCAACATTATTCTGGATCATATCTTGTAGGAAAAATCATTACTTGTTCCAGACCAACACAAGTTAATAAAAAAAACCTACACACAAAGAGCCAAACTCTCATAAAACGACTGACGCACAGTAATCATAGCAGCGTAAACGGCCGTCCTGGGTGGCTCGCTGGGCTGCATGACTGCCCCGGGCTTCACGGATGTGGGTTTGAATCTGTGTGTGTGTGAGGTTTGCTTGCTCTTCCCATGAGACGTCGGATTTCTCCATGTGAACTGGTGTCGCTAATCTGTCCATAGCATGGCTGTTTCTAAATATGCGTACTTGTGTTGTCAAGTACCCGTTTTATATCATCTTCCACTGTTGAAGACCAATTCCAATACTAAGAACAGCAGTATAGGGCCCCCAAATATCAAGGGTGCATCAGTTGCATCCTTACCAAACGAAACCAATCCTATGATTCATTTGGCCAATATTCAAGTTCATTCTTTGGAGGCAAGTTAGCAAGATCGCCCTTGCCAAGACCACAGACATGATCTTTGTGATCTTAGAATTGAGAAACACCCCATGTCTGTGCCCTCTAACACAGTGGCATTCTGCCTGGGTTTACCCCTGCCTTGGGTCACGACTCTGTATTGTATGAATGCCTGAAGGGTGAATATTTTGCCTTAATACAAGTTACCCATCAGCCTATCCAGAACAGCATCACGGGGGAGGAGGAGCCAATACCAGGGAGTGCAGGGCACAAGGCAGGGCTACAGCCTGCATGGGAGGCCAGTCCCTAACCGAGCACTAACGCAGACACATTATCAGCAATTTAGAAGCTTGTGACCTGCTGAGGCTGGGATGGGTGTCCAAACCCAAAAGCAGGAGATCTGAGGCAACAGTGCCATTCACTGAGCCACCGTCTGCCTCAGCTTTAACTCAGTAAAATAAGGAAAGAAGTCTAATGTATCTGACGAGCGAACATCATGAGCCAGTGAAAAGCATCAGGTGGCCATCAGAGCGACGTGGGACATGTGGGGTGGGGTGGGAGGTCTGATGGGGGGCACTTTTCAGCCAAACTTTGGAAAGCTCAAAACAGTGCCTGCAAACTGAGGGGTGGGTATATTTTAAGACATGTTAACACTGGTCTTAGAATCTTCAAGAAGTCTAATATAAAGAAAATCTTTCAATTCAAAAGATATAAAACTAGAAAGAATGATCAATCAGTGAAAGTGGTCACTTGGTTAAGAACGTCTGCATTGCAACTGCAACTTGTACTTAAAGCTGGATTGCCATAAAGTGTACTATATTAAAAATCCAGGTTAAATACAAAGCTTTATAATAACGAACACACATACTACTTTGTGACATCCTGAAAACATGATGTGGCTTCAGCAGTTCGTTGGCTTGAGGTATATTACAGTACCGAATGTAGTTACTTTCATTATTACTGTGTTATTATTGTATTATTATGCACTGTACTATTGTTCCCACCTACCTACAAATTCACCTTAAAGACAGACCAAGAGGGAAGGGATGTCATTAGTGACCTGGGGCTGCCTGTACCGCACATTATAGCTTTAACACGTCAGCCAAGTAACACCGAGCACAGTAACATAGTCACCTTCTTTCCTCATTTCTACTCCTAGCACTTATCTCCATTCCTTAAGACTCATAACACTAATATATTGTTTGAGTATACATTTCTAATGTTGGTAGCCATTTCTTTGTTTTCCTTATCTCAAGGGTGTAATTCTTTATTTTGCCACATTATCGTGGTTAAAAATAAACCTTTGTGCTTCCCATGTGAATGCCTATGCATCTGCTGTATTTAAACATTAATGCATTATATTATTTGGTATTTCATAGGCTTTATTCATGTGTGACAATACTAAAATAGCTTTGAACTGTAAATAAAGGACTTCGGGATAAACAACAAAATGTATTCACTTCGCTGATCTGTGTGAGACTTGATTATCCTCCTCTGCCAATATGCCATTTTATTTATTTCAGGGATTTTCCATCGCTCTGTGCTGAGAGCGCCTTCTTCAGTGGAATAAGCTGGGCACTTGTACCCTGCGGAGTAGCCGAGAACCCCACACTGAGCAGGTAGCCGAGGCACTTAAGCCTTCAGCAGAGCTGTGCAGATTCATGCAGGCCAGTCAGCAAACTACACAGTGCATATCGGAGCCTCAAGCATGAGAGGTGACAGAGAAACTAAACATGTCTAAGGAAAACAGGCACATTGTCCCTTAGTGCGAAATGGTTACAGCCAGGCTGTAGAACATAGAGTTCAGAGGGGAGAGACAGACAGACAGATGATGGACTGAGAGGAGAAGAAAAAACATTTCATAGCCAATAATACCACTATGCAGGCGGTATGTGAAACCAGTGTTGGGGGTCTGTGGCGGTGAAAAGAGACAAGGGGACTCACCAGATCCACAGCAAACGGAGACCCTGAGCTTCAGGCAGGGCAGAGGCGGCCCACCCATCCCAGACAGCGCTGAAGGGACAGACAGACAGTCATTTGTTACTCTGGTGTACACCTTATTACCAAAACTGTGTTAAGACTTTGGGAAAACTTTGGATAAAAGAACTGATTCGGCTACAGTTATTATTTCAAGTGATAAACTAAATGACTGTAGTTACCACTGCTGCGGTGGGCACCCTTAACCTCATGGCAAAAATCACTCACAAAACAGAAAGAAGCACAAGAACAGGAGAAAGAAAGCTTGTTAAACGCTAACAGTTACTGTCTACTCTGGGTTCAACAGACACAAACATTTCTTGATTATGCAATATGAGTAGTCCTGTGTGCAGCCCTGTTTGAGATGCCCTGACGCAGGATGCAGAATGGAGGCAGTGGAAAAGCAGAAGAGCTGGACGAATAATGAGACTGAATTATGATGAACAGAAAACAGAAGGGACTGTAGCAAAGATGTAAGATAGATAGCTCCAGAAAGAGAGTGGAGAAGACAGTTGAAGACAGAGATTAGCTGCAGGACAGCCTGTGACTCACAGCTGTAGTAGTAGTGGTGCCCAGGCTGGAACTCCAGGCCCACAGAGAAGGGCGAGAACTTCTGGATCTTTTCAGAGAAGCGCACCGGGCCAAAGGGGGCATGGGGCCGGTTACACTCCCAGCGCTTGACAGCGCGCTCGGTCTCCACGCAGCCACGGAAATGCTCTTCCAGGACCTGATACAGCGTCAGGATTTCGACGGGGCTCTGCGTGGGCGACCCGGATGGGTAGTGAGGGCAGTAGATGTCCAGGTAATCGTTCAGGTCCACATGGATGGTGTAGCCTTCCTGCATCAGTCTGGTCAGAAACGGAAGAGAATGTTACATGGCGGGCTTAAGGTCCAGATGTGTTTACAGTATCGTAGTCAAGAATATGGGATGGAGAGAGAAGTGTAGAGGAGCAGAGTGAGCGGTGCACATCGGCAGAAACGCAGATTCACGGCCGTGTGAGCCATCAATAAACCGGACGAGACTGATGGATTCCCTCACGTGTGGCTTTAAAAAGCAGAGGCGATCCATACAACTTCAGTACACTAAACTGGAGACTTATCAATTACATCTCTATTAACTAGAGAGGGGACTGCAGAGAGGCTTGAGGAGCTCGAGGAGGCGGTGCTTAGGAAAGGCTGGCTACACACCGGAGCACCCGCCCTTTTAGTTGCCCAGGGCCCAGGGCCATGATGCCCTCTTTGCGCTGCCAGTAAGTTGTGCCTGGTGACTGCTGAATCCCATCCAATCTGTTAGGCCAGGCCGCAAGGTTTCCTGCAGGCTGGCCGTGACTCACAGCTGCAAAGCCAGCAGGGAAAGATGCCACCGCTGCTGACCGCTCTGATGGGCGACACCAGGCGAGGTGAGGGCCGCATGGCAACTGGGCTGACTGCCCTGCCCTTATGGTTCTTCGCCTGCTGCCATCCGCGTCGTTCCCAGCCTCCAGGTACAACTCTGTTTCTACACCTCAATAATGACTCACAGGTTTGCTGGTGGGGGTATCAAGGAGCCAATCTGCACCAGGTGGGACCCTCCCCTCCCATTTGTTTTAATGAGATTGCAAATGAAAATATTAAGCGACAGATCCTTTATCAAATATAAAAGTGATGGCTTAATGGTGGGATGGGCCAGGACATTAACAAGACCAAGTAAGTCAGAAATTGCTCATTCTGCTGTAAATGAAATGTAGAGGCTTGCAGCTACTTAACCTGAAAGCCGCTTAACCCTGCCATTAAGCTGAGTCTTACAGCACAGTCATCTCAGCGAGCCATGATCTACCAGCTTGCCTGTCTTCAGCCTGCGTTAGGCTGAACTGACCAGAATCAGGGGCTAATTAGCTAAATCTGCATTCTGCAGCACCTCACAAATCATGGCATTCTTGGTAACCATGGAAACCCACAGCTGTGCTGAAAGCTTCAGTAGCAGCTTCCCCCAATTCCCTCAGCCGCCTGCCGGGCCTGTCAGCCAAAAGCCCGGCCTGCCTCTATGCCATCGATGACGCCTGTCACGCTGAAGAAGGCTCCGTTAAGACAGGCACCACAGTATAGGGGATGTACCTAATCAATAATCAAAATCAGCGCCCTAGAATCGACCCAGTGAGGACAAACTATGGCTGTTCCTGACAGGAACAGTATGACTAATCTGCGTTAAGTGCCAAAGTTCCATTGCACACAATAAAAGACACTCTACAGTGCCCTGCAGCAAATACGCCCTCAAAACATCCCCCAAGGCTGGATGATTCCGGAACTCTGACCCCCTGCTGATCCTCAGAACTTGGCTTCCAGTCCCCCCAAGTTTGTGCAGTATTTTATTTGTGTCCGGGGGGGGGTTGGGGGGGGTGGTTTGGCATGCCTAGGTTTGGGCAAAACTGTAAAACATGGCCCTTGTGGTTGAGGCTGCTCTCGGCTTTTATACTCCAGTTTTTCTTGCTCTTATGTGGCCCATTGGCTTTCAGACAGTTTGAATCTCGGCAAAATATGGAGCTCTGAGGAGAAGCATTCTTGTTCACTGTGTGTTCATTTCTGATATTTCCCAAGGGATCAGGAAGCATTGTTGCTTTTGCCCGTTTTTTTTTTTTCCCCAAAGGGTAGCAGGTACTTGAATCTATGGAGCTTGTTCTTTTTAATAAAAACCAGAGAATTAACTTTTATCCATCCACTGCAGTGTCATGTGGTGGTGGAAGTGTGGGAGGAGCCTATGCTACAAAGAGAAACTGGTTGGGGCTTGGTGGCAGCATTCTGGATCCAATTTAAGTAAAAAGTGGGTGGGGTTTAGAGTGGGTGGGGCCTTTGTGATACTGGGAGAGTGCCATCTGTGAGATACCGCTGGGGTTTTTCTTTGTTCATTCCCTAGTCATCTTAATAGCCCTATAATCTCACCTTCATATATGTGGTACATATGCCAAGCGGAGCAAAACAAAAACCACCTTCTCTATTGTTCAGCTTTTCTGCACCTCTTTAAAAGGTCAATGGTCGGCTGCCTAAAGGAGGAAAAGGGGCGCTCTGCTGAAGCAGACAGGCCCATACAGAGTGAAGTCCTGCCCCATCTGGCATGAAGTGCTACGGGTCTGTTTGGACCCATCAGTGCCCCCGCTCGCCTGCTGGCCGGATGTCTGTACCCCGGGGATCCCCCCCCACAGTCGCATTATTTGAGAACCCCGATGGCGTGGTGTAAGAAGCAGGATGAAGCAGACGCACGGACCCTCAGCAGGATGACCAGGGCTTAGCACTTCATAAGTGAGGCTATACACTGCAGTGCAAAACATCATTTTATGCTTCTTTTGGATTGATCCATCCATACATACATTTATGTTCAATAACTGTGTGTCCATTAAGTTGTAGCAATGACCTATCATAGGCGGTACAGACCACAAGGCAGGTGACACCCTGGATATAAGGCACATAATCACAGACTATCACACAGGGTAGCACAAAGAAACCCAACAAAGTTTTGGGATTTTGGGAGGGAAGCTTCACAAGACAAAAGAAAAAAAACCACACACACACACACACACACACACACACACACACACACACACACACACACACACACACACACACACACACACACTAGAAGGTGTGATGCTACAGGGCTAATTGTCACACCACCATATATTTAATGTAATTTTTACATCAGACTGGTTCAAGCTCACTCCACATTCAAAATCACATCTGCCAAAGGTCCAAGTGTTGAGCTCAAAGGCTATAAAGGGCTCAACATCTACACGTTAGGTCTATAACCAAACTGGTGTAAATGCTTATTTCAGATGTGCTGATTGGCTGGCTAGAACGTGAGGTGTGAGACTTTATGAAGACTGAGGCTGACCCAACCTCTGTCACATTCAGCCCTTCTACACTCTCATCATCAAGGTAACATCGCCAGCCCCAAAGCAGTAATCAGAGATAATTAGCTCATTCTGTTTTCTTTCACCATAGCAATTACCTCTAATTACACGTGCTGCAATCTGCACTCGTTAAAACATGGTGTGCTTTGCTATCTAATTAAAAACCAGCAGAATCGTGGTCAATGACTTCCTACCATCACGATTTCTTTGCCTCAGTCTTGACGGAAGCTGCGACTCATTCTTCACATGCTTGGCTGTCTAATACCGCAGCACACACATGAAGGCCATGGTAGCCCCCCTTCCCCCGTTCCACACCACACAGACAGCATACACGTTTATTGAGAACTTAGGGCGCTTTTCCACCGTACCAAGTACCGTACTTTTGGTACTTTCGCTTTTCCATTGACTTCCAGTTGAGTACCAGTACCAAAACTGCCAGACCAATTGGGGTACTTCTTTCAATATTTTGGTACTTTGGGGTGGGATTTGAAATGCTTTCTTTGTCAATTGATTATGCAAATAGTCTCTGAAACACAATACAAATCTCGCCTTGAAAACAGTTGCGAACTCAAAAAACAATAACGATACACACACACACACACACGCAGTGATCTGGTCGGAAGAACAGATACAACAAAAAGATCCAGGTGGCATGACAAGAAATGAAAGTATTTTGTTTAACATACAAGGATATGTTTAAATATACTATGATCCTAGCAGTGTGATTCTGTTATAAAAAATATTGGGGTATTTATAAAGCAAAAGTAGTTAATAAATTTCTCACAAACCCATCTAGAGTGATTTAAGCAGCAAGGGTGAAAGTGATTATGATTGTCTCAGAGAACGCATGCAGAGCTCATGCAAAAGCAGCGGTAAAGCGGTAAAGAGGTAAACTTTAAACTGATTTTTAAACATATATTAGATAATATATAAAACGAATGATACCTAGCTTTACGTGCGTAACATGCAATGTTGGTATTGCTATTGCACGTTTTCCAGCCCTATAATACACTATAGCATTTTGTCGAATTTAGTACAAAATACCCCACCTCGCGTTGTGATGTCATTCAGGGCCGGTACTAGTTTTTATGCCAGTGGAAAACCAACACCCTGAAGTATCGTACTTTTGGTACTTTCTCAAAGTACTGATAGTATGGTGCCTGGTGTGGTAGAAAAGCAGCCTTTAAACCTTCAGGAGGTAGAAATACAGCACCAACACGGTATTCAGGACAGAACAGTGCTGTTCTTACACCAGACGTCTACCGATCCCATAATTCCTAACAGATCCAGGTATGACTCAGGTCAGAAGCATGCTCTGAATTAAAGGGCCCTGGCTCTTCCAGATAAGCACTTTTTCACATTTGCTGAGGCCAACACACACTAAAATACTTATAAAATAATACTGATTTTTCAGCAGAGGGGGTCAGGATTTGCCTGACTCAGTTAATTAAACCTTGGCCCACCCCAAGGCTGTGTAAATAACATAGAATTGTTTTTTATTATTGTAAGTAGGAAACAAGGCAAATTTTAAGATGGACTTTTTGAAGCCTCACACCCAAATGCTTTCCTGGTCTCTTAAGACACACCCTACATGAACAACATGTGAACAAAGGATTTTAGTAACATAGAAGTACAAGATGGAATGTTAAAGTCCCTCTGATTACACAGGAGAAACCCAAAAAGGGATGGACTGCAATGTCAATCATCAGGTGCCTTGCTTCCCATTGCATTAAACCAGGTAGCAGAGGACTGCACTGGACCACTCCCACTTGCTATGGGGTTCCAAGCCATATCCGGCAGTAACCCCAGGCCACCTACGCGTGTTTCACGGTTCACTGACTGCAGTTAACATCGGCTGGGAAGACCGTCGAGGTCCGTACTGTAACTGGGCCACAATGACCCTCAGTTTCATCAGAATATTTCAAGAGCAAATTCTTGTTAGTGTGTGAATTTTTGGCAGATTGGACAGCTGCCTAAGCATTCCTGGAAATGCCGGCATGTCAAATTCCTTGCAGCTATAACCTGATTTCCACTGTAGCTTTTTTAATATGTAGTAATATTCTCAGTGCCGGAGCAGCTAAGCACAAATACATTTTGACAGTCTGCTCCCCTGTGCCCCCACCACAGAGGCCCCAACCCATATCAGAAATGGTAAAAAAATCTTTACCTCCGAGATGCCTCCGTGTCCTCACCCCACAGACCCTAATCAGTATTAGAAATGGGTCATGCCATTGCCCCTCATACCCCAAACCACATTAGAAACCGCTTACATTTTGAATAGTAAAAATAACTCTTTATGCAAAAAGGTATGAGGCAATTCCCTTAATGGGGTCGGATTTGAAAAATTAAAAAATACCCCAATTATTCACAGATTATTCTATTACAACAATTTCAAAGACCTGCTTGTATTCATTAAATATAATTGAATTTTGACTGCACTAAGTATATAATAAAGACGCTCCTCTACTCACAAATGAGATATGTTTCAAACAGCCGTTTGTAACTTGAAATGTTCGCAAGTCGTTATTCAACATCATTTTAAGGGTATAGACAAGTACAAAGAACTAGGATGCAGGGAGTATGCATGCTGTGCGGCGGGAGTAGCGGCTAGAAGTTGTACTAGGCGGAACTGGAGCTCAGAAAAAAAAAATTGATGTTACGGATGGGAACCTCTTCGTTCGTATGTCTCAAAGTTCATAAGTTGAAAGTTCCTAAGGAGAGGAGCGCCTGTAGTTTTAAAATGTTTTAAATTTTAATACCTTCATATGTTTTATAAAATCTGGAACAATGTCCCCAACTAGAATGACATTTTTAAATTGGAAATGTAACTTTTCTGCAAAAAAAAGACATTTCTCATATTATCTAAGAAGAAATTACAAAGCTTTGTGTTAGTATATATTATACTTATATTATACTAATATTATAGTATATATTAGTAAGCTTTGTGTGTGTATATATTTTATGTATATTATATATATACACACACACACACACACACACACACACACACACACACAAAGCTTTGTAATTGTTTATATATTGTTTATATATATATATAAAATTCTTATCAGTGAGCAAAAAACACACATATAATAAACCCAGAAATGTGACCAGACACATTATCTGTGTAAAATTCCTCAATTAATGCTAATCTTGGAATTGTGTGAGGTCTTGTAGATATATTAAACCTCTTATTGAAAAGTCAGGAGCACGTACTACATTCTGCCTTTTGTTCTGCCAGCTTACCTTGAGGATCAAAACAACGATAATTTGTATGGATGACTAAAGTTTCTATAGAAACAATGTTGCAGGCTCCATTTGGCAATGCATGCAGAAGTTCACACAGCTGCATGTCGCAACCCCTACCAGCAGCGTCAGACCTGCAATCCCCATGACTAACTACTGCTCTTCATTAACAGAGAAACAGTTAATTATACTAGTCCCTCAGGTCGCAGTCAACGTCAGATAAGAGTAGTTACTACTAACTGTAAGCTAGATTTGTTGTGGGTGTTTAAGCAACACATCCAGAACAGATATTTTCATCTTCCATGTATAAATTCCGAAACTGTTCTCTTCTGGATATAAACATTTTGTGAACTTGAATTTAATAGAATTTAGGCACTTATTTATATAGCTGAGTGTTTGGAAAAGGACTATTCTGCCATAGTCCATGAGGAAGTCTGTGGTTAAACTATGTATCCTGGACAGTTGTTTTTAGGTACCTTGCCTAAAAATAATACTAAAAAAAAAAAATACACATTCGAACCACACAAGTTAAAATCCAGGTATTGTTATAGTATTGTTATATTGGCTTCTACACCTTGATAACTGAGCCTCCTTTAGCTGCAAAGAATCATTTAAACTGCCATATTTATGTGTGCATCCAAGGGAATGTTCATACTGGAGTGGATTAGAAAGAAGTTAATCTTCTGGCCATTTCCCTCTATTCCCCTGGAGCAAGCAGTGCCTGGTGTTTGGGTGAGAAACGGCACTTATCCCAAGCAGGCTGTCATTTTCTGGTCAGAGGAAAAACAGCAGAGTGCCTGCACACAGATACCTTGCAAAGAAACACAGATCTGACATGGCGGGGATGGAAAAGCAAGATTAGGAAAAGTTTCTTTTCTGACCCGAGGAGTGGTTTATAGCCGTGGCCTTAAGTATGCATTAAAGGTACCACACTAAATATCCAAACCTGACCAAAACAAACACTTCTATGAAGTTATTTATACGTTATGTATTTATTTCACATTCTGCTGCAGCTCAGCGCAAAGTTCTCATAGCCTCTGACCGAAAACAAAAATTACACTAGAGGTAGTAATTTTTATATTTATACATTATATATATAATTTATATACATTAATCATTCTGTATACACAGTAAGACTTAAATTCTACTCATATTTTAATTACCAATTTCTACTTTATTTTATAATTTGTTTAAGAAGACTAATGACTATGTTCCCTTGTCTATTTGCTGCTCAGGGTGAGTGAGTGGAGTGGATATCTATCAATCTTTCCATCTAGGAATATGTGACATAGCAGATTCCTGTGAGCAGCAGGAATGACGTGGGTACCTTCAGCATGAAATATCCTACCATCCTTCTGCATCTTGTTCGGCAGCTAATACAGCTTTGAGGACTAGAACTGGCAGCGGTGGCTCTCCCTATAGAGACTAACCTCTGTTTTTTTGCACAAGTATCTACCTGTCGTTGTAGGCACTGTGTGCGCCAATATCTGCTTATAATCGTTTACAGTGCTGAATAATTAGCAATAAGAAAAAAAAAACTAATCATAAATTAAGAAACCTTAGTGATCGCACAAATTTTGTAGTTAATTCTTAAACGAACAGCCTTTTAACTTTTGAATATCTTTAAGTGTATTTTCTGTTTATTGAGTTGTTAGGTGGCCCCTGATTGTTTAACCTCAACGGATTAGAAAGATTTTAAGAAAGGAAGATGAGCAGAACATGCCAGATTAAAGCGAGAGTCTGTTTTACTACCCAATAAGAGATACTATGAGAATACGGCAGCAAGAAGGGAAAGTGGCAGCCACATTTTCATGGGAAGTCAGTTTGAACATTGTGGTGTGGCCTCATACACCGAATAAGACAAAGAAAAAGATGAAGAAAGGAATGGCCACCTGGCATCTGCTGAATGCTGCAAATGCGTCCCAACTTGTAGAGCCAGTCTTCAGCGATGCAGGAACACAGAGATGTTGGCAGCTTCTTTCAGTCAGTTTTTTTGCTATACTGTCAGGGAGGGGCGGCATTAAAGTGTAGAGACGACCTTTGTGCATCTACAGCTGCTCCCAAAGTCAAATTTGATGGGGAGAGGAAGAGACAGGAGAGGAATAACTGTGCTGTATAATTCGGCAGACGCGCCTGCTAATGCAATCACATGCATGTGTGGACCATTTAACAATGGATGGCTGCAGCTACTGCACCCAATATCAGTGAAAGATACCTGGCTATTGTCTAGAAGCCATTGAAGTTAATGCTCTGGAAAAGGTTTGGCTCCTCGAAGTCGCAGCCGGACCTTAAATCCAATGATAAGCTATTTGCAAAAACCTTACAACAAGACTAGAGCTGGTGCACCAGTAGGTACGCAGACTTCAAAGCAATTAAGTGCTCACTCTGATTGTTAATTGAAATTGTTAATTATTTGAAGAAAGATGGAACACCAGAATATGCATCAAATACACACTGAGAATTTTTAACTGCATGATACCGAAATATCATGTTTAAAGTTCTATATAAATTTACTTCAAGCTTTTACCCTAAATTCTCTACTGCACCTTTTCATGGATGACTTAATTCTCTTTCTATTCGTTTCTCCTACTTTAACTACACATAAAACATTTATAGACATGAAAAAGCTTGATAAGGACATTGGGGGTATTTTATAAAATCCAGATGTAGAATAAAGCAGAAAATATACTAATTCCAGGGCAAATTTTTGTTATCCAGCAGCATACTAAAATAAAGTCAGAACAATAGTGCACAGAGTCTAGTGATTTGCATCTGAATATGAATATCATATGAATATGAATATTATACAGTGTGTGTACAGGCAATGAAGGTTTTATTTCTTTTTCTCAGTACTTAATCCATAAATCTGTAACTGACAGCTCCTTATTTTGGAACATTATTTAAAATGATTAACATTAAACAAAATGAACTTGATGTAATATGGCCACCTACAGTCCTATGATAATCACTGATGTTTTTCTTTCCCATTTTCAATATAAATAAGGGTTATAAAAATGAGAGATATGGACATGAGCTGTACAGATTTTAAAAATCAGTTTTAAGCATGTTTCTGTTAGTGCTCCGTAGACCAATCTCTGATATAAGCTTGGGTGAAATTAGGCCTACAATCGCCTCTGCAACAAAATTAGATGAGTGGGTGTGGGTGCTATCACAATAAACTGTACAATGCAACTCCCCCCGCCCCCCGCAGCAATTTCTTTTACTAAGAATTAAATATACTAGAATAGCAGTGCTTTTAAAATACCATCAAAATACTATTTACTGCGATCTGTGGCCGTTATGAAAATTTAACCTATTTTACGCCCAAGACTAACTGTTATACCTCAAAAAGATTATCAATGAAGGTTAGAAACAGTAGTAGCAGTGCTCCAAAGTGAAAGGTGAGGCAGTTTTTCCATAAGCAGTGTTCAGCAACAAAGATTCCTGTAATGCCTTGAAAGTGTTAAATAGCATTACTTCTGCCAGAAACAGTGACTGTAAGCCAGGTCTGATAATGCATCAAAAGTGGGTAAGTAAAACAGCTTCTGCCAAGACTCTGAAGTACTTTTAAAGCGCAGGTCTGTTTCAATGGCACCCTGTAGAGTACAGGGTGTGGAAACCACCATTTTCCCCCTGCTGACAACTTCAAAAGAAGCTGCCTTTTCCTTAACTTCTCAGTCGGGGGGGGGGGGGGGGTTCACTTTAATTCATAAAAGTCAAACAACTGCACCCAAAAGGGGGGTTCGGCTTCAGT
>JAODLD010000052.1:10796442-10807494 GCA_026781065.1 Mormyrops boulengeri | reverse complement strand
CCCCCCCCCCCCCCCCCCCCCCCCCCCCCCCCCCCCCCCCCCCCCCCCCCCCCCCCCCCCCCCCCCCCCCCCACTGTCATTCATCATAGTCAATCAACTGCTCCCAAAAGGGGGGTTCGGCTTCAGTATCACTTCCGGTAGGGTGCATCGCATCCGTGAAGGGACAGAAAGACAAGTCATCTATGATTCAGTTTAGCCTATACATTCACTTATTGTGTTAATTATATACTATACCGCCAAATGTACACTTGGAACTGTGGGGATGTACAATCCATGTAATACCATGGAGGCTGTGGACTCAAACTCACATCTGAATCTGAAAAACTACTAAGAAAAACAACTCTTCCTGCGTGGAAGTACAATTACACACCAATGCACACTATTAGCTGTATTAAACCTTGTTGCGCCATCAAAAACGGGGGTGGGGGGCAATCTTCGAAATTCGAGCATTAGAAATTGCCCCGCCTTCAATACTTGACTCGAGATTAATCCCGTTCATTTAACTATATAAATATTAGTGATATTAGTGACTTGATTAAGTTTGAAATCCCTAGTAAATAATGAACACCTAATTGATCTCTATTAGGCTGACTGAAATATGTTAAATTAGTAAAAACTGGAAAATGACAACTGTTTTTATGTTTCTCTAAACCTAAACTCAAATGTATTACCAACGCAATAAAATACAGCACACGACAATTAATTAGAACTGTAACGTGTATTATAAAAAAAATGCATCATACACTGCAGTGTAACTGTTCTAAAGTTTGTTGAGTGAATGAAGTTACAGCTTTTTTAGAAAGGGAAAGACGCCGCGTCTCTTACGTACTGAAGTGCTCAAAAACTTTTTCCACGCAATGGTTCGTTCTGAATTTCACAACCTCCCTGCCAAACTGTGGCGCTGGAAACCGTGATAGTGTGTTTTAGAAATGCCGGGATCTGAATACTCATCAGTGGATAAAATCCCCGAAGTGCTCTGGAAGTTCAGTACCCGGGGGTAATGGTTTGCAAACACGGCTTCATGATGCCCTCCCTTATCGCAGCTCCTCTCCCTGCTTTCTTACCTTGTATTGGTGCTGTTCCAGTAGACAACGTGTCTCCTCGATAACGCCGAGGACACGGTTTGGAGCAGCAGGACTGCGATCCTTAGGGTGGTGGGCGATCTGCGCCAGGGCGGCCGACCCATAGTGCTGGGACAGGCGACGTCTGCGGGACTGCAGCGGGTTTGCGCGTTAAAAAGCCGAAAAGGACAAATACTTCCGTCTTTCACTCGCTCAAAGGTTATTCAGCGCTGTCAAGTTGCCCGCATTGTACGTGTTAGTTAACCATGCATGCAGCGTGCGTAACTTTAAAGTAAAATAATCATTGCGACGCTGAAGAATTATACATTAACCGAGGCAATCTTCTTGAATGTTATGATACTTTTTTCTGACTGGTCCCCCCCAAAAAAACTGGCAAAATACGTGCCTTCACCCTAGGGGAGAGGGGCGGGGTAGGCAGTGCTGGTTTAAAGAGTCAGACCTGTGACTTGCCATAAGGTTTGTAAAATATACAAGTAAACTTGGACTATGTAGAAAAACTACCGTCTTTCCTTTTTTAAAATTTTACTTATGAACTTTTTTTTCGTTACAGTAACTACTTGATTCACTTGTTTTGACTTCTAGTCTGGTTACGTTTTTTTTTTCTTTTTTGGGAAAATTATAGTCTTTTAGACTGGTACTGCCATAGATAATTTCAGCATTATTCTGCCTGCGAATGAAATAGTCGAATGTCCAGTTGTTTCCACACCAACATGCGTTGTAAAAAATATAACCAAAACAACCTTTAATGACTTTATTAGGAAGTCGAGGTAAAGGCACTCGGATAGTAGGTGGGAGCAGACGGACGCGAAACGATCAAGATTCACAACGATCACTGCAAAACCTACACCAGCCGTAAAGTGAAAACGGAGGCATCTGCTGCAGGTTTTATATGTAGCTGTTCCATTTAAGCTTACGCATATTCTGAGCTTTTGAAATGACATAATGAAACACATTTCCGAAGGAATTTACGTTAAATACATTTATAAACACAGCCTTGGTCACGAAAGCCTCAGTTCATACACCACTGCGCTAATTAGTAAGTACATCTTTGTGTTAGTCGTCTGCCCAGAAAGTAACGTAATGGGAATTATAGCAGGCGTGTAGATGTTAAATATAACGTCTAAAATGTGACTCCCAGCTTCAATCCTTCAATTTTCACTAAGCGCTTATCCAGTCATGGTCATGAATCTATCCTATCCTGAGGATCATAAGACGATCACCTACAACTGCAGGACAGCAAATTTAAAGGGGGAAATGTCATTAACATGGCAACAGCATTCAAACTCCTTGCAGGCAGAGATGGGATCAGAGTCGGCAGTGTCTACAGAAGCGAGGTGGCTCCTCTTTGGACTTCTGCATCATGGATCAGCAGGATAATTAACTGCGACTGAGCTGCAGTTCGGCCAGGCTGTGTGAAGCAGAAAGGGCATTAGCGTGACTTTACCCACCTGGATGTCGCTACCTGGCCCGTCACGGCCTAAAGAGCAGCGAGTCAATTTGTCAGTGAATAATCAGACTAAGCATTCAATTAAGTAATCTGGACAAGTCTAAATTAATCCCCGGTGTCACCAAAAGGTCACGTTTTACCTCCTTTCGGTAATTTTGTGCCCCTCTCAGGTCTAGCTTAGGTCACAGTTCTCATTTATCTGGACCTGCCACCAGACGTGCCCCACCCCCACCCCAGAGTCCCCGCAGTCACATATTTCGTGTGTGCTGCCTGTCCGGGATGGTATTATTAATACACAGCATTTAGCTTCTCTGAGCCTTGGCCATTAGCCCCTCGGTGAGGCGCTGCATGCCCCCATGGCGTCTGTCTGGCACACTGCCAGCACTCCTTCCATCTTTCTCCTTCTGCTCCATTGGGCTGGGAAGG
Organism: Mormyrops boulengeri; assembly: GCA_026781065.1. Taxonomy (NCBI): domain Eukaryota; kingdom Metazoa; phylum Chordata; class Actinopteri; order Osteoglossiformes; family Mormyridae; genus Mormyrops; species Mormyrops boulengeri. The sequence continues at coordinate 10,804,539 of JAODLD010000052.1, read as the reverse complement.
ATCTTGCTGGGGAGGGGCTGCTGGAGCAGAGAGTGGTACAGAACGCGCTGGGAGGGGGATTTGTTGACTCTCCCTGTGCCAGACACCGAGGACAGAAGGTGTAGGTACTCCTCACAGACTGGAATCCCCGGCTGGAGCAGGGAGCAGACCCCACCCATTCTGCTATTAACCAATCATTGTTTAGGACAGTGTCTTCTTTGTCCTGAGCAACCTACATAACTGTTACTACTTGTGTTTACCTCTAAAAATTCCCTAATGCCATTTTAGTTTAATTACTTTTTTCATTGTAACACCAGTAATGTTCCCATTGGGATCTGAACATGTGGTTTACCAATATTACACCTACGGGCCAAGGTCACCAAGAGAATCTCTGAAATGTACCATTAATGCAAACAAACCTATTTCAGCACTAGTAGCTCACAAAAAAATCAGAGCTGTTTTTGATGGCTATTTAATGATCAGTTATATAATAATATTAATGGTAATTAACTGGAGCCACGTGAGTAATAAGACTAATGAATAACATGCAAAAAACCATTTTCATGATGATTAAAAATGCCCGATCTGTTCCTATCAGCTTCTAGCCGCTGCTGTCTCCCATCTTCATTTGCTGAAACTTTAATGAACCTGTCCAGCATCCGATTGCAGTGTCAGTAGATATAATGACTAAAATTTTGAGATTCCGGTCATCCGTAATAAGTCTATTTATTTGAGTTCCCTTTGAAGCGGAGCATTACAAAGAAGAGGTGATTACTGTCTGGGTAAACGAGAGGGGAATTAGCCAACCTTGGTGTGAGAGCAGACTGGGCTCATGGCTTTGCACAAACCACTGGGCAGTGACGTGTAGAGGGGGAGGGATCATTGTAATTAAGGGAGAATTGCTGACAGGAGACACATAAGGAGAACTAAAATCTGGGATTTATACTGAGAAATCCTTTAAGCCTCCTGTCCCCTCTAGGCAATTTGTGTCTTCTCTGTGTTTCTGGGGGGTGGAGCTTTGAACCAAAGCATGAAATTAACCGATTCACTGTCCACACCTGCACAGACCTGAATGCAAGGATGCTGTTTGGTTTCTTGGATCGAAAATTAAGAATTCATTCAGCCTTTATTTTCTCTGATCATGTGCAATGTCATTTACATTGCTAGATCACCAGTTCCTCTACAAAATGTCCCCATATAGAATTGTGTGTAATTGCAGGTGGACATTAACGGATGTTAATGTCCACCTGGTTTTGTGGCACCTTCTCCTTAAGATTTGTATTGTAACTTTCTATATGTAAAAATACTTTAGCAAAAAAAGGACAGTCTTCCTATGACCATAAATAATTCCTTTTCAGCAGTACTGTATACAATATTACAAAAAAATTTAATATTCCACAGAGCCCTGTCAGCATTAATTACAACCTGTTTATTATCTAACTTCATGTGCCTTACATAAAATATATACCAATATCTGCCATAACTGCCTCTGACTTTAGTACTGCTGATGACATGGGTTACAGCTAAGTGGATGTGATGATGAAATATGCAGCCATTTTTGTCTTCAGAGAGTGACACTGGGATTTCACTGTCCAGTACAGAGTCAAGAGTCCTAACAGCACAGAACAGCTATGACAGGAACTGCACCCAAAAACTGGATGGAGGTCAAGGATGGTGTAATGTGGCGCTCAGTAGCACAGGGAGTGGAGCACAGAGGCATGAGCTTTTGGTCAGAAATTAGCAGATCATCTTGCATGTAAAGCTGACATCATGGGCAGGCCAAAGCATGTCTGGTCACCTGACCTGTAGCATTTTGTTAAGACAGGGTGTTTCTGTTCTTCTGTGAGTACTGTAGACATCTATTTCAGTAGCAATATGACACAAAGAGTGCACGTCATTTTTTTAGTTATATGTTTTATTTAAAATTCAAATGCTCAAGCTAAAGACTTGTAAGGGTATCCTGACAGTAATTCCATCTATCATCTAATTTCTCAGGGTCAGTTGGAGCTGTTCCAACCATCATTGAGTACAACGCTGGGATGCCAGTCCATCCCAAAGCATACTCATGTTCAATGGGCAATGTAGGGCAGTGTTTCTCAAACCAGTCCTTGGGGACCCCTAGATAGTCCACATTTTTGCTTCCTCCCAACTCTCAGAGAATTGAGAGAAAGTAAAAATGTGGACCATCTGGGAGTCCGTGAGGACTGATTTGAGAAACACTGATTTAGAGGCACCAATGAGCCGAACTTGTGTTCTTTTGGCCACAGGGGGCAGCTCTCATGATACAAATCAACCATGATGATGCCACCCACCCAGGGCAAAGACTGGAGTTGAACCTCCAGCCCTGGAGTCACAGTGCTGTCCACTGAGCCACAGTGCTTCCCGTTTTCAGCAACTCACTCAAGCCGAAAGTTTTGTCAGTAAAAGCTCAGCAGGGAAAATTGAATTAATTCAGGAATTGATTGATTGCATAACTGCTCATATTCTCAATATGTAAAACTTGATAGAAGCATTGTAGGGTAATTCCAACACATACAGAATTTTTGGCTACTCTTGCTCGCCAGATTCTTCCAAGTGCCCTTAAATAGCTTTTAGCACTTCACAGCAGTTTTTAGATTTTCCAGTGATTCTCATTGATCTCCATTATTTATGGGAGCATGATGAACCTTAACAAGACCAGAACATTCTGAATATGCTCCAGTTCGGTACGTACCTCGGTTTTTGAAGTCATGATTCGGTACATTTTCGGTACAGCAGGGGTAAACGAAACAACATAAATTGCTTCTCTTTTTCTTTATTAAAAAGTGATTTATTGAACAAAGCATGACTGTCTTTCTTAAATAAAAAGTCTTTGTCAATACTGCTGCAACCTACTAATTAAACACTAAAATTTACTTAAAAGTAAATCAAATGTTGTCACAAGTAAATAAAAATAAAATAAATATCCATTAAGGTGCACATTAAGAAAGTTAACTGTACCTGATCAGTACTGTATTCACATTAGCAGCTTTCAGTTTCATATTAGAACTGTGCAACACAAATATTGCCTCAAAAATGTGTAGCATAACAAAATAAATATCCATTATGGTGCAGCATTTAAAAAAAACACCTGTGCTATAATGGTATTCACATTAAGAAGTTCCAGCTTCACATTAAAAGGTGCGCGCATGTGTAGTGGCGCGGCTTCATCCGCCCCTTTCTAAATGTTGCTTGGAGGAATCACACAGAGGTTCTACATCTGTTGCATTTGTTTGGTACGTACGTACCAAACCGTAAGACCTGTACCGTAAGACCTGCACTGCCTAACATTGGAGGTCAGGTGGTTGCGTTTCATCACTGCAATGCCTGCCTAGTGTGAGCTCATGCACACATCTCCCATTGCTGCAATGCTTACCTAACATTGCAGCTCATGCACACATGTCACGTCACTGCAATGTCTGCCTAACGCTGAAGGTCATGCACTCCTCACGTTGCTGCAATGCCTGCCTAATGTTGCAGTGTATTGCTGTGTTATGCACGACCTTGTTTTACATCCACAATGCACATCTATAGTATGTTGTACTTGCTCATTTGAATATTGATCTTCTTAAAAACACAGACCAGGGGTTAGACAAGATAATTCAGATGGTTTGTGTGTTCTATTGTGTGTAACAGGGCTGCTCAAACACAGCTATTCTCGGGTAAACATTGCCAGACACAAATGGAGGTTCCAGTTTAAATGGGGGGGGGGGGGGGCTGCCTTTGTGGAGACATTCTGGGAAGCTGGGAGAGTGTATGTTCGGGGGGGGAGGGGGGTAACTAAATCGAACAGCTCAGCCTAACTCCTATCAGGAATAAGTTCTGACTGTATCTATCCCTAACCAAGCACAGCAAATCTTCCATTCAGTAACTGAAGGCAGAACAATAGGGCACCCCTGGGATGAACAAGAGTGAAGAATTTGTTCAGGGTGGCGTTGGTCCTCTCGAAGGCATGGTGTCATTGTATGTGGTGTATGTGTTTCACAGGAGGATGAGAACAAAGTGAGTTTCACAGCATGTCACATGACTTAATGGTCCAATTCTTTCAGCGTCCTCAAAGAAAATCCTGAAATGCCAGTGACTCCTAATATCCACCACAGAGGGCTGAAAGTTGATTTAAAGATGGGTGCAGGCAATCCAGAAATACACAGACAGTCATAGAGACCATATCATAATGTTATAGCATTAAAGCCCCAAAGCAGGAAGGGAATCATCAGCATGTGGCCAGCATGGCATGGCTGAAAACGCGTCGTCTGCTTCCCAGGCTGGCCTCTCCTCTGTGCGGCTCTGCTCGCTGCAGCCAGCTGCATCACACATGAGCCATGGGTTCAGATGGGCCATGAGCCGTGCATAGAAAATGTGGAAAAAGCTGCAAAATGTTGAGCAGAAATGTGTTTTTGAGCTATAAACAGCCCAAAAGCAGGAAGAGGCTGGTGCTTACGGGACACAGCACGGGCTTGAGCTGTAATGTAACCCGCACCTCCTTAAAAAACCCTGCCGATAATGCAGGTGTTTGTGCCTCCCTGGCCCAGTGTGACCCGTCGGTGTAAGGAGAATGCCATCATCAGCCTTCACTTGGTCTCCTTTCCTCTGCCGGCTATGAGCGGGAGTGCAGTGCTGTCTGTGGTACCGTGCCACAGTCACTGGCACCCACTGGCCCACGCCATGCTAATGTAGCCGCTAACTGGCTCTCTTCCTGTTTCTTCCCTACCTTCCTTTCCTCTCAGTAATTACAGCTCTGGGCTCCAGCAGCGATTGTAAATAAGGCTTCCATTTTGCTCTGCAGCTCTTTCGCTTGCCGCAAATTACCCCGTTGGTTACTATAGAGACCAGCATATAAAGCGTGCCCTTCTGCCCCCTCTCTGCCACACTTCTCCTTCCATTCCTCTGTTTTTGCACCTGCTCTGCTCCTTCCTAACCCTGGCCTGCCCTCCCCATGCCATTTCCGCCCCAGCTCTGCCCTCCCCATGATATTCCCTTGAGTGTCATTGCCCCAGCCCCCCGGTTCTGCTTGTCTAACTGTATTCTGCTTAGTGCATTGCCTTTTCATTTTGGTCAGTCAAGTTGGCTGTGTTTCCTTTAGATTGCTTGATACCCAGGAAGTCTTACCCCCTGGACCGGGATTGGCTGAGTTTTGAACTATATGTAAACCCTCATCAACATGTGTGTTTAACAGGTGAATCTCTCTCTTTGATGAGGGCTCGGTATCCATCGGACAGTCCTGCTGACAGAGCCAGTTGTGAGCTGTGTCTGCCGGAGCCTCGGGATGCAGGAGGAGCTTGTCGGCCGAGAGCTCCCTGCCTCCAGCAGTGGCCCAGTGCCTTTCCTAAGGCATATGGTTCTTTGATGCCCCCCCCCCCACCTCCACGTGGAGCACTGGCACGCTCACACTCAGCCCCGCTGGGTGCTAAAAACAACTCAGCTATCCCATAATGCAGCTATTGCCCGCCCTGTCTGGGCGGCATGCCAGGCATTGCTTGTGCGTGGAGGGGGCCGTGTTGTCAGCAGTGCAGCTTGGCCTGGCAGGTGGCGTAGTGGTTAAGGGCACTGTCTGAGAGGGGCTCGGCAGCATGCTGGTGTGCTTTAATAGCTCTGGGAAGCTACGGTTAAAGCATGTATTAATCAAGGAAAAGCGAGAGTCGCTATGGGGAAGAGGCAGGTATGTCACATGCAGATTTACTGTGAGGCCTCACGCGCCGTGAGCCAGACATCTGGTGGGACTTAAGCAGGCGGTCCGCGGCTTTGGCAACTCTAGCGTCCGACCCCAGCCGAGCCTGAGCCAGTAGGCGGGAGATCCCGAACATCTGGCGGGTCGGACCCGCTGTGGGGGGTCACCTGGGTGACCTCACCGTGAAGGACAGTGTAAAGGGAGCTGGGGAGGCCGCGATGGAGCTTTTTACGTGAATGGAAAAAAGTTGAAAGAGGGAGCAGGTGAACACGTCTTACAGCATGCTGACGATGACGATGATGATGATGTCTCATGGAAAAGGAATGTGTGCTCAAGGCCATACAGGAAATGGTGTGCAAGATATTTTAAAATAGATTTGAAAATATGAAGACACACACACACATCACAATACTGACTAAAAAGCCTGACAAAACAGTAACTTTTCACGCAAGTACATATTTATGTGTCAGATAAATATATGTGTGGTAACTGGCTTTATTGTGACTTTTACTCCTGGGTAGGCTGAGCTCCATAAGGGCTGGAAAGAAGAGCAGAGAGGGCACACATGCAGGGAGAGAATGAGAGAGCAGAGACAAACACACCCTTGCTGGTTCGTATGCGAAGCCCCCCTTCACAAACATCACAAAGAGCACACCCTACAGTGAGACAGCCCCAGAGGAGAGAGTCAGCCTCCTCTTTCCAGGTCATCCTTCAGTGTCCTGCTCAGGGTATTTTCTAGAGGGAAAACATTCATCATTTTTAAGGGACTCATCAACCTTGTGTGGAAATTGCTTCATTAACATTGAAGGGCTTTTATTTGGAATCAAAGCCGAGCACCACCAGCTTCAACGTGTTAACTGCCTTCGTTGTGCAATTTTCATTGTTTTCAGCTCTTTATTTCCACCTGCCCCCTTTTCTCTCCACTCTTCCAACCTCCATACCTGATTTCTCATTGTATGCTGTGAGTAACCAGTGCTGCTTAGAGATGCAGCAGGTGTGATGCCTCTCTGTATCAATCCTGAGGTAGCATGCCTCTCTGTATCAGTCCTGCAATGTCAGTGCCTCTCTGTTTCAGCCCTGAGGTATCGGTGCCTCTCTGTATCAACCCAGGGGTATCAGTGCCTCTCCGAATTAGCTTTGTAGTATCAGTGCCTCTTGGTATCACCCCTGAGGTTTCAGTGCTTTTCTGTATGAGCCGTGAGGTATCAGTGCCTCTCTGTATAAGTCCTACTGTATCAGTGCCTCTCTATATCAGCCCTGCAGGATCAGTACCTCTATATATCAGTCCTGAGGTATAAGTGCCTCTCTGAATCAGTCCTGCAGTATCAGTGCTTCTCTGTTGCAGCCTTGAGGTATCAGTGCCTTCCTGTATCAGCCCTGTGGTATCACTGTCTCTCTGTATCATCCCTGGGGTATCAATGCCTCTTGGTATTAGCCCTGGCATACCTGTGTCTCTCTATATTAACCCTGGTGTTTCAGTCAGTACGTTTACATGCACACTAAGAAACTGAAATTATTGTGTTAGTGCAACTAAAACTGAACTACATGTAAACATGTCAGTCCACCTGAAATGTACTAAATCGAATTTTTTGAAGTTGGACTAAGACACCCAGATAATGCGATTGGGAGTCGATTTTCTCCTGCATGTATACATTCAATCGGACTCACTGGCCTAGGCGCTTGCTGACATGCTTCAGTTCCCCCTCAGGCTTTGACCCGGAAGTAACAGAAGAAGCATGGAGCAGAGCAGAGGACGTACAGCATGTACAAAATGTAAAGCTGTCCTATTCACCTCTCAGCAAATGGGCGCTTTTCGACCGCACCAGGTACCGTACTTTTGGTACTTCAAGAAGGTAACAAAAGTATGGTACTCCAAGGTGTTGGAGTTCTATTGGTGTAAAAACTGGTACTGGTGCAGAATGACATCACAACATGGGGTGGGTATTTTGTACTGAATTCGAAAAATAGTTGCAGTGTATTATAGGGCTGGATGACATGCGATATTAACGCCTTCCTCGAGACAATCATAATCATTTTCATCCTTGCTGTTTAAATCACTCCTAGATGGGTTTGTGAGAAATGTATGTTGAACCTTTTTTGTTTCATAAATACCCCAATATTTATTACAACAAAATCACATTGCAATATTTGAAAATTTTCCAGTATCGTGCTACTATACAAAATACTTTATTTCTTGTTATGCTATCCTGATCTTGCTGTATCTGTTGTTCTGACCAGATCGCAATTAAAACATTTGTCCACGCACCCATTATTATGAATTTTATTTTTTTATGTCTGTGACATAATAGGTCAACTGGAAAAAGCCCAGTACTAACAAGCTAAATGGAGCCATATTGTCACACCCAGCCCCGATTGCCCTCCTGTGGACCACGCCTCCTCGTTAACCCCGTGTGGAATCCTTCCGTTTACCT
>JAODLD010000052.1:10759441-10796342 GCA_026781065.1 Mormyrops boulengeri | reverse complement strand
AGGTTTTGAAATGGCTAAGCTAACACACTTTGACAGCCATAATAGCATAGTTTTACACCAGCATGAAGATCATTTAAGCACCACTTACTTTGGCTGCCTAAGACTTTTGCACAGTACTGTACTTTGATATATTTCGATTCAATAAATCAATTCCCCTCCCATGCATGTATACTGGGACAAGGACAGTAGTCTGATTAAATGGCGTAGTTGAGCTATAACCGTAGCTTGACTTGACTGTGTATGTAAACGTACTGAGAGCCTCTCAGTATCAGCTGTGAGGTATCAATGCCTCTCTGTCTCAGCATTGGGGTATCAGTGACTTTCTGTATCAGCCCTGCAGTGTCAGTGCCTCTCTGTATCAGCCTTGTTGTATCAGTGTCTCTTGGCATCTACCCTGAGGTTTCAGTGCCTCTCTGTAACAGCCCTGGGGTATCACTGCCTCTCTGCATTGGTTCTGGGGTATCTGTGCCTCTATGTATTGGTCCTGCACTATCAGTGCCTGTCTTTGTAATTCCTACTGTATCCATGCTGCTTTTTGTCCCTATGCTTCTCACCTTTCTGTAACTGTCCCTGTTTCTCTGCTCTTTCTGCATGCCTTGTTCTCTCTGTTTCTGTGTATCTGTACCTTGTGTCCTGCTTTCTCTTTTTCTCCCCAGCTGTCCCTGTCCATCTTTCTACCTGCCAGTCTACCCCTGTTTCACTCTATTTGTTGAATCTACCTCTTTCCCTCTGTCTCTTTTTCTCTGCACCTTTCATGTCTTCCTTTCTCTTTCATGATCTCTGTGTTTCTTTCTATCTTCCCCCTCTTCCCTGTCTTTCTGTATCTGCCTCTATGTCATCTGCCACTGTTCTCTGTATTTACCCCCCTATCCCTGTACCTCTCAGTATTTGCCCCTCTGTTCCCACAAATGAATTTGGGTTATGGTAACGGTAATTTTCACTCCCAGTTGAGGAATCCTTTTATCAGCTTCCAGTTGTTACTTCTGCAAAACTTTGCAGCACAATTACTGAACTTGATCTGATGAGCAGCCTGCTGCTCCTTGCTGGAACTCAATGATGAAAGGAGGCCGGCAGTTCAGCCCTACATGTGTTGTTTACTGATCTTCTTTGCATCTGAAAAATGGCTTTGACACGGTTATGCAAGCAGGCAGGTTTAACTAGGTGTTTTTCCCATTTCATGTATGCTTATTAGCATCAACTGGCCAATTTACCAGTTAGACTTTGTGTAGTGTTTTCCCTCATTTGAAAATATCCTTTTCTTTTTTGTGTGCTCTCTGTGGCTGGTTGGACAGCATTGCTCCGACAGAATGAGGGGTTGTTAGGCTGCCTTTTCTGTGGGAGCATCGGGTTGCCTTTATAGAGCAAATTTGCCTTGTTTTGTTGTGCAGGGTGAGACGTGAGACCTGGGGCTGTGAACAGAGCCAATCGTGCCCACTAACTTGTTTATTCAGGTACTGTTTATCGCCAGCTGAAATCATGTATTCATATTCTTCGAATATAGATTTAATTATGCGATTCAGCTGTCTTCTGCACTCCCTGAAGGATAGAAGAAACTTCTTTGTTTTAAAGGGAAACGAACACTTTTAAAGTCAGTTTGGGATGTAAGTATTTATCAGTAATATTTGTGAGGTATTTGTGTTTCATTACTGTTAGTGGGGTGTGAGTACAATGAGCGATGCTGTGAAATGAAACCTATCTCACCGTTGCATTAGGCCTTGAACTTGATAAGCATGGTTTGGGTACTTTGGACAAAAATGTGTGAAGCAACAACTCACAAACAGCTCATTGTTGGGCGTCACTGTCTACCCTTTTAAATGACCTTAAGCACATCAGCCCCTGCTTTAGATGTAAGGAATGCAGCAATGTTAAATCATTCAGGCTCAGATCTCTGCAGAGTAGGTTGCTGCAAGGGACGCCAGGACGTTACGTGGTTTTTACTGATTTTCATTAACTTCTTCTTACCTTGTATTTATTTATGGAGAAGATGCTTTGTTGCAAACCAACATTCAAGTAAAGATATGAATGTAGGGTCAACCGGTCCATACGGGCCTTGCTCAACGGCCCAACAGTGCTATCACTGCCAGCCACGGATATGAACTGATTATCTTCCTAGGTTTTAGTCTGTGTGTCTAATAGGTTATTTTGGATTTTCTTGGATAACTTGATAATATAAAGTAATTAAATTCTTCAGTAAAATGACTGCAAACACAATTCCCTCATTCATTCCTTTTGTAAAAGTTTTTTTTTTTTTTGCTAAAATCGGTGGCACAAACCCCATAACTGATATGCGTAGATGGAAACATGTGAATCAACATTTTACTGTAATAATCGTGGTAAGTGCTTTACTGCACCTGAAATGAAAAAATGGCCTACGTGTATGACAGTGTATCTGGGTCAATCTTTGTCTCAGCTCTTTTTTCAATTTTTTATATATATATATATATATACACACACACACACACATACATACACACACACACACAGGCTTTTTGTTGACGGGCGGCCACGGATGGAGCCTGACACAGACAGCACTCTGCCTGCCAGTTCCTTTTCATTTACATAGGTGTGAGGTGTAAACAGGGCGTGTGCCCATCCTGGAGATGGACTCCCCAGCACATGCATCTTCCCAGGCCTGCAAATGGCTGGCCTTACAGTGCTGGGTGCTGAAAAGCAGCTTGCTTAACTATGATGATGAGAGAGGAGGAGTATGTGGAATGTTAATATCAATTGCCATACAAGCTGGTGTCTTTGCTTATTTTAATACCTGCTGGTTAGTGGCCTTGCTGGACAGCTTTATTCATATCGCCTTTGTATCTGGCTCGCATCCTGTGCCATACTAATGTGTGCTATCATAATCTAACAAAATGCAAAAAAATACTTTTTTGGGGCTGCACTCCAGGCATTCCAGCAAGGAACTCACAGTTATTTTGAGTATTATATCACAAAACAACCCAATGTGAAAAGGACACCTTTCTTTTTAATGTAATATAGAACTGAACAACATTTACTTCTTATGGTCCATGTCTGTCCTCCCTATGTATTCCAGTGTCTGTCCATCTCTGTCTGTCCTCCCTATGTATTCCAGTGTCTGTCCATCTTTGTCTGTCCTCCCTATGTATTCCAGTGTCTGTCCATCTCTGTCTGTCCTCCCTGTGGCCCCCCCATGTGTCTGTACATCTCTGTCTATCCTCCCTGTGCCCCCCCCCATGTGTCTCTCCCTCTATGTCTGTCCTCCCTGTTCATCCCCATGTGTCTGTTCATTCAGCACTCTGTGTGGTTCTGCACCCCCCTCCCATTGTCCTGTAAAGTGACACAAACACCCTGCTGATTAAACCCTGCAGAGTCCAGCACAGCACAGAAGCAGACTCTTGTTCACTTCATTACAGAAATTACTAGATATACAATGGCCATAATGCTCTCACTGCTATTAAGGCAGAAACATCACTACTGTGTCGCCATGATCCCTCTGCTCTAACTAGCTGGAAGCTGATTATTTATCTCAAATGAACCACATATTTTATTACTTTTATTCAAACTTCAGTTTAAACCTCTCTGTGACTTGTACCTGATAGAGGGACACAAATCTCCAGTGCAACCATCCTGCTTCATGCTTTACTCTAACCTAATGAGGAAGGCTCTTTGCTAAAGATGGCCTTGAATAAGCAATATGCCAGTTCTCATATCTGCTATCTGTACAAGAATCAAAGCCACTGTGGCAATACTGATATTGGGATGTAACAATCAAGCTGGTTTATAACACTAGCCGACATCAGATTTAGTGAATAATATCAAATGACACTTTTCAAACATGCTTCATAAACAAACATTTTTAGTATATTTAGTTTTGCTCCAGCAAGTCTGTTTTTTTGTGATTTCGACTTTTTTTTTCATATACAATGCATTGTATACCTAATAATGTCTTTTTGATACCAGTCATATAAAATCACCAGTAACCTGTCATAGACAAAATGTTTGTATAAACTAGTCAGCAGGGTTTACAGGCAGCTTGCAGTTATGTAAACTTACAGGTGTGCTGCTGCAGGTCCTCTGACGCCGACCTTTGTATGTCACTCAGTACCGGAAGGCGGACCACAGTTCTGCAGACGTGTGGTGGCAAATTGGAAGCCATATTCTGAAACTACATGGAAAACTGTAGAACAGGCACTTGTTTTGGTTAAATCACCTAAAAATTTTTTTTTTAATGTCGGCCGGTGTAATCAGTTGCTGCCTGACCTGCGTGCACATTTAGATGCACTATAATGCCAAAAGTATTAGGACATCTGTCTTTGCACACACACAAACTTGAATGACATCCCATTCTTGATATATACGCCTTAATATGGAGTTGGGCCGCCTTTTGCAGCTATAAGAGCTTCAACTCTTCTGGGAAGGCTGTCCACAAGGTTTAGGAGTGTGTTTATGGGAATTTTTGACTATTCTTCCAGGAGGGCATTTGTGAGGTCAGGCACTGGATGCTGGACGAGAAGGTCTGGTTCACGGTCTCCACTCTAATTCATCCCAAAGGTGTTCTGTCGGGTTGAGGTCAGGGCTCTGTGCAGGCCAGTCAAGTTCCTCCACACCAGACTCGCTCATCCATGTCCTTATGGACCTTGCTTTATGCACTGATGCGCAGTCATGTTTGAACAGGAAGGGGCCACCCCCAAACTGTTCCCACAAAGCTGGGAGTATGAAATTGTCCAAAATGGCTTTAAGAGTTCCTTTCACTGGAACTAAGGGGCTAAAAACAACCCCACACCATAATCCCCCCTCCACCGAACTTTACACTTGGCACAATTCAGTCAGGAACGTACCATTCTCCTGGCAACCACCAAACCCAGACTCATCCTTCGAATTGCCAGACAGAGAAGCATGATTTGTCACTCCAGAGAACATGTCTCCATTTCTCTAGAGTCCAGTGGCGGTGTGCTTTATACCACTGCATCCAACGCTTTGCTTTGCACTTGATGATGCTTGGCTTTTATGTAGCTGCTCGGCCACGGAAACCATGCCATGAAGTTCCCTACGCAGTGTTCTTGAGCTAATCTGAAGGCCACACAAAGTTTGGAGGTCTGTAGCTATTGACTCTGCAGACAGTTGGTGACTTCCGCGCACGGTGCGCCTCAGCATGCGCTGTCCCCCATAACGTAGTACTGCATATAATGATGAATAATAATACAAGTGTTGTGTTTATAAAGTGTTTTTAAAAAACACACATACTATGAAACAAATTAAACAATAAGACAAAAAGACCTTACAAAGCAAAGAAAATGAAGAACAGAAAAAGTAAATAAGGAAGATCGATAAGCAAATCAATTCAATGAGAAGGGAATTGTAAATAAAGCAAAGGACCCGGGATTTGAATGAAAAGGCTTTTGCCTACATCCTTAAAATGACCCATCTGCATCATGGATAGCAGTAGGTAGAGTACCTCACAAAGTGGGAGCAACAGAGAAACACGTCCCATACCCCTCAATCGCAGTTTGAGATACAACAGAGAAGCAGAGTCAGAGGAATGTGGAGAGGGGGAGGATGCAGGAATTTATACAGCAAACATGCATCAAACCAAATGAAGTATGGCCTGTAATCACAGTAAATGTCAGGTGCACAGTTAAATCATGCAAATCAAAAATGGTATGTTCAGTCCTGTAAGCACTCTTGATGTATCCACTCACACAATCAGCTAACTGAGTGAGATTCAGGCTAAATAATGCTGTGGATCTGAGTATCATCAGCACAGATATGCTAATGCAGACTATGCTTCTTAACTAAGGGTTCTAAAGAATAGTAGAGGCCTCAGCAGAGGTCCGTGGGGAACACCATGAAAAACCTGAGGTAATGCCAGACAGTAGCATTTGCTCAAGCTGAGGTATGGTTTGAACAGGGACAGGGTGAGACCAGAGAGACTAATCAGAGACTCAAGCCTGTCAGATCCTATGCTGTGATTAATAGTGTTAAATGCGGCACTGAGGTCGAGGAGAATTAAAATGCTAAGGAATCCGGTGTCAGCAGCCAGGGGCAGGTCATTAGTTACGCTAAAAAAAGCTGTTTTGGTGCTGTGTTGCCTCTTGAAGGCAGACTGAAGGGGGCAGCTTGTTAGCGTCAAGGCAAGCCTTATTATTGTAAATGATTGACTGTAGCATTTTTGTTTATATTTGATGCCTGCTGTCCTCTCATAAGCATAATCACAAAAATGATTCCAGCAACATATAGCCTTGTAATGAGGTGACCGCCATCACCTCACAGGCACCGGATGGTTAATTGCAAATTTATGGAATAGGGTGCGATGTACTGCTAGAAAGGCTTTGACTTGAGTGTGTTTTGTTTGTGCATGTGTGTATGCTATATTAATGCCCATTCGTGGAAAAGTAAACCTGTAGCTATGCCACATAAAATATCAAGGCTAAAAATAACCTAGAGCCAGAACCTTCCATGGGGTGTGTATCTACAGGCTATCTAATGATGTGTAAAGATTGTCTTATGCTAGGTATCAGCCATTGGACATGTACACAGAATGCAAAATATACCCACAATGCTAGTTGCTTCAAATACTGTGTCCATGCCTGGGTGCAGATCTGAGGTGGCTGTGGACATATGGCTTACTTTGTATTAAATTATCCACAGTGGGGTGGTGCAGCTGAGTCTGCCTGTAATGTACTTTGAGGATTGGGTTCAGTCAAATTGAGATGTCAGTGCAGAGATTCATATTTATACGAGAAGTTAGAAGCAACGGATGGATTTCCTTCAGGAGAAACCAACTGAACTGATGTCTCTACTGTAAATTGCCCACAGTGTGTGACTGTGTGTGTGCACAGTCATGTGAAAAAATTAGGACATCCCATTAAATATTTAGTTCTTTATTAAGAAATATCAACATATCAATATTAAATCTTCTTTCAAATCATATCTGTACATAAAGGTGATGTAATTGTATCACCTATGCAATAACAAGAAACAGTTTTACTTATTTAACAGAAGGAATGAACTATGATGCCAGTTTCCACTGAGGAAAAAGTTAGGACACCCTCACCCTGACATCCATTACTGTTTAAAATGTCTATAATTAGATTCTGGTGCTTTTAGGTGGAGCTGGTCTTATTTAAACCACAAACATTTAGTTTGGTTTGATCTTGATTGTTGAAGTGAGTGGTATCACTGTGGTGAGATCCAAAGAGCTCTCTCAGGCCTTCAGAAAGTAGATTGTAGATGCGTGTGTCTGGCAAGACTGAAGTTTGCCAGAGACCACTTAGACAAAGACCAGGACTTTTGGACTGACAGTAAGAGAGCACATGTTTGGTGTAAACCAAAGACAGATTTTGAGCAAAAGAACCTCATACCAGCTGTGAAGCATGGGGGTGGAAATGTCATGGTTTGGGGTTGCTTTGCTGCAGCAAGATCTGGCCAGCTCACCATCATATGATCCACTATGAAATCTTCATCATATCAGAGGGTGGTTGAGGACAATGTGAGATCATCTGTCCAGAAGTTGAAGCTGGAGTGGGGGTGGCCACTGCAACATGACAATGACCCAAAACATTCCAGTAAATCTACCAAGAAAAGGCTTAGAAAAAAGAAAGAAATTGAGTGTTCTGGAATAGCCAAGTCAAGGCTGGGATCTGAATCTTGCGATGCTGTGGGGTGATTTGAAGTGGTCCGTGCACGTGAGACACCTTTCGAACATCACACAGCTTAAGGAATTCTGCATTGGAGAGTGGGGAAAACTTTTTCCTGCGATTTCAGAGATCGATATATGGTTTTGCTATTAGGGCAAAGGGTATCCTAACTTCTTCCTCAGTAGGAATTGGCATCTTAGTTAATTACTTTTGTTAAATAAGTGAATTCATTTCTTGTTTTTGCATAGGTGATACAATTACAACACCTTTAGGCCTATCTACAAATATCTAGTGGTGCCTGTAGTTCACGAATGCTGTGGTCTACGAACAATTTGGTCTGCGACCAAAAATTTTGTGAAAAAAATGCATTGGTTTGTGTACAAAATTTGGTCGATGAACAGATTCTTTGACCAGTTTCCTTTTTTTAATACTAGTGTAGCACCGGCGGGGCGCATGTCCCAGCATGCTCCATGTGCAATTGTAAATAGAAGAACCGCAACAGACACCCAATGAGCACCGAACCCAAATACACAAACGGGAAACTAAGATGCTGAACTGCAAGGTGCACACACGGTAGAAGATTTACACACATTAAATACATACGAGGATCTGACCGGGTACACACAAGACACAGGCAAACACACGTGCGACAATAGTTAAATGCAACCATTAACATTAACAACAACAACAACAATACAACGGTTAAGGACTGTTAATAAAGGGCATGATTTCCCCGGCAAGCAAGTATTCATGTCTCTCTCTGCTCCCGCGATGCATTGATCCGCCCGTTGCCACACTATATTGTGTTTTTCTTTAAAATTTTTAAGGTAAAAACCAGAAAATTTGTTAAAAATTATTATTTGGTAGGCTTGTGAACGAATTAATCGAATTTCAATGCTTTCTTATGGGAAAAATTGCCTTGGTTCGCGTACAAATTGGTTCACGACCACTCTCCTGGAACAGATTGTGTTCCTGAACTGTAGGCACCACTGTAATCTGAAACAGGATTTAATATTGATGTCTTTATTTTTCATAATAAAGTAATAAATATTTAATGGGTGTTCTAATTTTTTCACATGACTGTATATGTGCCCTGTGATAAACTGGCATCCCATCCAGGGTGTGCCCCAGCCTTGTGCCCTGTGATAGACTGGCATCCTGTGCAGGGTGTTCCTCAGTCTTGTGCCCTGTGATTGACTAGTATCCCATCCAGGTGTACCTCACCTTGTGCTCTGTGATAGACTGGTATCCCATCCAGGGTGTACCCCAGTCTTGTGCCCTGTGATAGACTGGTATCCCATCCAGGGTGTACCCCAGCCAGGAGTGTGTTGCTTACGATAGGCTCCAGGCTCTCCTATACCCCTCAATTCAATTAGCATTTGGAAGATGAATAGAAGACAGGTACAAGAAGTCATTGAAAAGGTTACAGGTAAATATGGATCCCAAACCACATGGCCCGATTAGGTGCCTAATAGCCCTAACCCGCATAAATATACATGAAACATACATTGTTTAATGAATCAAGGAAAAACATATGGTTAAGTAACTAAGGACCTGTGCTTGTGTCTGAGGAACAGTAATCAAGCTTCATGCAGTTACATAAGAGACTCTGCAATGGGAATACTTAAAGTTCCTATTTATTATATCTACTCCACTAGGCAGAGGATAGAATAACTTACACTTGCATTCATCAGCAACCACTCATTCGCAATTCCCTGTTCATTCTGTCTGACTTCTTTGCTTCATGTTAAAATTTCAGCACGGTCGCCTGCCCTGAACATCAAGAATCATGCCAACAATCGCTCTCAAATCATACGTTAATAAAAAAATGGGTTGTAAAAATGCAGGCTTGCAACAAATAAGTATAAATCCATGCATACATTTTGTAACTGCTTATGCTGGTCAAGATTATGGGGAAATAAGTCAATAGCTAACCAGCATAGACTTGGAAACTGTAATTGTTGATTTTGTCCATATAAGACAGCCTATCATTCCAACAAACAAACAAGATCCTGACTCTGCCATTCCAGTCTGCAAGACCTCTGACTGGCATTTGCTAATCAGGGGATGGAGTTAGACTGTCTGTTGAGAGGCCTGCACAGTTGGACCATGTTCAAGTAATTTCCCCCCAGTCTGCGTGCTAACTCCTGATATTTCCCCAGCAGGGATCTGAGAAACTGAAGGTAGTGAGCCATGAACAAAAGGCAAATTGAATCCAAAGTTGTTTATGTTTTCTAGTGTTGATAATTCCTCCATTTATTACTGAGGACTTATGAAGAGAGGAACCGTGGGTGAAAATGTGAGAACCTTATGTCACAAGCCTTTCTTTTGGTAGTCTCTCATTTTTCTAATTAAGTGAAGGACTGCAGGCCCATGTTATTGAGAGATAAGCAAGGATTTCTGTGTTAAACAAGAAATGTACTTTTTATTTTAAAAATGCCTGAATGCAATTCCGCACTCAGAGTCTTACAACATTCCTAAACAAGGACCTGTAGTGCCCAAATGTAACTGATAACTGCGTAACTGGTAACTGCGATTAGCTCATACATTTCCTGCACAATCCATCCAAAAACCAAGCTGGATTTGTCACATACTGTTCACAGAACTGGTGAGCTGGATTTATTGTGTCTATATGAAAGAACTGGCATTGGAACAGCTCACTGGATCATTCCCAGTGAAATTTGGCATTGACCACTGTTGAGTGCTGGAAAACAAACCAGACAATGCTATGTAAAACCATGTAAATGTGAACACAGGAGACTCAATTTCAGTGGAAGCTAAATGAATCTCAAAGCAAGGTGGAAAGATGGAAGGATGGCGCACCATACTGAATTTTCCCCCTAAAACACTCCTGTTCATTCACTCCAGTCACCATGATTTTCAGCCTTTATGCCAGCACTTTGGGGGTAATAAAAAATTGACTGAATGACATGTGATCTTGCTTGATATCCTCACATTTTGGGAGTATTGGCTGTCAAAACACGAAAATGATCAATAAACTGAGTGTTTTGTTGAAAAAACAATTCCATAGTATTCTGGTTAAAAAGCAACAAAAGCTGACTTGGAACAGAAAATGGTTTAACCCACTACTTCTAAAAAGCATATTTATAAACCCCCTGAAGAAGCAATACCATATTGTGAGTGTGTTAGGGGGTGTGGCAAAATTCTAGAAGAACGTAATTATTTTTTGTTGATTAGAAGATGTGGTTTAATTTAAGCAGCATACACAGATTATGTTTATCCATTTATCAACTACTTAAAGGTAAGAACTTTACTCAGGAGTGAGACTATAGTGCATATGTCAGCACTTAGGCTTTGGGCCAGTTCTTTGCTGGCTCTGAGAGCAGAGGACATGAGAGAACTTCAGCGATGGAGCACAGAGATTGTTCAGCAGAACATGCTTTTCAGACCTTGTTTTTGTTATATCTATCCCCATAATCTTGAAGGCTCTGATAGGGATCTAGGGTTTTCTGGAAAGAGAAAGGCACTGGAAACAGGTTTCCTCTGTCTGGATTCAGTATCCATAATCAAACAGAGCTGAGGTCACGTAAGGCCTGTACTAGAGGCTTTGGACAAATAAAATTGTACATCCTGGCCCGAATACCGGCCTACTGTAGCCCATTTAACTACGCATGTTCTTTCACTATTGCTTATTAGTCCAACTAAACAGTTTTTATCTTTGGATTATGTTAAAAAGCCAAAGAACCTGAAGGAAATTCACACATTAACATGAATGCAAAGGCGACTGCAGCACCACCTTGTTGCCCTTTTTCAGTGTGAAAAGAAGGCAAAATCTCTGTGATTCAAGAATTCATTCTAATTGCAGCCACAGATTAAACATGCCTGTGCATTTAGGTGGGAATCCCCAAACACACCCTGAACTCTTTTTAAGCCAGCAAAATACTGGCAGACAAGCCATATTAACAAGAGCAAGGCAGCACCTCACAGTGCCGCTGAATGGATGTCAGTGTGTTCTCCTTCCTTCCTTTAAAATCATTTCTGATTTTATGTCTATTCTAATTCAAAGCAATAACCAATAGTATCTCTTATATGCATCGTTTATATTGCTTTTTAGACATTAATCATGTATCCAACAGCATATCTCAGATTGTTGCAGCTCTGGTAAGCTAGTCTGCCTCACACTAACACTACTGGATTTGTAAATGAATTCTGTCTCATAATTTCTGAGTTTGACCCCCGTATTCTATTTTTTTAAAAAACAAAACACTTAAAAGCAGTTCTACAAGCAATCTGGATAACACCTATTAATATCACTTGAGAATGAATAAACACCCGGTGGAATTTTTTTAAGAGTTGGGTTGTGCTTAAAAGAGAAATTTTATACTACATTAAAAAGTCAAATACAGTGGGCTAATATTTCATCCTATTTATATATTTCTGTTTCGGGTATCAAACTCATCTCTTTGTTGTGCCAGATGGGACACGGCTAAATAGATGGAACCTGTAAACATGAGTGAAACCCCAGCACTATGGCAGAAGGTGGAACACAAAACATGTAGCAACTGATACCTCAGCTATACACACACTGCATTTACATGGAAATATGTGCTGATGACCATAATGATAACAATAGTACATGGCTCAGTCCTACCAGTGTCACAGGGCTGGCTTTGGTTAAACTTGGTGGCAGGGGGCCATCTCTGTGGGCATCACACATACCTGGGTGTGGGCTCATTAGCTCAGTTATGATCAGGTGTGAGGGCTTTGGAACAGAGGTGTCAACTTCAGGTCCAGAAAGTAAAAATCCAGACCAGGATTTTGTTTCAACCAACCACTTGAGTATTATTTGACTGTGACTCTTTGCTCAGTTGGTTGGTTGAAACAAAATCTTGGTCTGGATTTTTACTTTCTGGACCTGAAATTGACACCTCTGCTTTGGAAGAAAAGTCTGCAGTGAGCTTAAAAGTGGGCTCTTTGAATCTGGACCTCGATTCCAGATCCAGGCTGTATTTTCAGTTCTCCCAAGTAATAATTACTGATTCTGATTGGCCAGAGGCTTTACACCTGGCTCCCAGGTAAATGAAGGCTGGAAAATCATCAGTGCTCAGACCTTGAGGGCCATGATTTGAATAGCCCTGGCTTAGAAGAAGTCAGGGAGAGTAAAAGACATGGACAAAAAGACAAAAATAGTGTGGTTTCTCTTGTGGCGTTTCTTGTGTGTACAGGAAAAAGTTTTTCTTGTGCCCGAAGGGAACTTCTTTTTTTAACAGGAAAATGTATGTAGTCTTTCTGGAGCTTACTGTTCTCCTTGCCTGGACACACCCAGTGCGCCCGCTGTTCGGGCTGTAGCTGCACACAGCACGTGCTGGGTTTCTGCACTCCGCACCTCTGTAACTGCACACAGTCTGCATATGGCCAGATTACATATGGCAGCTGCTGGTATATTTCACCCCCAGCCCCTTTACCTGCATGTGCTTCCCAGCTGCACCGCTGCAAAGCTGATGCTGAAAGGCAGCATTGCCATTTTTTTTTGTCGTTAAGGGATGAGACTTAAAGCCCAATCTTTTGGCCGTAGATCAGAAAGGGTAATCTCTCCTCATTTGGGTAATATAGCCTTTGGCGGGGCGGGCTGTGAGCCAGGAGATCAATTAGAAACCTTGGTTAATAAAACCTACTCTGCAGCTGACTTTGAAATGGTAAAATTCAGGATTTCCCAGGAAAGACAGCAAAAGGCCCAGGAGCAGAACCGAAAACGAAGTAAACGGCTTCCCCTGTTTGGGCAATTAAAGAGTGAGTGTCCTTATGAAGGCGTTCCGATGGCCACACTGCGCCTCTGGATCGATCAGCCAGCAAAGCACGGGGTGTAGACAGCGATAATCTTAGATTGGTCAGCAAACCGGCCAAATTTGTCCTCCAGGGCAATCGGCGATCATCTGAATGTCTAATCAGGTCAGGCAGCTGCCTGTTCCCCCACGAAGCACAGACACGACAACTGTGTGACCTTAAAAGGTTTAGAACAACGTGTGGTCTGGGGGGTAATCAGAAAGGTGCCACTGCGTCAGTTAGCCTCTGTCTCTTCGCTGTCTGCCCCGTTGGTGGTGGGGAGGACGGTTTATGTTTGCTGCCCACCCTGTAGAGACCTGTGTTTAATTCAGATACCTGAAGCAACCCTTCAGACCTCTGTAAAAGAGCAGGATTGCTCAGACCTACCTGTGTACAGGCACACTGCCCGGAGGATGCATTTTCCATCTGAAGTGCGCAAACAGGTTGTGTGTGGAAGCAGCAGCCAGCAGCCATGGCTATCACTCTCTACTCCGCCACCCAGGGCCACTCATGAGGCCCAGCTGTGGAAACATTAGCATTACATTTACGCGCCATGCAAGAATAATGTAGCTATTCAAGGGTCCCCCACCACCACGAGCCTCAGATTCCGCCCTACTGATCTATGACAGCGGGCCGTTGCAAATGAAGTTTTGGGTAAATGGGATATTGGTTGCCGCCGTCCAGGCAGCTTCAATCGATCACCTGTCAGTGCTTTGTGAGGGAGGTGAATAACTCAGCAGTGCTGTGGCCGCTCCCAGAAGACATAATCAATCAATCCAGAGTGTTGCCAAACAGACCTGCTTCTGCAGATTAAAATTTCATTTCTAAGACATGTAAGAGTGATGCATGTAACAGAAATTGCTCTCTGTATTTCAATAAGCACGCAGCCATGTGAGTGATGACCTTCCTGGGCTCTGAGTTTGTGGAGACTAATGATCAGAAGTGAACCTGAACCTCATGTTCAGGCTACATTGTCCAAATGAGCCCCTCAGTATCAAAGCTGTGGCTTTATAGCCAGATCAGTGCTGGAGCTGTAAATGTTTCATCATAGCAGCAGCACGAGGGCTCAACGCCCCCAAGGGCACCTGCACCGGGCACGCTGGTGCGGGGGGCATGTCTTTCACCTTCTTCATTGAGCTCACCTTTTGAAGGACATTCATGAAAACGCACATGACGTGCCCTCGTCACTTATTTAAAAATCTTTTATTGAAAATGTGGCTCAATCGCCAGATTGTTGGTACTAATCCACCTGTATTTGTTCCCCAGACAGAAAAGTAGAAGTTAGGCAAACACTCCATCACGCTATTTATATAATTGTGTTTTTTTTGTTTATAGATTAAATACTCCTGCTCCTCTCTCACTGCCTCTCTCCATTGTTTAATATTTTATGTTGTTGAGCTGCTGCTATTTTAATCGCCCCCCCCACCCTTCTGTGATGTGGAGGAAAGCGTTCCAGTAAGACTCCATTCTTCCTGCCCCTGCCTTCATCTATCAGTACTCCCTCCGTTCCTGTGTTTAATATGCTGCGCCTGTCACTGGCTTCTTCTGCCCCACTTTTCCGGCACTGGACCGCATGCCCGTCCCTTTCAGGGCTAGCATGCCCACTGTAAGAGCTCCTTCATTGTCTTTTTCCCTACGCCAGCCCTGTAGCTCTGGCTGTCGTGCTAAGCGTGTGCCATAGTGGCCGGTGTGCTGCTTGGCTGTCATGGATGCTGACCTCAAGGTTGTCACTGCAGGTAGCTCAGTTTTTAAGGAAGATGCTTAACCTAAATCACTAACCTAAATGGTGGGTAAAATACGTTGCTGTATAAATGGATGAAAATATTTTTTTTTACTTATATTCGAAGAGTAACTTGACCAAGGGGGTCATAATGTGAGGGACCCACTGGTGATTTAATAGGGATGGAGGTGATACTAAGATTATATAATTCCTTTGTAGGATCCCACCTGGAATATTGTGTGCAGGTTTGGTCAACTTACCTTAAAAAGGACATTGCTACCTTAGGCCCCGTTCTCACCTGGTATTAACATGCATCCTGGGTGATCCGTTCATAAGTGGACAGCGCTAAATACAGGTGTGAACGCACCCAAAACGTATTGAAAATGCATTGAAATGCGATCGCTCAAACCACATTCGGAGGTGGCCTGGGACGCATATGGCCACATTCTTATAGCAATGTGAACGCGAACGTGTCCCAGGCCGCATTGAAGGACCGCCTACTCAGCTGACCTCGTGTGGGCGGAAGTACATACGTACTCATTAAACACGCGAGTGGTATTTGACATATGATTTATGTCAGAACATAAGTCAGTGCAGACTGAGCCACAGTGTACATACATTGTGAACAACAGAGCATCTTTTTCCCTACAACACAAAAAAATAAGTTTGAATCTACTGGAAAGTTGGTTTAACATTGGACTGTTACGACCCATTCGCATGAAAATGCTGTCAAAGTGCGCATCATGAATGTTCCGCGCAAATTTGGGAAAAATAAATAGTGTAAGAAATGATTTATTAATGATTTTTTTAAAATTTCCACAGATCATTTAATGCGTGCTTTGATGAAGCTTCCTTATTTATTTCAAAGCAGCTCCAGTGAAACGTGCCGGTAAAAATTCCATGAACACAAAACTAAAGCGTTAGCGGTAAGAATATACATTCAATAGCCTAGATAATAGATATGTTGATAGAAACATATAATAATATAACAATAGTGTGATTGTTTATATAATGTTATATTGCGCTGTCCGGAGGCTTGGACTCCTGGTCAGAAATTCAGTCCCATTCTGGTTCTGACTACTTCACTTCTTTTACTTTACTTGCTCCAAGTCAGACATACACTGCTCAAAAAAATTAAAGGAACATTTTTTAATCAAAGTATAGCATCAAGTCAATTAAACTTCTGGGATATTGATCTGGTCAGTTAAGTAGCAGAGAGGGGTTGTTAATCAGTTTCAGCTGCCTTGGGGTTAATGAAATTAACAACAGGCGCACTAGAGGAGCAACAATGAGACGACCCCCAAAACGGGAACGGTTTAACAGGTGAACTAGAGGGGCAACAATGAGATGACCCCCAAAACAGGAATGGTTTAAAAGGTGGAGGCCACTGATATTTTTCCCTCCTCATCTTTTCTGACTGTTTTTTCACTAGTTTTGCATTTGGCTACAGTCAGTGTTACTACTGGTATCATGAAGCGATACCTGGACCCTACAGAGGTTGCACAGGGAGTCCAACTCCTCCAGGATGGCGCATCAATATGTGCTATTGCCAGAAGGTTTGCTGAGTCTTCCAGCACAGTCTCAAGGGCATGGAGGAGATTCCAGGAGAAAGGCAGTTACTCTAGGAGAGCTGGACAGGGCTGTAGAAGGTCCTCAACCCATCAGCATGACTCAAAGGTGGTGGGTCAGTGATGGTCTAGGGAGGTATATACATGGAGGGACGCACAGACCTCTACAGGGAGGCAACGGCACCTTGACTGGCATTAGGTATCAGAATGAAATCCTGGGACCCATTGTCAGACCCTACGCTGGTGCAGTGGGTCCTGGGTTCCTCCTGGTGCACGACAATGCCCCGTCTCTTGTGAGAGAGTATGTAGGCAGTTCCTGGAGGATGAATTGCATTGATACCACTGACGGGCCCCCACGCTCGCCTGACCTAAATCCAATAGAACACCTCTGGGACATTATGTTTCGGTCCATCCGACTCCACCAGGTTGCACCTCAGACTGTCCAGGAACTCAGTGATGCCCTGGGCCAGATCTGGGAGGAGATCCCCCAGGACACCATCCGTCGTCTCATTAGGAGCATGCAACGACGTTGTCAGGCACGCATACAAGCACATGGGGGCCATACAACCTACTAAGTACAATTTTGAGTTGCTGCAATGAAATTTCGGCAAGATGGACTAGCCTGCCACATCATTTTTTCACTTTGATTTTCGGGGTGTCTTTGAATTCAGCCTTCTGTATGTTATTAATTTTCATTTCCATCAAACAATGTGGCATCCTTCGTTCCTAACACCTTACTCAGTCCGTATCAGTATAGATATCCAGCATAATTTTTTTCCCATTGAGTTATGTGTTTTTAAAGTGCTCCTTTAATTTTTTGAGCAGTGTATAATTCAGCGTATCAGACAAAACAATGAACCTCTTCGATGAAATTTTCTCAAAATTTGAGCTTAATTGGTTATGATTAAAAGCCTAAATAATATCATATGGCAACCAACATAATGCATTACAGACTGAACCCTTTGCCCTTGAATAGAAAAGTATTAACCTAATTACTCAAAGACCTTTTAGACATGTATATTTGTATCTTGGTGACGCGGTATAAAAATGCATGGCTACAATGTGAGAAGCTGAACCTCATTGTGAAATATAGTTTGAATTATTTAAGAAATCACATGTGCATTATGTGAAGTAATATTTTAAAATAATGATCGACTGACGAATGAAAATCACAGCCTTATTACAAAATACAATTTAAAGATTATACGTAGAAGATAAAAGTTATTTAAAAATATAATTCCCTTTGGAATTATTTAAAAATAAATGGACAAATCAGTTATTGAAATATTTCTTTATTCATTTATAGATATGTTTATTTATTTCACTTTGAGTATTATGGTGTTCATTAGAAATATCTTAGG
The DNA here is from genome assembly GCA_026781065.1 of Mormyrops boulengeri. NCBI lineage: Eukaryota > Metazoa > Chordata > Actinopteri > Osteoglossiformes > Mormyridae > Mormyrops > Mormyrops boulengeri. Next base: position 10,778,299 of record JAODLD010000052.1, on the reverse strand, counting down.
CAGTTTGGTTACCGTGGATTGTGCCAATAGCTTTTGATTCCTTTTTCTCCTTTTAATGTCTGGCAGATTCTGTCACGTTCTGGCTGCGCAACAAGCGGGGAAGCAAGGGTAGGAGTCCAGGATGCGGGAAAACGGGGTTTATTCCGGGGAAACAGGCAACCAGGGGAGCATACGGGAGACGGGAAGCAACGAACATTAACAATACAGTGAACATCAATGACGGATCTGACGGGACTGAACAGAACGTAGACTAAATACAGGAGGTGACGAGCAGGAAACGAACAACAGCTGGTAAACGGGAGGATTCCACACGGGGTTAATGAGGAGGTGTGGTCCATAGGAGGGTGATCGGGGCTGGGCGTGACAGATTCTGTATACAGAAGTGATTTATGTGCTTATTTACCTAAATAAGTTTCAGGAAAGTAAGATCCAATTAAAAGCGGTCAGTCGAGACGCATGCAGAGACGCATATTAATGCCAGGTGTGAACGGACGTATGTAGCACTGCCCATTTGTGAAGGAAGCATGCTAATACCAGGTGTGAACCTAGGCCTTGTTACCACCAACCCGGAGCTGGTGCTGGTGCCGGTACTGGTTCTCAGTTGGTGCCTTTTGAACCAGCCTGCATTTCCACTGGTTTCAAAAAAGAATGGAACAGAAATGTTACGTAGGCGGAAGTGAAAGTAGAGTAAAGGTTAATCTGTATTTAGTTTTTTTGGATTTATTCAGCCAAACCAAAATAAACATTTCTGGAGTATGACTCGTTGCACCCTGTCTCTATTGCCTGTATCCACTTTTGTTTCCTTAAAAGCTCCCCGTCTGTGTGTGTGAGTGAGTTTATTCTCGCTCGCTGTTTTACCGTTGTCCTTTTAAGGAATGTGCAGTAAAAGCAGTCTGGTAATAACTAAACTTTGCTGTCCACCTGATGATCTCATCGCCACTCGAACGCCACGATATTTTATTTATTCAACCTGTGACATATTTATACTTTACTATTAAATCTGGCCATGCAGTAGATTGATCTTCTGTTTTTCACAGGAGAAAACACAATGTAACCTTATTCCACTAATAAGCTGGCAAGTTGTTTAGACTATATAAACTATATCGGTTATGGATTGAATTTTCCGGGTATGCGGGAGGTTTGGACCCCATAGCCCATCCCACTTTCGCTGATGATATGGTGTCACTTTCTGAGCCCAGCTTTTCTGTGGTGCTCTGCTGAGGCTGTTTTTTCTGGCCCAGGGCCATTTTTTGCGGTGGAACCAGTGCCAGATTGGGAAAAGGTCTGGCACCAGCACCAGCACCGCGTTGGTGGAGATGAGACTGTGGTGTAAGTACGAGCTGGTGCTAGAGAAGGTGCTGGAACTCTCAAAGCAGGCATAGAATGTGAGTAATGTCTTATGAGGCGAGCTTAGCAGAGCTGAGTCTGTTCAGCCTCGAGCAAAGGAGACTGCTATAACCCCTGTCTCCCCACTCTAATAATATAATAATTTTTATAATAATGCAGTTACAAATGGTTTAACCCTAGTTCTCAGCAGCCAATGACACTCACCCATTCAAAATGGACAAGTGGCCAAATGGCTGAAAAACATGTGAATTTTAATTTTGCCGTGTAAAATACATGTAGAATGCACGTTAACTACATGTTGTTAACATATATATTACACATATTCTATGTGTTAAAATTCACATGTTTTTTACCTGTTTCTATAGTGTGCACATCACGTTGCGTATGCATCGCCTCGCATGAAGTATATCGCGACCCTAAGGGGGGACATGATCCAAGTATGTAAGGTTCTAAAAGGTCTAGATGCCATTCAAACAAATGGAAATTAGTGGGACATTTTAAACTGGATTTGAGAAAGCACTTCTTTACACAGCATGTAGTTAGAGTATGGAATAGTCTTCCTGTTAGTGTAGTGGAAGCTAAAACCTTGGGTTAATTTAAAGCTGTAAGTTGAATTCTCCCCAAATGAGCTTGATGGGCCAAATGGCCTCCTCTTCTTTGTAATTTTCTTATGTTCTGAAATGTTACTGTTGAATACCTCCATCATTAGAAATTGTGATTCTTCAACCACTGAAGTCTCTTAGAGCTCAGATATGATAAATCATTGGATGGTTTTTACTTTTATTAAAAATAACTTTCACATACTTGTGATTTTCAAAAATGTTTAGATTAGAGGGACATTATTGCCTTTACCTGCACACTGCAGTGGCTCAGTGACTGAAATGTGGGTGAAATACAAATGACTTGCGATAGCTGTGTGTGGGAGGGGCATTTATGTGCCATTAATCAAAAAGTATGCAATTTACTCCAACGCTCTTGTAAAAACAGCTCCTGCTTTGAAATGTAAAAAACCACATTCAAATGACAGGAGTCCAGTTGACTGAATTTAGGGGCAGAGAGATGCCAGGAATTTCCATATCCACTGTAAAAGTTGAAATCCCATTTTTTAGATCAAAAAAGGACAATGACAATCAAATCAAGGTGCTTTGCTACTCCAATCTGCATTCCACTCACGCTCCAGGCCATATGGAAGAGACCAGGCTTTTCAAATTCATAGCGGAAGCACACTAACTCCACCTGAAAAAATCAGGGACCTCATTTCCAAGGCCGACAGAGAAGTGAAGCAAAAAGATGGAAGTTTTCCCTCCCTTCCCACCACTGCCCCAGCTCGAACGGACCTCTCTGGGTGAGACCTCAATGTCCGAAATTGTAGCCTTGTGACACAGCCACGACAGGATAGTAGCACAGTGAACAAAAACAGCACAAAAAGCACATGCCTGTGAGCCCCCAGCTCAGTGAAGGTATTCCTTTAGCGTTCCAGGTAGCACCATAGATTTAGCTATTGCTATTCTAAACAGGCTGTAATTTCCCTGGATTTCTAAAAAAAGACAAACATCATCTTTCAGTCTTTGATTTACTCACCTGCATGAACAGAAAACAGCTCAGATAAACATTCCATGATAATGCAAAGGATAAAAATCCAGGGAGCCATAAACCAAGCTTGTGGTCTGGAACCCTTTGAAACCACCTGAAGTTCCCGACAGTGCGGTTGCAAAATTTATATCCATACATCAACCAGCTGGTTATCAGAGGGTTGCCTGGAGCCCATCCCAGACAATACAGGTCACATCAGTTTGGAAACACCCTGGGTGGAATGACAGTCCATTGCAATGGGAAAGAGAGTACCTAAAGAAAACCTGCAGAACACGAGGAGAGCGGACCGACTCCACATATAGTGCAGAGCAGAAGTCAAACCCCCCGTCCTGGGGTGTGAGGCTACCTAACGAGCTGCTGTGCTTCTCACCAAAACGTGAGTCAGGTTTACAGTGGAAACTACTCAAATCAGTCCTGTTTGTTTGTACATATCTTGATGTTTGTCACCCTTGAACACATCAAAGCTTTTTATCACCCACGAATCAGTACACTGTCTGAATTCTATCTGTGCTATTTCCTTGCTAACCATATATCAAGCTTTTCAAATGCCTTGTAACAATCCAAGGTATATGTTTACCTATGGTTTCTGTCACAGTTTATATATGCATGCATTTAGATATTCAACATATTTGAAGTTAGCTATCTAGCTCAACACTACAGAAGCATCTACTCTATTGGACATAAAATCAGAAACATTCATGCTATGAAGCTTTAATCACTGCTTATTCACCTGCTGACCACAAGGAGGGATTTTCACCACAGACTGAGCTGAACCCATGATTATTAGGAAGCAACTGCTTTAGCCATTAAAACCCTTTTAAGATACTTCAATCAGCAGCTGCTTAGCTTATTTTTAAGGCATAGTTACTTGCAGTACTTTGCATTAGTGATTGTGTCATGGCAAGAACTTCAGCAAAGCATTATGGTAAAATGGTTTAAGACAAGAAGAGAAATAACAGAGCAGCTCCCATTCCATTTCTGTGTGCATTTAAGTCATGCTTGGTAATGCATTATCTGCCTCACTTTTACATTATATTGGGCAAAAGCACCTGCCAAAAAAATAAATGTAAGTATAAAAGATAAACGTGGATATTCATACTAACGGGACTTAAGTCAAGCAGCCTGCATAGTTTGACCGCTGGATATGCTGGCCTCCAACATTTACAGCACTGCTGATCATCCAATCAGTAGGAATCTTCCAGAGTGGTGCTGGGTTAACTGTAGCGTGTAAAGAAAGTAATGAGCTTAGCAGAGACTCTGCTGGAGTTCAGGGTGCTCGCTTTTAGCAGTGTCTGCTGGCTGGGTAGGCGCGGCGATGGGCTGATTGTGATACAGAACGGAGTAGTTCAACTAGGCGAAGATCAGAAAACCAGAAAAGCCTCTCATCCACCTTCTAAATGCTTATCCAGGTCAGGATTCCAAGGAAGAAAAAAATATTTATTTTTATTAAATTAAAACCACAGAAATCCCAACAACAGTATTTGCTTATATTGCCTTGGAGGAGAATAAAATCTGCAAACAGCCACTTATGTGCAGACTAACAAAAACACAGAAACAAATAAACCAGTTAAACATCTTAAACTGATGAAACATTCAACATGAATGTGGGAGAAAAATGTATAGAAAAGCTTTGAAATGAGAGATTCTGTAACATAGTATGGCATGCTCTTCTGTCTTCTTTGAGATCAAGACCCAAGTACCCTGCATCACGTGTACAGAAATGACAGCTGTATAGAACCTAACATCCACGGAACCATCTGTGTAGGTGGGCACCTGAGGAACTTCTTTTATGTTGAACTGAGACTGAATTACATACCGTAATAGATTGGGCTGTTATTAAGATGCTTTTCAGCTACTCACTGTGGTCTTGGAACATTAACGCGCAAGAAATCTTAATGAATACAAATTGATCTTCTTCCCTATGGTCAGATAGGGAAGGACACCCAGGGTTCGAACAAACCAACAAATGAATAAATAAGAAGGAAAATAATTACATTCGCAACTCACCAAAACATCAATATGCTGCTTTCACCTACATTAATTAATAGGAAAACATGACTGGCAGATGTCAGTTTGATGACCAAATCTGGATTTTTACTAGACTTGTTTAATTTATGAACGATTCCTTGTTTTTTTTTAGTCAACAAAACGATCTTGGTCTCTGCACTAGTTCGTTCCGTTCGAATGATAGTTACTGTTCAATGACTGCATCACCGTTCAGTTTGTTCAGGAGTGAACTAGATCATGTCGTTGACGTAAGAATTTGATAGTCAGTACAGTTAATATAATTAAATTAATGCAATATGCTATACCCATTCCATTCCATTCCATTCCGTTTTCTGCCGCTTATCCAAGGTCGGGTCGCAGGGAATAAGCAGGGAATGTTATACCCTGTTATATAAAGCATCTATTAACGTTGATTAAAATAAGTAGTATAGTTTAATTATTAATATATAATCGGTTTAAACAACATAAAATTATTTGCAATATATAAATTTAGTTACATTTTAACACTGCATGGGAAAAGTATCAAAGGATGACCCCCAACACCGCTGCCCAGCTCCGCGGGACACGTGTCAGGAGTGAATCAATGAACGATTTTGAACACATTTGAACGAAGTGAAATAAATCGATTCCCTGAAAAGATTCATGTTTTCTACCTCTACCTAACAGCTCCATATTCACAAGAAGACGCTGGTCCAAGCCCACTGGGACTGCGACAATCGCTCACACTTTAAGGTTTCATTACTCCGGGAAACTGCCGTTTAATTATTTAGAAATCTCACTAACGGGACGATAGATAAATGGTTAAATGCGGACCGGGGGTGGGGGGTGGAGTTATTGACTGAACGAGTACAACCTGCCTAAGAGGGACGCGGAGGGAAAGGGAGCAGGACCGGAGCGATGGACGGGAAAGTGGGATGCTGCTTTATGAGCGGCCGGTTACTTCCTAACACTTCTTAACACTGCTGAAACATTGTGTCTTATACGCGTACCAAGTAGCCTAAATAAAAAAGCAGATTGCTTTTGTTATAAAGAGGACAGTTTTACCGTGTGAGAGATTACAGTTGAAGGAGGGGGAATTGCGCTTTCACTTATCCACATTTGCTGGGCAGCATTTATTTCATTCATCGCCGTGCTGATGCGGCTCGCCAGCTCGTCGCATCTACAAACGGACACACTCTGTCATCACGCTTGCAGTGCATTTCCAGCATTAATGGTTCGGCCTCATTTCCCCGATTTATACCATTAATGCTGTCAAAAAAAGAACCCGTGTTTCTGTAAGCTATTTAAACTAGGAGACCGGGCGTCTGATGAGCAACTTGGCAGGAGGGGGGTCGCCTTGATGGGTGTTGAATTTAACAACGAGCCGCTGAGCACATCGCACAGATTTGCCAGAAGCAAAGAGGCACCAGGCTGCCTAAATTTCGCCTTTTCCTCGGAGGGATCGGACGGACTACAGCGTGGGATCGGGTGACTGCCTGTCAGATTAAGGAGAGCGGAGGGGAGAGAGAAAGGATTATGGCTCTTGTTTCGGTCTCTCTCTTTCTCTTAACGCTCACCTGTGCAAACTTCTACCTGGTGCAAGCGAATAGCCGACATGCCGTACACTGGAACAGCTCCAACATACAGTAAGTTGTAGCAGATAATGTACTGTAATATATGTTCTGTTTCTAAATGCAAAGTGCGCTGCGTCTGATGACAGGAGTATTTTGTAGTTGTAGTCCATGGCTTATCCTCATGTTTACAACAATTCAGTGAATCTTAAATTCTGCATTGCCTGTCATCAGTGAATGCTTTTCAGATGCCTTCGTTATGACCGTTCATAGTAAGTCATATTTTAATAACCTACTTCCCGATGTCTCTTGTTGTATATATTATTTTTCCCCACGTTGTCCAGCTGCTCCTCCTGTGGCTCTTCATCCTAATGCTTTAATCTATTCAGTGGGCCATCTCCACCACTACAGCACTGACAACATGACCCCCCAGCTTGAGCAGTCCTGTTCAACACTGTATGACAGCCTGCCACAGCAGACACCTGTCCCTCCAGTGTCTTCTCACCTACCCCTGTCATTTTCATTCTCAGCCTCATACTTCTCCTACGTGCTGCCATCGGGGCTCCATCAGCCCGGTGTATTGTTATCCAGGCTGAAATCTGCTCACCCATCTGTGTCTCTCCCACTAACTCCGCTCTCGTTAATATGCACACTAAATCCTCTCCCTCTCTCTTTCGCTCTGCTTTCATTTTAGCCTTTAATCTTCTCATCCTTTTAAATGTTTACTTCAGCTTATTGTAGGATTGTTACCTATACATTTCTCTTAATGCAAAAGCCCAGCTGGGCATACACTTACTTACAGCTAGTGTCATGTGGATGATCTATCCATACCTTTGGGTATCATTTTATAAACATGCCTAAATGTCTGTCCATGGGAATTATAGATGTATATACTTGTTGGACAGTATTATTTATGAAATGGTGATATTAGTAAACAATGCAGTCTCAAACATCAATATAATCTGTTTATTTAACAGTGTTGTTTTTGCAAACAAAGAATGTTTTTTTTAAACAAACGAATGTAAATGTAGTTTCTCCACAACAGACTTATGCGTGTGACAGGGCTTTTCACTTTCAGCGTGCTGACAGTGTCTCGTGGTACGCGCTGTAAATGATGGCTTAGGGTCCTTCTTCAGTTTTACATTTGCTGGGAGGATTGGCGCTCTGCCGCCGATACTGCAGATGGTGTGTAAAACGTGAAAAGTTTCAGCAGGTGTGCTTGTAGTGCCTGAGTTTATGTGCAAACCAGCAATGTCTTCACGCTGTCTTTGTTTAACAGCCGCCTTATCTCTCTCTCGCCGCGATAAAATCTGAAAAAATAATGAGAGAATTGGCCTATTTTGCAAGCGGCTCATCAGACTAACCCGCACGGCTCATCTGAGTTATGGCAGGAATACCAAATGAGGGTCGAGTGTAAATATGCGTGAGGGTTTCTGCAGTACGTCAATCAGCTGAATGCTGTATTAAACAGAGACAACGTCAAAAAGGCACATTACAGATGCCTACAGCAGAATCCCTGTTCCGAGATGATGGGCGATTACACGCAGGCTGCTATCTTGTATATTTCTGTTTTCCCAATATGCACAGCACAGCACAGTACGCTCTGAGTACATGCTCTGCTTTCCCCCACCGTTGTCCTGTGTGCATCGGAAGATGTTAGCAACTTAAAATTAACTTAAATTGGATACATCATGTTGTTTGTTATGTGAAAGTACATAAGTTAACACAGTAAACCAATATTTCTTAAGGTAGTGTGTGGAAAGAGTTACTCATGCTGAATGAATCCAGAGATTCTGTGTAATTAGTGGTGTGGTATTTATTTCAGTATTGTGCTGTTAACATTAAGGTGCGGCTCAGTGCTTCAGGTTAAGGTTATTAATGAGTGAGCTGCTCTCTCTCTACTGAAAATGCCATTTCATTCCATTCATGTCACTTCATTTACACCATTTTGTTCGCGTTCCTCATTTTTGGTGTTTTCACTTGAAATCTGAGACTATAATAGCAACAATATAAATGCGGGCTGACGGCAGAAAGCGATAATAACAGTTCACACCACTGAGTAAATGTCTCCCAGTCGTCGCGGCGTTTCTCTTCCCGCTTCTCAGTGTGTGTTGTCAGGCTTCTTCTTACGCTCCGCCTAATGGGCTCGGAGCTCTTCACATCCTGCTGTTGCCCATCCCTCAGTGTCTGCCCCGTTATTAAATGTGAACTTGATTTACTCCATTTTCCCAGGGGAGGGGAATATGGAAGTTATGTGTTTATCACTGTGGTCGGGAATAACGTCTATCTCCAAGTTCCTCTTCGCACAGCCCTGCATTGATTACATAAATCAGAAAAATTAATCATAAATTCTCTGGTTTCAGCCAAAGGCTGTTTAAAATATGACCTAAAGTGACTTCAATACTTAATCAAGAGTCTCTGTCCGTTTTAGAATCAATGCCTGCCCAGGGCACTGGGTTTTAAAAGTTTTAAGAATATTTACAATTGGTGAATTACAGGCTGAAGTTAATGGCTCTGATGTCCTGTTCGCCTTCTTTAAAACGTGAACATTTGTCTTTCAAATGTGTTCTTTGTGTGACTGACCATATGTAGCGAGCTGTTTCCTGGCTCACACCACTGGCTTGCTGGACAGGGACAGCGATCTTATCTATAGAGGAACAAGTGACTGAGTGGATGTTGGTCTTTCTTTGCCATGCACTCTTGTTGTCTTCACCTTCACATCCTTGTTTGTAAATTATTAAAAACATGGCCTTACGTAAAGCGTTACCAAATAAAGTCCTTTGCTTTATAGCTCATTATAAGGCATGATACAAATTCATCTTTAAATGGTGAATTTGACTCGACCGTTGGAAACAAAGAGCACGTGAAAATTACGTCAAAATTCTTCCTTAAAGGTATTCATAAGTAGATTTTAAAAAGGACATAGAAACATTTTTGTCATTTCGTCTGCATCTTTAATTCAGTTTCTAAAATGCAAATTACACAGAAAATTTGGTCTAAAATCCATAAATAGATTATGAAGTCTCATTAACAGTTATTCCGACTATGTGTTTTATCCACAAATGCAAACTTGTAGAATATAACACTGCTTGACTGCATATAAATATTAACTGAAATTATTGTTCAACTTCATTACATATAAGCTGTGAGGGAATGCAGAAGCGACGTTCTGTCACCATCAATGAAATACAACCTCCATCTGTAGTTTATTTTTCCTCTACTGTTTCCCGCTGTTAAACAGATACAGGTATAGTACTTACTTATAGTAATTTTGTGCTGTTAAATTTTGGCATTTATTTATTTGAAGCGTATTCAAAGTCAATGCTGTTATAGATGGTCTACCAGGGCAGGGAAAATCCCGCTGACCTCTTTTATGTTGTTCCACTTGAACAATAATTTTAACAAAATAGTAAACTGCCGCCTTATTTGTCATATAATGAAATTGTGTATCTGACTAGCAATAAATTGTTTTCCTGGAGTTGAACATAGTCACGATGTATTTTCAACAACATTATGACATGATTGAATTTTATTTTATAAAAATCTGTCACTGCAATCAAAAAATTAAAAATGCCAAAAGACTTGTATTTTGTTTGGTTCCTTATGGTTAAGGTTTTGGCTGGGTAGGGGTTAAGGTTGCCATTGTTGGGATTAGGATTCTTCCCTTTGAAATGAATGGACAGTCCCCGCAAATACACGAGCACAGGTCTCTGAGCGTGTATGTATGGATGTGTGTGTGTGTATAAAACACTGGACAAAAGGCAGAGGACACCTTTTGCAGTATATAGAGGGCACCTTGTGCAGTGTTTTCTGGCATAGGCTGCAGGCTGTTGTGACCATGTACTGGATAAATGTCTATGAGAGATTGATGGATGGATGGATGGATGGATGGATGGATGTACCATGCAAGTTAATATGCATGATGGGTATTTGCATTCCTGACATGGATTTATTGGCAAATGGCATAGTCTCTCAACATATAGATCTTGATCCTGTGGAAAAATAATGGCGTAAAGTCATGAGCGGCTTGTCCTAAATGCATCCGCTTCCAATTGCAGAAATTGGTTTCCTAATATCAGGCAGTGTAATGTGATGTGGCTTTTCTATATTTTTATTCCTATTAAAAATGTCAAATGCTTTAATTTACGAAGGGTACATTCGGTGCATGCGGAAAGTGAGCAGAGAGATTATTTCTGCATTTTTATGCTTTCTCGCATCACTGGCACTCTGTCGTTGATACTGCAGATGGCGTGTGAAATGCTGAATGTCTCTGCTTCTGTGATGCTGCTATCTGCGCTTGCTGGAGAATGGTATTGTCTTCTCCCTGCCTCTGTTTAATTCTGCCTGCCTTATCTCCCTCTCTGATACAGTCTGGGAATAATGGGGAAATAGTGTTACTGAGACACCTGCTGTGACATTATTCTTGGACAATTCCTTTTTATCCCAAGTCTTTGTGTTAATTCCTGTTCGTTTCTGGTTGTATGTGGAAGTGTAAGATTTTATGCAACTGCAGCGACAATAAAGTCAACAATATATACGAAGGCTGACGGCAGAAAGCGATAATAACAGTTCACACCATTGAGTAAATGTCTCCCAGTCGTCACAGCGTTTCTCTTCCCGCTTCTCAGTGTGTGTTGTCAGGCTTCTTCTTACGCTCCGCCTAATGGGCTCGGAGCTCTTCACATCCTGCTGTTGCCCATCCCTCAGTGTCTGCCACGTTATTAAATGTGAATGTGATTTACTCCATTTTCACAGGGGGGAAACATGGAACTTGTGTGTTTATCACTGTGGTCGGGAAGAACATCTATCTGCAAGCTCTGCTCCCCACAGTCCTACACGGATTACATAAATCAGATAAGTTAATCATAAATTCTTAGGTTTCAGCCAAAGGCTTGATCTGATGCATGGCTTCCCTTACTGAGCACCTTTTTCAAGAGTCTGTTCAAGGTTTGGAGATCAGAGTGGGAAATTAGAATTTTCTAGAAATACAAATGAAACACCAACTCATTAAGCTAAGTGTAACAAGTGAAGTCATAAAAATGGCTGAATTTCCTTAGTGCTCTAATAAGGGCAGCAGTAATGCAGCTTTATGGGGCTGTTTAGCACGTCTCATGGCCAGAGGTTGCGCTGGTGGAGCCTGGGAGACAGACGCACAGCCCAGAGCAGCTGCGCATCAATGAGTCATGCTCGACAGCAGCTTGCAGGTGCTGCCTTATGCGATCTGGCCCTGTTCCTTTACAGAGCACCGCCATGTGTTGGATGCACCCAGGCGGTATAATGTGCCTCCTCCCTGCTGTAGGAACCCATATTCCCCTTCAGCTCCTTTCACAGCTGATTGCAGGGGTCAGTGTGTCAGGGCTCAGCCGTCACGGGGGCTTTCACACTCAGCGAGCACGCAAAAGAGCCACAATACGCGCCATTGCATTTGAGTGCTCATCACATCGGGCGTGGGGGGGGGCACGGCATGGTGCCCTCCTGTGGTCAGGTTGCTTTTTCTGATAGCTTTGGGTTCCCACAGTGATTAGAAACTCCTGTCCAGAGTGTCACATTAAAAACTTCCTCTTTTATTGCTTTGTCATTCGCAAGAGTTTAGCTTGGTTGAGACACTATGTGAGCTGTATCGACTCAGTGTCCTGTGGATCTGTTAGTAATGACTGTCTGTTGAAGCTTCTCCGATCGTAAAACAGATCTATTACTTACTACAGTTTGAAATGTACAGATTTTACATTAAAACATGAACTTGCATATGTTGTGTCTTTCAATAACCAACAAATTAAAATGGAAAATGAAGGATGGGAGGTTGTACTGCAAAAAATGTGCACATCACAAGTAGAACGTAAACGACAGCATCGCATTACATTATACCGTTATGACAATGGGTATATGACGTCACTCCAGGTTTCATCATTATTACAATATGTACATGACAGCATAACTTAGAGTTATATCATTATAACATATGTATCCAACATTATGTTAGGTTATATCTATTTAAATTTGTGCAAGAAATCCTTATGTTAAGTTTCATCGTTGTAAAACTGTGTATGACACAATCATTCCAGATTTCATCATTATTATAATGTTTACACAACATCATCATTTCAGGTTTTAACATAATAATGTGATGTGTGCAGTACCCTGATTTCAGATTACATCATTATAGCATAGTGTATATCACATCAATGCGGTCTTGACATAATCATTCCAAGTGCTGTGATGATAAAATGGCAATTTGGAGTAAAACTTATGATGTCAGCAGGAGGGGCTAAGGTCTCCCAGGTGCCCCCTGTAGGCCCCATGTTTCAGTATGTGCTCCTCAGACGACGGTGGCAGTGTGCTGACTTAGCCCTTACTCAAACATGCTGAATGTGTTCTATTCATGATAAGTGGGCCATCTCCGTTCCTTTTCATTCTCCCCTTTACTTCCAAAAGGCTTGACATTTAACAGGTTAGGAGGCTGAACACAAAATCTCCCTGGTTAATGAGCCGACCTGGCGCCCAAGCTACAGTCAAGTCACTGGAGTATGTCAAGGTGATCCATAAATTATAAATCTATGAAGGTAATGGAAAAGAACGGGGAGCGTTCTAGTATATAAAATATAGTAAATACAATATGATTAAAATTTCTTTAAACCTGCATGAATAGTATACAGTATTATCCATTAAATACATGGAATTATAAACGGTTCAACCCTCTGCCAAAGGGCTGCTTCAGTAATCTAACAAGGATGAAGAGCTACAGCGAGTGGCAGCAACTTCACCCTGATGTCGGCCACCTCACTCAGGTTGGGTCTAAAATGCGGCCTCAGTGCTGCAGAAAAGCTGCCTTTTAACTACTGCTCAGTGCGGTGGCCTTATTGCTACCCCTAAGCACTGCAGTGTGAGATTAGCTGAAACATGTTCAATGAAGGGGCTTGGTAATATTATTATACCTGTTAGCAGATGCAGTAATTGTGCAGCTCGTGGCTGGAGATTTAGCACTTTGAGCTGCTATTTAAAAAGCAGCACACCAACAGCAATAACAATAAGGGGAAAATGAATAGCATTCAAAACAATGTACTCAATGAACGCACTAGTCTTTCCCGCCTAAATACAAACCACTTCATTTAATTGTGAATATTTTTTTTATCAACATATATTAGTGCTATTTTTTTCCAAGGTCAGGATAGCTAAATTCCATATATGAAGAAAAAGAAAACATGTCCGTATTGCTGCTTTAAAAATAAAATAAATTGACCATACTTTCACTGAGACACCTAAGATATTTGTTAAAGAAGCAGTTCTGGTAGGTTTTTTAAGATCGTGAACATGCAGAGCTTTGCTTAACAGGGACCCTAGTAGCTGCTGGATAATTTTTTCAGATTGTTCGATTTACTGTTGTCTTGAGGTACTTTTCTCCAGAAAGAAATTAAAAATACAAATGTAAAAGGCTACTTCTTTGCAAGTTTTTAAATATCACCATTTTCTATTCTGTAGCACACTCTTCCCTGGACAAATCAGCTCAAGAACAAGCTTAACATACACACAGCCAGGTTTGTAATTAAATCTTTGTGGGGACTCTCCATTCATTTCTATGGGGAAACCTCTAATCCCTACTTGACGACCTTAACCCCTACCCAGCCATAACCCTAACCATAAGTAACCAAACAAAATATGAGACTTTCTGTATTTTTTTTGATTGCATTCACAGATCTTTGTGGAGTCCTGAAAAATGGTCCCCACAGTGTCAAAATAACAGGTTTTTATTACATCGTGAGGGACATTTAGTCCCCACAATGTAATATAAACATAATCCACACAAACACACACACACGCACTGTAACATTAAGGTGCTATATTGAGGTGATTTCTCATGGGCAATAGCTTTCTCTTGAATAATTTACAACTATAAATGGATCCTTCTCATTTATGTAGATGCTTTAGACCATATTTTCAAAAATGCAACATTGAAAATAAGCATATTGCAGAAGCAAAAATGTCCATATTAAATTTATATATAGTATTAATTCACCTTTATTTTGGGTAAATATTGCACATTTAATATCAAATAAAAAAGTTATAGTAAGCATACCTGGAAATATTAAGTCAGCATTTCATATTTTAATCAATATACTTATACACAGAGATTATAAGCAATATTTTTGTGTATTCACATGCACAGTATCAATAAATAATCAGTGAAATTATGATGTGTTATCCTTATTTTCTCATTCTGAGTAATGTGAGCACTGTCCTAAGCCAATATGGGGGGAACTGGCAAAATAAAGGAACCCTAATGGAGCAAATGAAGCATGCATAGTGTGTTAAAGGCAAGTGCTTCCACATGTATTAATTAAACAATTAGCCTCTCATCCCGCTTAGGGTCACGATAGCTGGCCACTAGAAGATTGTGGTGACTGTGCTAGAGAGAGGCTGGTCTCTGGGGGGGTCTCAGCTTGCTGGTGTCCTGGAACTAGTCACTAAGGTGATGTTGGTACCAAGGTATGAGGCAAAGGTGTCGTCAGCCAATGGTGTCTGCGGAGGCCCCCGCTCTCCCCGAAAGCCAGGTCCCCGCAGGCCACTGAATCAGCTGACTGCAGATGTCAATCTAAAGGGGGATGAGACGGCATACCTGGGCAAGGAGGAGGAGCATTCTCTGTGGTGCCAGGTTAACAACTTGGACCTGAATGTCTATAAGACAAAAGATGGTCCTGGACTTCAGGAAGGAGCAGCAGAGGAAGTACACGTGCCTGAAGGTTTACGGGACATGGGTAGAAACGGTCAGTAGCTACAGGTAGCTACCTCGGAGTAGACATCTCTGAAGACCTGACTTGGACCACCCACACGTCCATCCTGGTGTAGAGAGCTGGGTAGCCGCTGGATCACCTGAGGCAGCTGAGTAAATCTACAGTGTGCTGAGTGAACCAGCAGCACTGTTGGTTCCGGGCATTAAGCTTTATCAGAGACACTCCATTCAGTCATGCTATGTCCCAGTGTCTGCATTCAGGCAGGCACTTGCAGAACTTTACGACCGGGACTGAAAGGCTGAGGAGAAACTGCAACCCCCAGACTGTTAGGAGCATTAACTCCAGCAAATAAAATAAGCTACATCTGCAACTTGCACTTTAAACATATAAAATATGTTTTTCTTATAACTTGTTACCTTTACTTTTTAGAAATTTTATATACACAGTCACTGGCCACTTTACTAAGTACACCTTGCTAGTACCAGGTTGGACCCCTTACTGACTTCAGAATTGCCTTAATTCTTTGTGCCGTAGATTCAACAAGGTATTTGAAACATTCCTCAGAGACTTTGGTCCATGTTGACACGATAGCATTACCCAGCTGTTGCAGATGTGTCAGCTGCACCTACATGAAACAATTCTCCTGTTCCGCTACATCCAAAAGTGCACTATTGGATTAAGATCTGGTGACTGTGGAGGCCATTTGAGTACAGTGTCATGTTCAAGAAACCAGTCTGAGATGATACGAGCTTTGTGGACGTTATCCTGCTGGAAGCGGCCATTAGAAGCTGGGTACACTGTGGTCATAAAGGGATGGACATGGTCATCAACAATACTGTGGTAGGCTGTGACATTTAAAAGATGCTCAAGTGGTACTAAGGGGCCCAAAGTGTGCAAAGAAAATATCTCCTAAACCATTACAGCACTATTACCAGCCTGAATTGCTGATATAAGGCAGGATGGATCCATGCTTTCATGTCATTCTGACCCTAGCACCTGAATGTCACAGCAGAAACCGAGACTCATCTGGCCAGGCAACATTCTTCCAATCATTCATTGTCTAATTTTGGTGAGCCTGTGCCCACTGTAACCTCAGTTTCCTGTTCTTAGCTGACAGGCACCACTGGAATCTTCTGCTGCTGTAGCATCTTCTTCAAGGTTTGACGTGTTTTGCATTCAGAGATGCTCTTCTACATATATTGGTAGTAATGAGTGGTTATTTGAGTTAATGTTGGCTTTCTATCAGCTTGAACCAGTCTGGCCATTCTTCTCTGACCTCTGCTATCAACAAGGCATTTTCGCCCAGAAAACCACCACTCACTGGATGTTTTCGGGCCATTCTCTGTAAACCGGAGAGATAGTTGTACAGTATGTTAAAATCCCAGTATATCAACAGTTTCTGAAATACTCATACTAGCCCATCTGCCACCAACACCGATGGCATGTTCAAAGTCACTTAAATCACTTTTGTTCTCTATTATAGTGTTTGATGTGAACATTAGCTGAATCTAATGACCTGTATCTGCATGATTTTATATACTGTGTTGCTGACATATGATTGGCTAATAAAAAATAAAGTGTCCAGTAAGTGTGTATGTGTGTTTGTGTGCTTCAATTTAAACAAGATTTAGATTTGGTTAGATTTTCTTGTTTTATTTTTTATTATATACTTATATATAATATTCTTTATGTGCTGTAAGGTTGACTGCTTTGCACTTGTACCGTGCTTTGTGACTTGCTTTGTCTGTGAGAAGCACTTCATAAATAAAGTTTTACTTACATAACGTATAGATATATATTCCATAATATTACATTATTAAAATATTATGTTTTTATTTTCATTTTAATTCAGTTAGTCTCCTTGTTTGTTGCAATTCGGAGTAGCGGCAATTGCATTTCACTGCTGGTGTACTAGTATGTTCATACATGTGAAAAATGAAAATCTTGAATCTTGAGCCATGAGCCTTTCTGTACAGAGTAGTGTGTGGAAGAGACTGTCCTATCAGGTGCACCAACCACTTACTGCTCCCAGAAACACACTTTTCAGAGCAAAGTGCTGTGAAGAACACAGGCATCTGTGTACTGATCTGCAGGGAAAAGTCAGATGGTCAGATGAGTCACACGTCAGCCTGTTATCAGTACATGTGCGGAATGATGGAGGGAGGGTTTGTTTGCCATGGTGAGCACTTCTGCGGGACTCTGTGATCGTGCAAAGTTACATAGGAAAAATAAAAAGCCATTATTTTGAGTGACAAATGCTCCTTCCTGCCCTGACTAGAGGGGAATGTTCTGGAACGACCATGCCTGGTATTCTAAGCATCAAAGCCATATAAAGCATGTAGAGCATGTGCGAGGGCCTTCCCAGTAAGCACACCCCAATCCCACTGAATACATATGGAGAGCAGCACCTGAACACCACCGACGAAGCACCTCATGTGGGAACTTCTCTCAGAGGAACGACACTCTTCTCCAGGAGAGTCTCAGACACTTTCAGGCACACTGACGCTGCTTTGACAGATTGAGGATATTCTGATACTTCATTAAGACACTTTATATTGGCATTTCCTTTGACTGAGTGGCCAGGATAACTCCTAGGAAAATCACACCGAGCACTTGTGTGTGGAATTGAATTTTTTATTTGACAATACTGCCATAACTGAAAGAGTCTTATCTCTCTTCGACTTAATTCATCACCTTACAAAAGACATTCTGTTCAGGAAAGGAACTGTATACTTTTTAAAAGTGTGCCTGGGATTTGTATACTTAAGGGAATTTCTTTTCCTGGTATAACTTACAGTAATTAGTAAATGCAAGTGTGATTTACAGACCTGAAGTGGTTTTAAGATGAAAAGTCTCGAGTTAAAATCTTTATGAGCAGCATCGCCTGCATTTTGGAGGTGTGCATGTTCGTAATCTCCTAATAATACAAGACTTAATCAGTGTTTTAAAAGGCACACCTGGTACGGGCTTGGATTTGTTTTCAGACTTCATTCTTCATTCTTAGCAAACACCCCTGAAATGCAAACGACTGCAAGGGGGCATTTCAATGTAGCATTTGCTCCTTTGTCCTTAATGAGAAAATAAGCAGTGTGACAGAACTATTCCCATATATACTGTGCGGGCACTTTTCCGAATAATGAGGCTGACTGGAACATTATCGTTGGATTTTCCTTGTCCCCCTTGTTGTGGTGTGAAAATCAGCAATCAGTCCTGATTCATGTGGCAGCCATGTTAATGTGGCAGATTTCACAGCGTGACGTGGATCTCACAAAGAGTCATGACTACTGGCTGATTATCGTGTCCCCATTAGCAGCTTATCATTACATCATTTTAAAGCCTGAATATTACCAGCTGCAGCTCTCATGTGTCGGTGCCGTTTGTGAGGGAACCGCCAGCAGCATCTCCTTTGCTGTAACGGCTACTCATTCTGCCCTGGCCGGGAACAGAGCTCAGGCAGCGAGGGCTTTAGCACCCTGCAGATCGGCCCACTCGCGGTGGAAAACGTCGCCATTTCTTTTGCCAAGAGCCAGTTCCACAGGCTAGTAACTTCCCCGTAGAAGAAATAAAAATCTCAAAGCCTCGGACCATTAAATCACCTCTTGGGGGGGCCATGGGGTGCTAGGTGGGGGGAGAGA
>JAODLD010000052.1:10738223-10759401 GCA_026781065.1 Mormyrops boulengeri | reverse complement strand
CCCCCCGGCCGCCCCCCACCGAGCAGGAGGCCCCTCCTTGACTGAAGCCCAGGCCTCTCAGACGCAGGATGTCCGATGGCAGCTGAATAAACACCGCTGTGAGGCCCCACACGTGCACTCCGGCAAGACTCCGCACCCACACCCTGTCAAGACCCCGCACCCACACCCTGCCAAGACCCCGCACCCACACCATGGCAAGACCCCCACACTCTGACAAGGCCCCACACCCCGGCATGGTGTTGCTATCAGCATACAGGTCCCATTTACATGGAAGCCGTGGGTACTGTGGGGGCGGGCAGTGTGACGGTGGGTAGTGTAAAGGTGGGTACTGTCGGGGCGGGCAGCGTAAGGGTGGGTACTATGGGGGCAGGCAGTGTAAGGGTGAGTAGTTTGGGAACCGGCAGTATGGGGTGTGCAGTGTGTGGGTGAACATGTTAGTCCCATGGCTGTATGCCTGCAGCCCCACCTGTGTCAGATTCTGTGTGTCATTAATCCCCCCCCCCACACTCTCCTGCCTCCTCTTGTTTCCTCACACTTCCTGAGCACATGGTGCAGTGCTGAGGGGGTCATGCTGACCTGCCGTAACAATATCTGTGTCTGTGTGTGTCTCCCTCTCCTCTGGTGAATGTGTCTGTGTCCCTCTGCTCTGGTGAATGTGTCTGTGTTCCCCTGATTTTAGTGCCCCAGGCATCAAAACCACCTCTTGTCCCCCAATCCAGCTTCAGATGCCTGTGTCTGTGGTTGAATGAGCAGCCTCTGATGATGACTTGATAAGCGGATCGATCTGGTTCTTTCCCCAATAGGTGGTATAGGGACATGGATTCTGTTCTGCTGTATGAATGTTTAGGTGAGCTGTGACCCCGCTGTACAAGGGCTGCAAGCCTCATCGCCTAGCAGCTGCCAAGGAAACATCAGCACACGCTCTCCAGGCTATCTGGCTGCAGTACCGGTGCAGTGCATCAGAGCCGCTCTGTAAAACATCCCCTGGGGGATTTACAGTGCATAAACGCTGCTACTGATTTGCAAAAATGGAGAAAATACCAATGACGGTGGCCAGTGCATCATACGATCTCCTGGTGTGATGGTGTCACGAGGTTACCACTGCTGTTCCTACGTTACCTCTAATCCACGGCAAAGTGTCGGATCCGCAGTTTCCTTAAGAACTTCGGATTTACCCCCCCCCCAGACCTGGCTGTTAAAATTGCTCTTGCCCTGGGAGGGGGGATGAGTCCCCTACTTCACTTGCATGTTGCATGTCAGGATCACAGCTCAGCACTCACATGTTGCATGTCAGGACCACAGCTCAAAACTCTCATGTAGCATGTTAATCCATAAATTTTTACCTTGAGATGTTTGTGGGGGGAGCAAAGTCCATCTCCTTTTAACCTTGAGGACATAATGACTCTATGAATTATTAATCTGTATTCTGTTGACATGATTTTAAGATAGAAACTTTGATTGCTGTTTAAATACATTTGTATTGACCAATTTATTCTTCCTGTGTGTGTGTGTGTTTTTCATAAACATGGCAGCAATGTCATGTCTCCCATTAGTATGAGGTGTAGGATCAGGCTCTATCAGCATGGCAAGGCGACTAGTTTGATGCTGAGAAACAATTACATCAAAGGCAGAAAAAAAGGTGACTTTATTCATTAAGAATTAAGTCAAAGTTAAGAACACACACTTATGGAGTGTTAATTAAATCAAGGCTTACTTACGCCTGACTTCCAATATTCTTTGTGTATATAATTTACACTGCTGTGTGCATGATACTCATTGACTACTATGAGTCAAATTTTGACTAATTTTGTTTTTGTATGTATTGTAGGATGTGGATTTAAATACTGGCATAATTATTGGGAAGAAAAGTTAAACGAATAAAATAAATTGGTCATAATTTTAAATGTGGCTATTCAAGTTATAATTACACTTTAATTAAACACACACTTCTGTCTGCAATAACTTCTGTAATTAGAACATCTGAAGGAAATCGCAAGGTCACTCCAGTGCATTTGGTAATGAACACATTCTAATCTACAAACACAATTTGACCTTGTCAAACATCAGCTCACTAATGAATGGCATATTTTCTGGGAGCAGAAAGTGTGGAAGACCGTCCTGTGTTCCGTGCACAGGAAGTGCATCAGATCCGCTGTTTTATGGGCATGAGAAGCCTGTAAGACAGCTCTGAGTTATGGCTGCAGAAATGTAATCAGAGAGCCCTTTCGTTATGGCACCATCAATATGATTCCTTCCTGCCCAGACCCCACTGCCTCTGTCAACCTGCGGACACATTATCATTTTTATTTTCAGAAAAAGCTGCGTTTATTACCCTCATATTACTAAGCAGGTCTATTCACTCCCCATCAATGCACTGATGAGCAAAGCAGACCAACAGCATGCCTGTACTTATGACCAGCCTGGAGATCACCCTTCAGCCTGGAGTACAGGGCGTGTGGCCACCCAGGCCCGCTCTCACTGCCCGGGGATATGGGTCATGCGCCCCCAGACCCTCTGTTACTGCCCAGAGATATCAGGCGTGCACCCCCAGACCCTCTGTTACTGCCCGGGGATATGGAGCGTGCGCCCCTAGACGCTCTGTCACTGCCCGAGGATATGGGGCCTGCGCCCACAGACCCTCTGTCACTGTCCAAGGGTACAGGGCGTGCGCCCCTAGACCTTCTGTCACTGCCCAAGGGTACAAGGTGTGCGCCCCCATACCTTCTGTCGCTGCCCATGGGTACAAGGTGTGTGCCCCCAGACCCTCTGTCACTGCCCAAGGGTACAGGGTGTGCCCCCAGCCCAGCTCTCACTGCCTTTGGTTATGAAAGGAGTCACCTGTGGGTTTTAGCTGTGCTTTTAGCAAGAGGTCTACCTTAATTAACAGGCTTAAAAGAGCCGTGTTTGGGGAGAGGTCACTACTGTAAAATGCCATTGAGGTGTCCATGTGCCCCCACAGAATTCCCAGGCTGGATCGGAACAAGTGCATCTTTTTCTTAGTAAATCAACTTAAAAAAACATGCAGATACATACATTTTTTCTGAAATGCCAGCAGCAGAGACAGATCATTTATGATATAGCACCATGCAAAGATGCATTTCTTATGTCAACTTCAGCCTCTTGTGATGATTCAGGCATTTTTTGGTAACAGTTTCGTTAAAAACAGCTCTTATAACTGCAGTTTCATCACAGATAGAGGTGACCTGCTTCTGTTATGCTTTACTGTATTATTTGCATTATCATGTATAATATTTATATTTAAATGTTTTATCACAGAATTTATGAAATATTTGGAGAGGGTATTCAGCACAAGTAGATCAACAATGATTTTCAGAGAAATGTCAAAAAATATATTACAGTGACATGTGAGCTGCCACAATGCCATTAGCTGGGAGATAAAACAGCAAGGTGGTTTTCTTTACCCTGTGCACCCCACCCTGTGTGCACAGGCCACTAGCGAGGCAGCTGGCACCCCCAGAGATCACAGAGCCCCTGCCGAGCTGGGAAATGCAGATCTGCACGTGTCTCATGGCAAAACATGCACAGACAGCAGAAGCACAAGACCCTGGGGGGCACTATTACAGGAGAGCTGGGCACATGGCCCAGGCATGCACACGCTGGAACAGACATGCGAATACACACATGCAGGAAGGGACACGCGAACACACATATGTAGGAACAGACACACAGACGCCCACATGCAGGAGCAGACACATGAACATACACATGCAGGATGAGATCCGTAGACACACGCATGCTGGAACAGGCATGTGAACACACACGTGCACGGTGAGACACGTGGACACGCACACACTATAAGACAGGTGGATTTGCACACACTGAAGCAGACAGACGGACACATACACACAGGAAGAAACATGTGAACACACACATGCGCAAACAGGCACACAAACACAGAAAGAGATGTGAACACACACATGCAGAATGACACAAGTGGACACGCACACATGAAGTAGACTGAAGTAGACACACATACACGTTCACGCAGGAAGTGACACACACACAAGCTACAATAAACGTGGACACGCACATGCTGGAACAGACATGCGAACAGACACACAGACAGGCATACACTGGAGCAGACACGTCAATATGTGACACAGCAACACATGTATACACACGCACAGTAACAAACAGATGCAGAAACACTCAATGGTGAAGTGAAGACCTAGCTTGTAAACCCACACTCAGTGAAGCACACTGTCTGTAATAGTACAATAGTAACAGCTATTTCACTGAGTGGAGTCTCAGTCGGGATCAGGCCCAGCTGACCATCTTAGGCAGAAAATCACCACACCAACGTGGGCATGTTCCCTCACCACAGAGTCTTGTATCAGCAAGGCCAGTGGCATTCAGTGGCTCACACAGCCCCGTGATCCCGTGGAAGTATAGGCACCATCGGTGCCCCCATCCTCCACTGGGTGATCCTGGTAGAGTTTTCAGTTAAACACGTGTCCTCTGCCACCTCCTATAGAAGCCACGAGACAAAACAGCTGGTAAACATGGCTGTCAGCCACTGTGTAGCCGCGCCTTACCATATATGGCAGATAGGCTGAGAAAGGCAGATGGCACCTATGAGAGGAAAACAACATTACCAGAGAAAGCAGAAGGAAAACTAAACCTTTGGGAGTGCGGGGCCGCCCCCCAGGCGTGCCAGCCGGAGCCAGCACAAGGATATCGGGAGGACTCTGCTCCAAGCAGCTCCCAAGACCACTGCAGCAGCTGGTGTCACGTCTGTTACAGGTTGGCCACTGCCCGTCCTGCTTTCTATCGCCAGCCAGAGCTGATTGGCTAGGTGCCCACTGCCCTGAGGTGCCAGGAACAGGGTCTGAGTGAATGCGTCGGTACCTAACAGGCCCAAAACACAGGTAACAGCAAAGATCAGATGGAAACACAGCGCCTTCCAGTTCGCGTCTGAAAGGTCACCATTGCTAATGTATTATGATCCCCATCTATGTCTTTTTTTTATATATGGTTAAAAACTGAAAACCAGGGCTGTTGTGCTGATTTTGTGTGTGAGTGTTGGCCAGGCGAGGGAATAATAAGAATGTATCTCCTGTTCTGGTTACAGTCAAATCAAGTGGACAACTTAGGCTGCCTGAAAGAATGTTAATGTAATCTAACCTCATGGAGAGAAACAACTCGTAATCTATTCATTTTTGTGCTATTATTACACTTAACATTTATAACATCGTATAATCTAAATTTTTAAATATTCCTAATGTTTTTAAACTCCCTTGTAATATTCATGTTTTAGACTTTGTCATGTTTGTGCAGATTTAAAACTCATCCCACTCATCCAGTCATCCATCCATCCATCCATCGGTCTATGCCTTCATCCTTCCATCCATTTTCTAAGGGCATACCCAGGTGAGGATTGTGTTCTGGGTGCTGTCCCAGGAACCGGTCCCAGCTGGCACGGGGCAAAGGGCAGGAGTATACCTTTTGGATGGGATGCCTGTCCATAACATTATGCCCGGCACCTTTTATTATATTGCATAATGTTACATGAATATAATTTCTTAACTACAAAGGAGAAATGTAGTCTTGCTGAAGTCTATGATTAAAAAAAAAACTTCTGAGGATAACAGACTAAAACAGACAAATTGAAAGCTCATTTATAGCCAATTACATTTTTAATTTGATTGATCATGCCCCAAATGTGAAGATTAGCCTGCTGGTTTATATAAAAGCAGCATGAGAGAGTGTTTTATTTCAAGCTAATTCTGGCAGCAGAAAAAAATATCCAGATAAATGCAACACTACGGTGTAACTTAGAATGCAGAGCTGTAGAGAGTCACTGTCCTACTGAAGCAGAGCAGGGAGACAAACTCAGAGGCATCCCTGTTGACTGGGATCTTTACCATATCTGTATACCAGCCCTTCAGTCAGACATGTCACGGCTCCACTCCATAAGAGCACAAAAGTGTCTGTTCCCTGAAAAGAGAGTTTGTTTGGCTAAACTGAACCAAAAGGATGGGTAACATTTTTAAGCCCAAGTATAAGCAGTTCTGCGTCAGCACCAGATTGTGATGAGAGCAGACCACAGAGTTTGCAGGGTGTTACTTTGAATTGATTCTTGATTTTTCCTTATTATCTTAAGAAGCCAGATTTTCTATTTTTCAATAGACCATTTAATTTTCTCACTTCTGAGTATCCATCCTGTGACTCTGTGTATATGAACATATTGTGCACTTCGTAGTTGTGTGTTTTGACATGTTTGTGTGGTGACTATTTTTAGAAAAGGTGCTCAGTTTATCATTGCATTTGTGTTTATCGTCGTTGTGTTTTTATTTCCTTGTATTTCAGATTGTCATTCAGCTCAGCATGCCTCTTTGCAGGCATTAAGGGGACGTGTCACCCTCCGCCTGGCTCTGTTTGCCCGTCCTCACACTTATACGGCGTATTTATGACGGATTGCAGCTTCACCCGGATCCCCCTCGCCCAATTACGGCCATTGGCTGGGAGAGAGGAGCGAGCGGCGAATTAAACGGGACGATAAGACTCCCACACCGTATCGGATAGAAATTGCCCTGTAACTCAGAATATAATTAAATTTTCAGAATGTGCTGTCAGCAAGGCAATCATATTAAATTAGGTTCGTTTTGGCGGCGCAACATTTTATTCCTGCGTTGCAGTACTCTGTGACTAAATTTGTCGTAATTACTAACAGAATGAGTGGACCACAAAAGTCATTTTCATTAAAACAGATATCACATGAAATATGCATGAGCCCAAATCATTTTTTACATTTTAAAAAACAAGAAGTGAATTGCCTGAGATACCGGTTCATGCGAAGTATGGGAAAGCGACACGGACGAAGAATACCACTTACGTCTTATTTAGGAAATAAAAAAGCGATCCGTGGAGTGCAGATGAGGGTACCATTTGTGTTTACAGCCGACGCTTCTCCTGGCGTTCCTCCCTCCCGCATTAAGCCGTCATTAGAGCCGGGGTCAGTGTCTCTCACGATCAGGTCGCAGATCCCCTCTTTCCTATTTGAGGAATCGCATGGTAACACAGTCGCTGCTATATACAGTCTTCAAATGACTTTTTTCATGGTAATTTTTTTCACGCTCATTATCATCGTGCTTTTCTGCGTACGGGTCAAGGTAGTCGCGGGCTTCACGATGGTTAATGGCGAGAATATGAGCTTCAGAGGCAGGAAAGAACTCGTTATACCATTTAACAAGGTACCTAATCAGTCTAAAATAGGAGATGTGGGTCATTATTAGCCATGACCCTGTGTAAACAGAAGCATGCTTGTTATGTATTGATTAGGTGTGTCCATCACCGACACCCTGCTTTGTATTAGAGGTATGGGGAATCGATGAATGGATGAACAGATTGATATATCTGTATGCCTGTGTGTGCATTTGTATATATTCAGATAGCATATTGACTGTTTATTCATCCAGCCCCAGCTTGGAATATGACCCCACACCACACTGAGGGGAAAGCAGCTTTTCAGTGCAGATGGAGAGTGTGGTAGCTTAGTAGACTCAGACCTGTCCACTGTAACCCCCCCCGCACAACCCCCTCCACCTCCCCCAGCACCACCCGTCACTCCGCAGAGTGTTCATCGGCATGGTAACAAGCCGCTCAGGGCTTTGCTTGTCTCTAACCTTCCAGCGGAGCGTGCCAGCCTGGGGGATGGGGGAGGAAGGCTAGGTATCTGAGTCCTGGGGGAGTCCTGGGGCAGGGGATGAAGTGTAGGGTGAAGCAGGGGAGGGCCAGAGACTGAAGGGAAGGCGGGGAGCAGACGATGATGGAGTGCAGAGATTTTGGGTCGCCTTGGACTTTTTGTCTGGGAGGTCCACAGGCAGACTGAGGAATTCCAGACATGCTGTATGCTGTGAACTCTTTGGATACAAGTCATCAGGTAGGCTGTAAGCAGTAGGAATTTTTAACTATACTTTCTATTTGCAGGAAATAAATACTGTAAAGTTGTCCTAGCCACTCTTCATCCATAGAGAAAAACATTATTATTTTTTGACTTCTATCCACTGACTTAAATTTCAGTTTTGACATTATTCAGAATTAAACCTATCATGTAAGTGAGGTAACCTCCCCAGCTAATTAGACGCTCTGCCACCCTTTCTCCTGCAAAGATGAAGAAGACATTTTATTGATGCTACACAAGACTAAGAGAGGGGCAGCTGTTAGGTTGTACCATTTCTGTCTTTGCTGCAGGTGGGTTTTTGAGCTGCTGTGCCAGGGAGTGTTTCACTCCGAGGCATCTGCTTCCAGTTCAGCCATTGTGGCATGTGCTTGGTTGCTGTCTCTCGTCCAGCCGGTTGCTGGATGGCCATCTCAGCGGGAGGGTGGTCACCTCCTTCCTTTGACCGTTTGTCACTGCTGTCACTGGCAGCCCCGGACTCATGCCCCCTCCCAGGAGCACGACAGTGGAACATCTGCTCCGTTAAAGCCCAGGCCAGCCTCAGCATGCTGATGGAGCAGTGCAGCTGGGCCCTGCGTGCTTTAACAGGATGGCACGGCAGTGGCGGTCGCAGGATGTGTTGATCGCAACCATGCAGCGACAGGAGCTGACCTCCCTTCCATGACCCTGCTCCATCGCCATTAAGGACATGGGCACCGAGTAAATGACCTGGCAGGGCTGCACTGTACTGAATGAAACAGACACATACAGTAGCAACTGTGAAAACACATTATTATACCCTCTCTATTATTATCCAACAATAGCTGTTTCTCAAATCTGACCATCATGTAGATAATAAATTGAATCACACCTTGCACTGCATGGCTACGATAACACCACGGACATAAGGACACCTGAAAATGAGGACAAATGCTGTAATGCTATGATTGTGAACAGCTGAAATTTACAAGAGTAAAATCTTTTAATAGATCCTTTTCACGGTCTTTTAGCAAAGACTTATCAGCTGTGATATCTTTTAATTAACACCTGAGGGGAAAAATTTCACAGCTAAGCTAAGTTGTAACGAAGCAATGTTTTGTCACTGTTTCAATACTCATTTCTGAACTAAATTAATCCGTTTCAAGGACAGGTTGTACTGAAATGTGGGAATGCTGCTGGTTGGTGAAAATGACCCAGTTCTCTCTAGAAAATTCCATGCTCATTGGTTAAACACAGCACATTGACTCGGTTTCCAACAGCCGTGTTATTATTTCCTATGATCATGTGACCTTTTGGAGAATGACTCAATCTATAAAGCAATTCCTGCTCACTAATTGGCTCCTGCTTAATGAAGCATTTCAGAGAACAGTCCTGTTCAGTCTAATTACAAAATGCAAAATAAATCAGCAGCCAGGCTGTAAACTCTTTGAATGCATAAATAAATGAGCAGTGTTTGCTGACTGACGGTTCCCAAAACACCTATTTATTAGGCAACAAAGCAAGAAAGTGGGAAGCATATAGATTATGGATCACAAGCAGTCCAACTAAGGCTAACAGCAGGTAAGCAGAAAATTCAACCAGTTTGCTATCAGTGTTGTCAAAAATGGACAAATATGCCCAGTGTTTGATGTCTAGCATTATCATATAGTTAAAACACACAGAAGCATATCTATTCCAGTATGCTTCCCCAGTCCGGTCTTGTTGGTACTAAGGGAGGTAAATATAAAAGAAAGGGGTTTAAATTTATTTGAGTTTAGCTACTGTCTGGAAACAATGGTGCCACCATTACTGTTACACCACTTCTAAATTTTCCCAGGAGACTACCCCTGAAATAAAGGATCAAATTCTTATTGCTCTTCTCCGTGCCCATCACTTAGTACAATTCCTTATACATTAAGAACACCAGGTTTTAAACTTATTAAAAATCCAGAAAATGTCTTTTGAAATGTCCCCTGACAGCTGTCCACTCCCTGATGGACTGTTAAGGCAATATCTGGCTATATAGCATGGTGCTGCTTGCTGATTGGTTAATTAATGGTGATAGATCCTCACAGAAAATACAACAGAAGAACAGTTTTGCCAGTGGTGTCCAATCAGACGCCCAGTAAGGATATTGAGCAATATTGAACCAATGTAATGAAAAGTGATGAGAGGTGCTGTGCCCAGGCAGTGCAGCATTTACAATGAGATGCTGAACTTTCCAGCGGTCAGGGGAGAATGTCACGGCCTTTCGTTGATGTGGCTCAGCCGAATTTCACTTCTCTGAGATTGTGTTCCTTTTTCCCGGAGGTCAGGATCCTGCCTGTTGTTTCCCCCATTTCCCTTCTCAGAACCCAGCTGTGACATTATGTCTCCAGCAGTGCTGCGGCAGAAGCGCTTTTCGGGCAGGAGCCGACATGCGAGCAGGGAGGTTCGTGAAATGGGCTGCATGTCGATCCACTTGAGAGTTGCTTTCCCAGAAGTGGCCGAGCCGCCATGTTTGTGTTATCAGCCGAGGCCAATTTGAATCTGAAGAGGATGAAATAGAAAGAAACAATTAAACAGGCTCACAGGAAGATGAGGGACATTTGGCGCGATAGATGTTCGATGGCGGTAGGGGGGCGGGGGTGGCTTTATGAGACACCAGGGGCACTGAAGAACGAGGCACCTGAGGGCTGCAGCAAAGAGATGAGCTGCACATCTGAGCGTTTTCTGCTCTGGAAAGCAGCAATCGACAGTAATGAAAGGCTACGCCGCGGACGGCTCACAGATTCCCACAGCTTTGATGTCACAACATACAAACAAAACTGATTTGTAGATTTAAAATTACCGGCTGATGTATTCATGCCTTCAAATGCTCACAGAGAAGCAAACAAACAGGTACGTCTCACTGGCAGTTACTCACACATACAGGTGCCCGTCGGAAAAGGTCAGTTCTGCCTCTGAAAATGTTAATTTCTTTAAAGTTGCACCCTATTGAGTAAACAAACAGACATGTGCCGTAAGAGCACACAGCTGTTCCCTGAGGCTGAAATGCAGTCACCTGCAATGTAATAGACTGCAAACCGATGCTTTATTTCACATAAAATAGGTTTAAATTTTTCTCATACATTGAGATGTGGCTTTTGGTTACCCCCGTAAGTGGCATGTTTGTTTCTGAGTCACACCTTTTTGTCACGAGTTAAATTTCTTTAAAATGGCTGAAATCAGGAGAACCCTGTTTATTCAGTAATTTTCTCACCCACACTGAAATTTATTTTAATCTAATTGTAAATTTCACCAGGAGATTTATCTGTATCGGTTTGTGTTGACAACAAAATGTATGTGCTCCATAAACTGTGTCAACACCCAGGAGTATCCCTGGCATGTGTTCATGTTATCCATGTGCTAACTGTCTGGAACAAGGCAAGGTCTCCCCACACTTTGCTGGTTTCCCATAAATTCTTGGGGCAAAGAAAAAGTTACAGGTTGTCCATGCCAAGTAACAGCCATGATCCATACAGCAGAAACCACATTGTGAAAGAGCTGACTTTAGTACCTACACCTAACTTGAAAATATGCCGGCTATGTAATCCCAGCAAAGTAAGCATTCTGAATAATGCATGTAATGGCCGGAATTTGGTGGAATTCTACTTATGCAGACTGTACATTGTGAAATAATGAATTAGCTGGACTTCTGACCAAAAATGCAAGTTGGTGGATGTTGTTGAACCCCTGAAGACATCACACTGGAATGGTTTCAGTAAAAATGCCTGACTATAAATTATTCAGTTTATTTATGCAAACACAAATAATTACATATGTACAGAGAGAGCAGCCATACCTTATTGCCCTCATGCAATATGTAGCACAGCCTAATAAAAGTTGAATAACTGCAGCTAACTGGTGAAAACATACAGCTGAATTGCTTTAACAGCTATGACCCTTACAAATAAGTCAAATTCAAATTTTTTTATTCATTGGATTTATTGAACAAGGACAGCACAGAAGACAATTTCACATGTAAAAACAATGCAACCGTTGTTTTGTACAGAGGTTTTCTAGCCAGAGGCTAATTTGCAAACCTAGTCCTTGGTTGGACTTTTAAAAACATACAATAACAGCAATTATCGATTCACACACAATTATTAATGTAAATTAATTAACATATCTAATATTTAATATAACTAATTAATAAGCACTGCACCCTGTTTACTGATAACATATAATGTATAGTGCTGTATATAAAGCGTGTGTGATTGCGATGTGTGTTTTGTCGCACCTCTATTGGCTCCCCCCCCCTTGATCTCTTCAGCTGAATCCTCGCGGCGTCTGTAATTACCCAGTGCTATCATTTGTCCCCCTGTATGCTGCCATTACTGTCAGCTGACCCAAGCGCCCCTGGAAACAGATAAGTTCTGAATGCCGGGCTAAGCTCACTTCACACGTTTGGACTGTCAGGTGGGAGCTACCCATGTCACTGGGGCCCGACACTCAGTAATGGGAGCCAATGGGATTCGTCACCCAGCTCAGTCAGTGTGTATGCCAACACATGCATGCGTGAGTTATCCTGGAATGACCCAGGATGTCACTGTGTCTGTGTCTGGCCAGGATGTGTGACGCTGGAGAGGTACTCTCAGGGAGCACTCAGGACTCAAGACCACTGAAGCTCTCTGTGAACTGGATTCTAGGTTCACTGTCCCAGAACTGCAGGAAATCTGTTTCACCTGATCCCTATAGGCAGTTGTTCAGCAATGCTGAACTGGAGCATACTGTCTCTGCATGGGTCAGTGAGGTTCAAATGACTGATTAATAGTTTTTCAACAATCCTGAAATGGAGCCAATTATTGTCAGTATGGGTTAATCAGGTTCTTCTGATGCTGATGAGCAGTTGTTGCCAGTACTGAGTTGGACCCAGTATTTTCAAAATGGGTTAGTGATTCAAATGACTGGTTAGCAGTTTTTCAGCTGTGTTTAGCAGTACCATGGTGTAATAAATGGGCTAGGGCTAGCTGACTCTGATTAGCAGGTGTTCAGCAGTGCTCAACTGAAGCTGATCCATGTGGTGTCCACATGGATTAGTGAGGTTCAGCTGATGCTGATTAGCAGTGACTCAGCAGTGCTTTGCTGGAGCTGCTCCACGTCAGCATTTGTTAGTGAGAGTAAGATTCTCATTGACTCACATTCGCAGTGAAGCAGGAATACTGAGCTGCAGTCTGGTTCAGCATGGTCTAGCATGGTTAAGTTAGCTCTGGTTACCAGTCATGTGACAGCTCTTAGTGCATTGGTGGATTTGTCAATGCACAACCAGATTGGTGAGATCACGGGTGGATTGGTTAGCAGAGTTTGGCTTTATGGTGCCGTAAATTATTTGTTGGATGGTTTTTGTAGAAAGCAAAAGCAATGGATGTAGGTGTTTAAAATATCAGTTTGGTAATTTCTCTGTAAGTTTTGTAACAGTATTTGATGGCAACGTATCCATGTCCCCATGTGAGTCTCTCTCGCTCCACCTCACTCCATCTCTCCTCTTTTTCAGAATGTCCTACCTCAATCTCTACAGATATCACTCACATCTACAAATCATCCTGACCAAACTGTGTTACTTTGATGTATTCATATTTATTAACTGTGTTGTGATTTGCATCCCTGCTTATTTCCCTGGATGTGTGTTCTTGCCAATCCTGCTTGCCTGATTCTTTCTTCCTCTATCTTGTCCCCTTCTCACTCCATTCACCTGCTTTTATCTGCTGAGATTCTCTTTGTGGCCTCCCATCCTGCCAGCACCTCACTGTCTGGGTAGAATGGGTCCTGAGAAACCCAGATAAACTGGCCACAGGTCCTGAGGCATTCGTTCCTCTCATTCGCTCATTGCTGCTAGTCTGACTGGGCTGTTTTTCCAGGTATGACACTGTGACTACAGCTCAAGCCTGGGTAGGCTGTCATCAAATGCACATTTTGCTAAAACTGTGAAGGATATGCCCAGCAAAAATGCCTAATAAAAAGTCCAGCAGTTATTAACTACAGCAATAAAATTGTTTACAATTAAAATTTAGCTGGAGAAATTACTTATAATTTATATCCCTGTAATAGATAAAAGAAGACAAAAGAATTGTAAAAGAATCCGATTGAAATTAATAATGAAAATTTATCTTGCTATTTGTACAAGTACATAAGCTGTTCATAAGTATACCTGGCACAATGAAACTCTATGAGCAGAGTGATAATTGATTTTGTAATTGTATGTCTTGGACACTCTGCTGAAAAGAAGAGCTGAGCTGTCAACTGATCAGCACCTTGTGGTGAGTTGGATGAGATAGCAGATGGCATGGCGGGGGAAAATGCCAGACAGGCTGGGTAGACCCAAACGGATAGTGAGGGTGAGCTGAGAGAGTCTGGTGGAGATCTTCAACTTGCACATCCAAAAGAACTTGTCTTGCATCCTGAGGGAAGCTGGAGTTATTGAGTCCAAATGTACCATTTACCATGCCTTCATTGCTGAGGCAACTCTGCAGAGCTGTGGCTGTAAAGTTCTTAGTGTCTGTCATAGCAGTAACCTCAAAGCCAGAGATGGACACCAGCAGTAAAGGCAGCCATCAGGCTGAAGAAGGAAGCCTTCCAAGCATGGTTAGTTTGTGGGAATCTGAAAGCAGCTGACAGGTAACGGCAGGCTAAGTGGAATTCGGCTTTAGCGGTTGAAGAAACATAAACTCTGGTGTGGGAGGAATTTAGTAAGGCCATGGAAAATGACTTTCGGTCAACCGCAAAGAGATTCTGGCAAACCATCAGGCGACTTAGGAGGGAGAAACAGAGCTTTGCTCAAGCTGATTACAGTAGTGATAGTGTGCTGTTGACCTCACCTGGGGAAATAGTCAAGTGGTAGAAGAAGTACTTCGAGAACCCCCTGAATCCCACTGACATGGGATCGGAAGGCTCGGAGGAGGATTTGCCCATCATTATGGCCGAGGTCACTGAGGTAGTCAGAAAACTCATCAGTGGTATAGTCCCAGGTATGGATGAGATTCACCCTGTGTTCCTGAAGGCTCTTTTTTGTTGGGCTGTCTTGGCTGACACACCTCCTCTCAACATTGTGTGGAAGTTGGGTACAGTGCCTTTGGATTGGCAGACTGAGGTGGTGGTCGCTGCCTTTAAGAAAGGGGACTGCAGCGTATGTTCCAGCTTAAGGGGATCACATTCCTCAGCTCTCTTGGGACGGTCTAGCTGGGGTACTGGAGAGGAGGGTTTGTCCTTTAGTTGAATCTCAGATCCAGGAAGAGCAGTATGAATTCCGTCCTGGTTGTGGAGTACTGGAGTACTTTATCCTCAAAATGATTGGAATGCTCATGGGAGACTGCCCAACCAAACTACACATGTTTTGAGGACTTGGAAAAGGTATATGACTGTCTCTCGGGAGGGTCCTGTGGGGGGTCTTCGGTAGTATGGGGTGTTGGGCCTGATGCTATGAGCCATTAGGTCCCTGTGAGGGCTTTTTTTCGTATTGCCAGTAGTAAGTCGGACTCATTTCTGGAGGGTGTTGGATTCCACCAGGGCTGCCCTTTTATGTCTGTTGTTTATGTTTCTGTTCATAACTTTTATAAACAAATTTTTTAGGTGAGGCCAAGGGGCAGTGGGGGTTCGTCTCGGTGACCTCAGTATTGCATCTTTGCTTTTTGCAGATGATGTGGTCCTGTTTGTGTCATCGAGTGGTGATCTCTAATGTGCACCAGGCAGTTTGATGAGGGTGAGCACATCCAAGTCTGAGGTGAAGGTTCTCAGATGGAAAAGGGTAGATTTCCCCCTTCAGGTTGGGGATGAGACTGCCTCAAAGGGAGGAGCTCAAGTATCGTTGGTCTTGTTCAAGAGACAGGGAAAAATGGAGTGGAATATTAACAGGAGGATCAGTGCAGCATCAGCAGTTGTGTGGACTTTGTACCAGTTTGAAAGAAAGAGTCGAGCCGAATAGTAAAGCTATCGATTTACCGGGTAATCTACATTCCTACACTCACCTATGATTATGAGCTCTGGGTAGTGACCGAAAGAATGAGATTGCGGATGCAACTTGTGGAAATGAGCTTCCTTTGCAAGGTCTGGGTTTAGCCTTAGAGATGGTGAGGAGCCAGACATTTGGGAGGAGCTCAAAGTAAAGCCTCTGTTCCTCCACATTGAAAGGAGCCAGCTAAGGTTCTTCAGGCATCTATCTAGGATGCCTCCTGGACACCCCTCTGGGGAGGGGTTTTAGGCATATCCTACCGGGAGGAAACCGTGGGGCAGACCCAGGACACGCTGGAGAGATTATATCTCTCGACTGGCCTTTGAGGACCTGGGTATCCCCCATGGGGGAGTTGGAGGAGGTGGCTGGGAAGGGGGAGGTCTGGGTATCTCTGCTGAGACTGCTATGCTCTCGTGACCCAGACCTGGATAAGTAGTGGAAAATGGATGGATGGATGGAGGGATGGATATGTACATAGAATTTATTTAGCATTACATATATCAGGTCTTCGTCTATCACATCATCTTATAGTATGAGATATGGTGAGGTCAGCCATTTATTCAGCACCCTTGGAGCAATTTGCAGGGTTAAGGGCCTTGCTCAAGGGCCAAAGAGTGATATAATGACTCTGCTGGCCACGGGATTTCAACCGATGACCTTGCGATCATGGGCACAGTGCCACGCACCAGCCTAATAGCTTTCCTATATTAGGAGTCAAGCTCAGCCCGCCTGGGTGAAATCCTAATCACTAGACCATATGGGATCTGCAGCCTAAAGCATATGAATAAATATGCAAATGAGAATGTAAATGAAAATGAATTAGGATCCCTTTCAGATGAAATACTGCTTTCAGTCACCCTCTGTTTGCCTTGATTTTCCTCCGTCTCTGACATCAGGACTTGAGAGAATCCAGCCACCCGTATTCAGGCTGACAGCAAGAGCGGCGTCTGCAGTCATTAACGCTGATTAAAGCTGCTCCCTTAACGAGCGTCCCCCTCCACCCCCACTTCACTTGGCATTTGTGAGGAATGAGGGATGTGATGATCTACATGAGGGGGTCCCATAGCGGTTTAGTGGGGGTGAAGGTTACTCTCTGCTTGTCAGCTGTGCAACCAGGATGACATGCAGAAATGAGCATTTACGCTCTGGGCACTCAAATGTGCTGCACGCTCTGATTATTTCAAGCCAAGCACATCGTAATTACTGCCTTTCACAGTGCAGCAT
This sequence comes from Mormyrops boulengeri, assembly GCA_026781065.1. Lineage (NCBI taxonomy): Eukaryota > Metazoa > Chordata > Actinopteri > Osteoglossiformes > Mormyridae > Mormyrops > Mormyrops boulengeri. The sequence continues at coordinate 10,742,332 of JAODLD010000052.1, read as the reverse complement.
TCGGAGGCTATCTGGCCATGGTTGCGGCCCTGCACTTAACAGAAATGCAGCTGTTGTAGTAGTGTGTTCTGTTTTCTGCCGTGCCCCACACTGTGATCAGCACCCTTTTCACCACGGCGCTGCTGTGCTGTGCATTTCTAACTCCACACGTATCTGCTCGTTTGCCGCCTCGATAAACCCTCGTGTTGGTATTTCGGGCAGATTCATAAACGAATGCAGCTGTGATACCGTGTGATTATCGCCGCCTTTTTTAAGTCTGTGCTAATTAAGTCCTGCATATTTAAGAAGGCTTATTATTATAGTTTCTTTTCAGAATGCCAGCCAAACACAAGAATTCCTCGTTGCTGAATTCTGATTTAAAAGAAATCTTCCCAGGATATTTTGAGACAAAATTGCAGGTGTACCAGTTGGCAGAAAAAGGTAAAAATTACGGAGAATGAAGAGAACTCTGTGTGCTGAGAAAGATTCAGATGACAGTCGCATCAGGATGAAATAACTGGTTATGAAGAGACTTCTACAATAATGAAGCAGAAAGGGTTTGAGGCTCCTTAATGCTTCTCCTGTCCTTGGGGACTCAGTGGGAACATTGGAGTGCTGAATTTCTCCCTATGATATCATGGTTTTCTGTGGTATTTCGAGTACGGCTGGCAGCAACGATGACCCCAGGCTGTAGGCCATTGAGTCTCGTAAGGGGATCTCCAGTGTCTGAGGACATGGGGCATGTCACTTTCCCCAGTGCCCGGGACAGGGCGCTAAGATGCAGCTTTTCTGATCAGCACCCAACATCCACAGCGGTTCCATGTAAGACATCCTCTCCCTCGTCCTCATTTGTCTGGTGCTGACCATGAAATCGCCTCCTTTCTGTGTAAAATAACCAAGATCTGAACTGAGCCTCCCTATGTCACCCCCCCATACACCCCAACAGACACAAACAATGATCCCCCCCCAGCAGCCGATGTGCTGTTTCTAACTCCTAGCAAACCATTTGTCCATGTGGAGCAGCAAAAATCACCACCCTGACATTTCCACTTGGTCTCCACAATTTCGGATGAATTTTGTGAAATGCCGCTTCCGTTCCCTTTAATTTTAGAGCCTGGTAGAGTTTTTATTTCCCTTTTACTTGCAGTTTATGAATCATTTTAATGGTATGCAAATGGGAAAGGGGCTGCTGGAAACTGTAAAGACTGAGCCCAGGGCCAATGCTGGTGTTTATGAATCTGTCATCAGTGTAGCACTAAGGGAAGATTTTAAATAGCTCTTGTTGTCTTTTGTGTCTCTTGTGGCTGATCTTGAAAGCGGTGAGCCATCTGGCTTTGTCACTCACTTGATTGATGTGTGTTCATAGTTTTTCAGATCAAAAGTACCCTCATCATACATCAGCTGCGTCAACATTTACACAAGTTTTGTGTCACATTTCATTCAGGGTTTGGGCTTCAGACTGCAGCAGCATTGGAGAATAAGAGATAACAGTGTGCTCCATTCTTAAGCCTTCTACAGTGTTTTGATCAAGCTGTAGCAGACGTGACATCACTATTTCTTGCATAGGCTGACTGTGTAAGAGACGAGCATTGTTAATTTGTCCACCTCCACCCAATCCCAGGCCAGTTATTACCATAAATGTTGTGCTCCACCCAATCCCTGGCCGGTTATTACCATAAATGTTGGGCTCCACCTAATCCCAGGCCCGCTATTACCATAAATGTTGTGCTCCACCCAATACCAGCTCAGTCTTGTGCATGCATGCAGAAACTTCATCCAATAATGATACATGCTAGGACTCAAACCAATCCCAGCTTGACTATCACTGTGTTTGCCACAGCTCCACCCAACCACAGACCAGCTATAACCATGTGTGTTGGAACTCCACGCAATGCCCATATGTAATGAAGACCAAGGACGAATCTACAATTTTACCCTTAGGTTGTCTTAGACCCCAGTAAGGTTACCACTTTTATTCCATGGAAATGTGCCCCTCTAAATAGGGTCTGGAATTGCCAATGCTGGACAACAATTACATCTGGACCAGCCAACTTGTACTGGATATGATCTCAAGAGCTCTGAATTGTAGAAGTTCCAGCCAGTCCCAAAGTAGGTGTAACTTGAAGTGTCCCGGTACACCCATATCAGCTTGGCATAAATAACGTTATACAACTCCCTTTAGAGCAAGTGAGCAGCCAGACAGCTACTAAAAGAATTTGGGAGGATTAAAAACAGGCAGACATTTGGCAGATTAAACCGAGAAACTCTAAATGTCATGTCCTGTTGGGAATGTAAAATATGCTGGCCTGTATGGCAGGACCTGGACGTATGACTGAAAGAGTTGCTGATTGAAGTCACAAGAGGATCACTGCTGTTGTCCCCTTGAAATACCTCTTTTATTGCCTAGGTAGAAGCATCCAGCTGTACTAATGAATTGCACGGTGTGTGCAAAAAGCATCTGAATTCATCTCATTATGGAATAAATAAGACAGATTACACTTCATGTTTAGATATAAAATATGCATGCTATCCATTACATCGGTTAGCACTGGTATTCATGCCATACAATATGACGCTAAGCGCTTGAAATTCAAGTTCGTACTGTAAGAATCCCTTTTGCTTTTTTCTGGCTGAAGGCTTTCTGATATCTCATTATGACACTACATTTTCCAGAATTATAACCACAAACAGCAGTTTTTGTGAAGAAATGCGCAACTCAAATTCTTTATTATTTTTTTTAATTTAACCGAAATATATACACGATTAGAATGAATGACTCTTCTAAGGACCGCTATGCACTGGTGAAATAAATTCAAGACATGGTTATTTAAAGCTCTATTTACCAGGGTATTGGCTGGATTTTGAAGATTCTTGCTGAGGTAAGCATGTTAGCCTTCAGTAAATCTGTTACTCAGACCGAATTCGTCAATACGTGAGGGGGGGGGTCGTATTTATGAGGAATTCTGCAAGCCTCACAGTACAGCGGTTTGCTCTGTGCTTTTGCGTGTCATAGTAGCATCGTGCTGTAAAGAAACAAAAACCTCTTTTTCCCATTATTTGCTCGTCATCAGAAGAAAAATGGGAGCAGTGCGTCTTGTCTTGTTAATCTCGTCTGTCTGCTGTCTGCCCAGAGTTTCCCATCATTGTCACTATGGACTATGTTTTGCTTGGCCCAGCACCAGGCAAAATACTCTCTTGCAGGATGATTCCAGCCTTTGACAATGTCTTTGCTCACTGGCTCCAAGCCACGAAGAGGAGCCATCTGCTGGTGAGGCCAGAGCTTGGGTGACGTTTCGAACAATGCTGTTAACTCTTCTGTGGGAGGGAATGGAGTGTAAGGTCTTATTTTGAAACCAGACGAGGATAACAGAAGCACAAATAAAGACATGTATCACTTTTTTTGTCCATCTGCCTTTACCTTGGTGTGATGGGATGAGGTTGTCACTGAGGGTGCCCAAGCAGGGGGATGGTGACAGATGACCCCTCAACATTAGTGATGGCAGCACATGCCGTGATCTGAACCCTCACTGCCCAGGAACCTCAATCACGCGTCGCCCAGTGACCCTTCTTCACCATTGCTGCCTTTTTGAGAGGCTGAACCCTGCCGCATCAGTAAGTGTGAAACAGTGTAAACTTGGGGCCAACACGGTGTCATTGGTGCATGTGCTTTACTCTGTGGCAGGGACAGCAACCTAAAAGTCCACCCTCTGCTCGAAGTGTCCAGAAAACAGTATTTCTCTTAGACAGCATGTGATACGGCCCCTGGTCCCTTATCACTCGTGCTTTTTTAGTGTCAGGGTTATTGTTGTTATGTTTACCTGCAAAGCTACTGGGAAAAGGATGCTCTGTGGCCGTTTTACTCCACAGCTCTTAGAGGCTGATAAGTGGTGGTCTTTCTCCAACAAGGGCGATACCTCCAGTCTGTCTGTGAATGTGTGACCTCTAACCACAGGGACGTCTTCTTTCAATGCTGGAACTGAAGGAAAAATAAAACAAAATGCTAGGAGGTCAAACCCTAATTTGATGACACATATAGGACATAGTTAGTCCAGTCTATACAGATGTAGCCGCTTGAATTTTCCCCTGTTTCCATGATGGGGCCTTGGCTGGTCCCTGATGGGTCCTGGGTG